>JARQOC010000011.1:230816039-230850200 GCA_033576535.1 Allobates femoralis | reverse complement strand
GCCCTTTTGGCTATTTCAAAAATAGAAGAGCTACCCCGTCTGTGTCCAGAAAGTATGTAACACATTTTCAAAAAATTTTTGCTATCATGGTCATTTTTTGTTAGTTTTTTTGACCAGATAGAAAAGATGGAAATGTATTGGTACCACATTTAGAAGATTGTGCAAGGCTGTGTATTTTTCTCTTGTTATTTGTTAAGTAGTCAGGCTGAACAGGTTGTCGGCAGTGTTCTCACTTGTGTAGTGTGTGGTTGTGACAGAAACCCATTTGGCAAAGTCATAGAGTTTATTGGGATGATGAAGGAAACATTTTTTTCATATTGTTAATTACGGGAATTCCCAAAAAGATAATATACACTACTAATCCTACTACGGTATGTTACCGCATTGCTACATCGGAGATTGTGGTAACTCCTTCCCGTAGCCGGCTGTGCTGCTGTTCTTGATGGAGGTTTGATAGCGCACAACTGTATCTCTTTGTTCTCTCCATTCTCTTATGTCAATGACAGAAATATCTTACAGATATACATGCCAGATCAGAGTTTTTTTTTTAGTTTTTTTCGGATGAATGGCATATCAAGTCGGTTGTATACAAAGTATTCTGAATGGGAGAAGAATGAACCACACAGACTGTATATGAGTGTATAGACAAGAGAGAACCCTAAGGGCCCCTTTACACGCCCACTGGAAGGTAGCAACTGCCGGGCACTGGGGATAATTGTGCCTGTTGCATGAAATTGCTACGTAATGGCGGCGTGTAAATAGGGCAATTCTCCCGGTGTCCTGCAGTTGACTCAGATACCTGTTGCTGAGCCGTGCTCAATAACTGAAGGCAACAGAAAGGCACAATTGCAATGGTAGTAGTGTGTAAACGGGGCACAGGCATGGATGTTGCATCACCTAGTGAACTCCCAGGGGCGTGCCACAGCGTCATGGATACCACGCCCCATCAGCGATCATTGGTGGGGGCTACTGTGTTACGATTGGCTGTCCCTGCACAGGGCGCCATATTTAAAAAGCTATCCATTCACACTAGACAATTGCAATGACGTCATGTATTAGCCAGCCTTCCTGCACAGGCTGGCCAATCATGATGCTATTGCGTTGTCCAATCAGCGTATTAGAGTCACGGAATACACAACTATGTCACACCTATGTACTTGCGGCGCAAAATATGTACGCCCATATTCCTTTGTGGTAGCGGCGTGTAAAGCAGGGAAGGTATTCAACAGGAAGTAAGCCGCAGGATCTGTCGGAACTTCCGGGGAATAAAGATACCTTCAGTGGACAACGCAATGGCAGCGTCTATATGCGGCATCAGCGATCGGTATCCACCGTTAAAAACGTGCGGTGGATACCTGTGGCTAGGCACAGTGGCGGCGTGTAAAGGTACCTTAAATGGACTGTAGATGGAAAATTGCTCCAGAAATGAAAGTGCTAAAGGCTATTGAAGATAGGAGAATCCTGGACGCACCGTCCTCACACCCAGCATGTAATAGTGGAAGGGCCACATGGACATGAGTTAGGTTTGAAACTAGAAAGAAGTTGCGATCTGCACATCTGAGGTCTGAGAATGAAAGAAAACATGAAGATTGTAGCCTAAAACTGAATTCAACTTTTTTTTCTACATATGGTAATTACCATCGACATATGTAGAAATTATTTTTTTTATGTTAAAACTCATGTATACAATACCTTGAAAAAGTATTTATAACCCTTGAACTTTTCCACATTTTTACACGTTGCACCCACAAACGTAGATGGGTTTGATTGGGATTTCATGTGATGCCAACACTAAGTATCAAGTATTTATGAAGTGTAATGGAAATTATAGAATGTTGTGGATTTAACTCACTATTGTTGTGGACCTTTCCCGTTTGGAGCTTAAGCGGTGGCTCTGTCACCACCTGATTAAGAAACTGAAGAAGGAGAACATCTGGCTGCACGAACAGGTTCTTCTTTATTAAAGTGAAGATAAATTCATACACAGGACATTAGATGACAAGTGAAATGGTGTAAAGTAGTGATGATTGAGTATTAAGATACTCGGGTTTCGATAGCTCCAACCGAATACTTTCAATAAGTAATGAGTAATGAGTAACGACCCCAATACAAGTCAATGAGGAAATCATTCGGACCTAAATATTGAAACAGTTCAGTATTCAGTCAGAGCTATCTGAATCCGAAAATCTTACTACTTGCTCCACACTAGCGTTAAAGAGGACCTGTCACCCCCCTGCTGCATGGCAATATGAATGCAGTACTGAATGCAGCATGTCTGCTGCATTCAGGGAAGGGGTCCCCCATGTGTCTGTGTACTGTGTACCCCGATTTATAGGCTTTGTAAAACTTACAGTTAGAAGCCATGGAGGTAGTCACTGTGGCTGGAGTGAGCTTGATTGACTGTGGCCATTCCCTTCCCCCACTGCCTCTGTGTGCCGCCTCCTGATGTGTTGTTTATGCTTTGTCAGGGCAGGAATCTGGAGCTGAGGTCAGGACAAATGATTTACATGCTGGGAGTAACAGAGAGGAGGAGAGGAGGAGGGCAGAGCCTGCACAGAAGAAGCAGCACAGAGAGGCAGAGGGGGATGGAATGGCCACCATAAATCAAGCTCCCTCCAGCCACAGTGACTGCCTCCATGGCTTCTAACTGTTAGTTTTACAAAGGCTATATCTCAGAGTACACATCACACAGACACATGGTGTACCCCCTCCCTGAAAGCAACAGACATGCTGCATTCAGTGCTGCATTTAGATTGCCATGCAGCAGGGGGTGACAGGTCCTCTTTAAGGTAGTGTCCACATGTATGTATTTCGGGTGTACCCTTACTCTGAATCATGATCATGTAAAGAAAATGGTACCTAGCTTTCTAAATATTTTAATAATATGAATCAGAAATGTATTACGTGGATTTGTTTTCAGCCCCCCTCAGTCAATACTTTGTAAGATCACCTTTCTCTTCAATTATTGCTGCAAAACATTTAGGGGATTTCTCCACCAGCCTTGAATATCTAGAGGTTAAAATTGTTGCCAATTCTTTTTTGCAAAAACGTTCCGCTCAGAGAGACTGGATGGAGACATCTATGATCAGAAATTTTTAAATCTTTCCACAGATTCTCAATAGGATTAGATCTAGATGTGACTGGGACATTCACACACATGATTATGCCTTGAACTAAACACTCCATTGTAGGTCTGGTAATATATTAACTGGAAGGCGAAGCTAAGCCCAAGCATTTAGCTCCCAAATTGCTACTTTGGTCTTATCTATAAACAGCATCTTCTTCCACATGTCGTGTGGTGGACACAGTGAGCAGTGGAAGAAGGTACTGTGGTCAGTTCGGAACCAAAGTCGAAATTTGGGGCTAAATGCAAAGCATTATGTGTTTGCGGAAAACCAACACTGCACACTACCCTGTAAACACCATCCCCACCATCACACATGATGGTGGCATCATCCTAATGTGGGGAGGCTTTTCTGCAGTAGGGGCAGGGAAGCTGGTCAGAGTTGATGGGAAAATGGAAGGAGCTAAATACACGGCAATCCTCGAGAAAACCTGTTGGACGCTGGAAAAGACCTAACTGATTTGTAAGTTCACCTTCTAGCAGTATAACAACATACTGCCACAACTACAATGGAGGGATAAGATTAGAACAAAATCCTGTGCGTGAATGGCCCAGTCACTATCCAGAATCTAATCCCATTGAAAATCTGTGACAAAAGCTAAAAAAATTGCTTTCACAGACATCTCAACCCGATCTCAACAAGCTACAGGTGATGTGCAAGGAAAAAGGTGTCCAAAGTTGGAGAGACCACAAAAGAGTTACAGCAGTAGTTGCAGGTAAAGGAGGTCCTTTATTGTATTTTTCAGAGGGTTCAATACAAATGCATGTCACAATTTTCAAATGAGTATGTTTAAAATATGGAAACCATGTATAATTTCCTTCACACTTCACAAATACTTGCTTCTTAGTGTTGGTATCACATAAAATCCCAATGGACTACTTTAAAGTTTGTGGGTGTAACATGAAAAATTGTGGAAACGTTTATGGGGTATGAATACTTTTTCAAGGCAGCGTAGATCAGTGGACAGGGCATTAATGTCAGGCTGATGAGATCCAACTCACATTGACCTTACGAGTCAGTGGAGTGAAGGGGCAGCGGATCAGGACTCTTCCCTCTCATTGTTCACCAGATGGCGCAATACTTTTGGTAGCGGCTGAACCTTCATTTTCTGTCCAGTTTCATGCTTCATTGTTCGGCTAAAATAGAACTTCTATTCCAAAAACTAATAAAATTATGTAATACAAAATATTAAAAGTATTTCCAAAGCTATTAAATGAATTTAAATCTTTAGATATTTTAGTTTTAATTTTACAATTTACTACAGTGCAAAGTGTTAAATTTGAGTGTGTAGTTATAATGATATCTCCTTATGAAATTTCTGCCTGGTTGAGGTTTATTCCTTTGGGTATTTTAGAATACTTCAATCATTTCTGCTTAGTTACAAGCAAAAATAGACAAAAAAAACATTAAGATAAAGCAAAATCAGGTATTTTAGTAAAAATGTTTTGTACTTGTAGATTTTAGGCTTCTTGCATTTCATTTCTTTACATACTTAGAATCATGACAATATCCCAGGAGACATTACTACTGACATGAGCAAATGTTGTGTAAATATTCAATTTCTTGGTAAAAAAAAATAGTAAAATGCATAAAAGAAAAAATACGAACCTAAAATAAACCAAAAAATGAATAAATGAAGTGATCAGATTTCTAAATGTTGAGTTTACTAATTTTCCGGTAAGGAATGAATTATCGGATTTTTGCAGAACAAAAGTTCATAAACAACAAGAATTCACAACAAAATGTTGTTTTGGTCGACTTACCGGTATTGTCACAGAGAGCCTGTCCTGATGTAAAATCCTCCACCGGTTCAGTATAGAGCGACGTAGGAGATTTATACTGTGTTGGGACAATCATCTCTGATAATAATAAATCATAATTACCCAAGAGAAAAAACGGATGATTAGGGTCACATCACATCATCTCTTGGGTCCTGAGATAATATTTTACCAAGATCTATTTTCTACTATTTTGGTTTTCATTCTGGAAATATTTGAAAATTGACTTTCAGATTTGGGTATAAAGAAAACAATGTTCTTAGATCACTAGAGCAAGTTTCACTTCTTTTTAGATTTGTTTTTAATTAGGGAGGAGTGGACCCGGTTTCGTCGCTTTTGGATAGACTTTAGTTAAAAGTTTGGTTAAGTCTTCGAACTTGACCCCAAACAACATAGAAGTCAATGATGACCCAAAATTCTGTTTTCAGAGTTCACTCACACAGCTAAAATTGGAACAGTTCCTCCACAGAGCAACAATTTTAAGACGGCCCTTACAGAGACGTTTTTCAGAGTTCACCCACAAAACCAAAATAGGAAGAGTTCCACGACAGAGCACACAGAACTAGGAATGAGCCAAATTGAATTGTAAAGTTCGGGGTTTGTATCAAGCATGGGCGTCTAAGTCTACGGCCCTTGTCACATGTATGCAGCCCCTGCGTTTGCCTGCCCTGCGGCACTCACCGGTGGTTGCTGTGAAGCTCTTTATTCCATTTCGGGGTTACAAGTGCAGGGAGGGAGGGGGTGCAGAGTCGGACAATGGCTAACTGTTTCACGCTGTTAGCTCTTCAATGGGTCCAATCGGACCCGTTGAAGCGTTAAACAGCGTGAAACAGTTAGCCGTTGTCCAACTTTGCACCCCCTTCCTCCCTGCACTTGTAACCCCGAAATGGAATAAAGAGCTTCACAGCATCCACCGGTGAGTGCTGCTCCTTCTTGGTATTGAGCTCCTTATCTTGGATCCCTCTGGACACCCCGGGCCGGCCAAGCCTCTCATCACAGATTAATCTGGATACCTCTACCACCTGGACCAGCCTTTTCGGGATTACACGGAGCTCCCAGGATCCTCTTCACTGATTGAGCCAGTGTTGCACAGTCTCTCCGTTTCTACTGTCTTGTCTGTATGGGTGGCCCCTCTGGTCTGGAATTCACAGCATTTAGGCCTCCTGATGCTGTAATGGGTAAATCCCTGTACAGGGGTTACCTCTGCCAGTGCTCCACTACGAGACAGTCCTCCCCTCAGGCACCTTTCCCCTTTTGTTAAACTATATTTAATACATATCCTTTGTTTTACTAAAGTCACTCTCCTGCCTCTTGAGTATTGGGTATACAGCTACCACTGCACTAGAAGTGGTCCAATAAGTCCACTTTCACATCATCACGCCCTGTGGATGTAACACTACTGTATGGACGCACGACAGGGCCTAGCAGAGAGTATATTAATTTATTCATTTATATAGCGCTATTAATTCCATAGTGACTTACATGCATTTTCAATACTGTCCCTATTGGGGCTCACTATCTAAACATCCTATCAGTATGTCTGTCAAGTGTGGGAGGAAACCAGAGTAGCCGGAGGAAACCCATGCAAACACGGAGAGAACATGCAACCTCCTTGCAGATGATGTCCTTGGTGAAAACCAGGACCCCAGCGCTGCAAGGCTGCAGTGCTAACCCCTGAGCCACTGTTCCACCCCAAGAGAGAGGGAGCGACAATTAACTTTTCAAACTCAAAATTGGCTGGAATCATTTGTGGACATCATGTCGCATTTTAAGAGCCCCTGATCTGCCTAAACAGTACAGTAGAAACACTCCACAAGTAACCCCATTTTGGAAGCTAGACACCTCAAAGAACTTATTTAGATAAGATTCCAGCCAAAAGTCATATGGGGCTCCTTCCTAGCCTTGTTATGCACTCAAACAATAGCTTTCCACCACATATCTGATATACAGGGTGGGCCATTTATATGGATGCACCTAAATAAATGGGAAAGGTTGGTGATATCAACTTCCTGTTTGTGGCACATTAGTATATGTGATGGGGAAAACGTTTCCAGATGGGTGGTGACTATGGTGGCCATTTTGAAGTCGGCCATTTTGGATCCAACTTTATTTTTTTGAAAGAGAAGAGGGTCATGTGACACATCAAACTTATTGAGAATGACTCATTCGGCATCATACCCAGCATTCTACAGAGTGGAGCGAGCCAGGTGGGGGGGGCACATTTGGAAGTCAATATCACACCCATCGGGGAATGATATGACTACACAGGAGGCGGCTATAGGACACAGAGAGGATGCCCAGGGGGACTAGCAACGGTAGCCACCCTGATCATTAACATAGTAATGAGTGAGTGATAAAAAGCTTTTATTACACAGTCATAGGACACATTTAGCACAGAAAGGGATAGTTAGAGTAGTAATAGGAAGGTGCAGGGACAGGTATTGTTAGCCGGGGGGCTTTATGGAGGTAAAAGGTTCCCTTTAATATCACACTGATGGGATCCATCTCACAATAACCTTAGGAGTCATTTTAGTGAAGGAGCAGCAGATCGGGATTCTTCCTTTTCATTGTTTGCCAGACAGCGCAATACTTTTGGGAAAGGCTGACCCTTCTGTTGCAACGGTTTTTTAGCTAAAATTAATTTTTTTAAAAAATGTATGTAGTTTCCGTTTTCTGTAATAAAATTATGTAATGCAAAATAGTACAAATATTTCAAAAGCTGGCAAAGTAAATTACCGTATATACTCGCGTATAAGCCGAGTTTTTCAGCCCAAAATTTGGGCTGAAAAGTCCCCCCTCGGCTTATACGCGAGTATATATGGTAATCCGTATATATACAGCTACAGCAGCCCCGGAGGTATACAGGCCCCCCCATCAAGCTCCAGGGCCCCCCCCCCTTGCGCGGCAGCCTGTAAAGGAAAATCATACTTATCGCTGTCCCGCGCTGTCCCGCCGCTTGCCAACACACGATCCCGGGCTTCAATACGTGTCTTCTGTGGTCGCGGGCAATGACGTCATTGCGCGCGACCGCAGGAAGCCGGAAGCCGGAAGACGCGGATTGAAGCCCGGGATCGTGTCGGCAAGCGGCGGGACAGCGCGGGACAGCGATAAGTATGATTTTCCTTTACAGGCTGCCGCGCAAGGGGGGGGGCCCTGGAGCTTGATGGGGGGGCCTGTATACCTCCGGGGCTGCTGTAGCTGTATACAGCCCTGGGGCTGCTGTAGCTGTATACAGCCCTGGGGCTGCTGTAGCTGTATAGTACCCCTGGGGCTGCTGGTGGCTGTATATTACCCCTGGGGCTGCTGGTGGCTGTATAGTACCCCTGGGGCTGCTGGTGGCTGTATAGTGCCCCTGGGGCTGCTGGTGGCTGTATAGTACCCCTGGGGCTGCTGGTGGCTGTATAGTACCCCTGGGGCTGCTGGTGGCTGTATAGTACCCCTGGGGCTGCTGGTGGCTGTATATTACCCCAGGGGCTGCTGGTGGCTGTATAGTACCCTTGGGGCTGCTGGTGGCTGTATAGTACCCCTGGGGCTGCTGGTGGCTGTATACCTGTGCTGGGGTCCACCCTCGGCTTATACACGAGTCAATAGGTTTTCCCAGGTTTTGGGGGCAAAAGTAGGGGGGTCGGCTTATACACGGGTCGGCTTATACACGAGTATATACGGTATATCTTTAGATCTTTAGGGGTTTTGTTTTTACAATTTACTAGTGTGCAAAGAGTTGAGATTGATTGTGTAGTTATTATTATATCTCCATAAGGAAATTTCCACATGGTTAATATTTATTTCTTTGTGCATTTTAGAATACTTCAATACTTTCTGCTCATTTAAAGGCAAAAAGAAAAAAAAGACAGGAATAAAAAAACCTAAAGCTTAATCCGGTATTTCAGTAAAAAATGTTTCCTACTTGGGCATTTTAGGAGAATATTGTCGTCTTACATTTCATTTCTTAGAATCATGACAATAACCCAAGGAAACATTATTACTGACATGAGCAGATGTTCAGCTTTTTTACGAAAATGTCGTTTTCTAAAATTCATATAAGAAATAATACAACCATGAAATAAACATAAAATGAAGTGACATACCAATAAAGTACGGTAAGTAAGCAGTTTGGTAAATGTTGAGTTCTCATATAACATTTCTGAATTTGTTTTCCATTAAGGAATGAATTATCCGATCATTGCAGAACAAACATTTATAAAAAAAAAACAAAGCATTCACAGCAAAATGTCATTGTTTGGTTGACTTACCAGAAGATTTAAGTATCTGCCGTCAACAAAACAGTTTCCCTGAAAAATGCCCACAAGGAAAAATGCCAACAGACAACGCTAAGGGTACCTTTACACGCGGCTACATTTCTTGGGTGGCTACAGGTAACTTACTGGTTGCAGTGAAATCATGGAGAGATTATTCCATTTGTGCACAGCAACAAGATAGAACCTTGTCTCCATGATTTCACTGCAACCAGTAAGTTACCTGTAGCCACCCAAGAAATGTAGCCGCGTGTAAAGGTACCCTAAAGGTACCTTTACACGCCGCTACAGAGGGTTAGAAACAACCAGGTGACGCACGTGCACGAGCACGTTTCAACGGTCTCTAACGGTACCCGATACCGCATTTACACGCCGCTACAAAGTGCTCTACAGAAGGGTGTTTCTATCCCTGGAGGCACCAACGGGTGCCGCAGGTTACCTTTTGTAGAGCACCGTCCCTCATTTACACGCCACTACAGAGTTGTGTATTTCGTGACGCTAAAGCGTTGATTGGACAACACCATAGTGTCATGATTGGCCAGCCAGCTCAAGAAGGCTGGCTAATACATGACGCTATTCCAAATGAAGACTGTGAATGGATAGCTCTTTAAATATGGTGCCCTGTGAAGGGACAACCAATCGTAACGCAGGAGCTGCCACCAATGATCGCTGATGGGGCGTGGTATCCATGACGCTGTGGCACGCCCCAGGGATTCACTAGGTGACGCAAATACCATCCTGTACCTCATTTAGACGCCGCTACCTGAAACAGGTGCCAACAGTGACTGGTGGCAACAACCTGATTTACATGCCACTACTTCGGGTTTTTTTAACGGTGCAAGATACATTTGTCTTCGTCACCCGGTTGTTTCTAACCCTCTGTAGCGGCGTGTAAAGGTACCTTAACATTAACATCTAACACTAACCCTAATACCTAACCTCTAAACCTAATACCTAATAACTAACCCTAACTCCTAATACCTAACCTCTAAACCTAACACCTAACCTAACAACTAACCCTAACACTTAACCCTAACACCAAACCCTAAACCACAACCTAATCCTAATTCTAGCACCTAACCTTAACTCTAACACCAAACCCTTAAACTTAACCCAAGCCCTAACCTCAACCATGTGGGCATTTTTCTTTTGCCATTATTCTGGTCACCTAACAAGGGTTCCTTTAATAATGCCCACAAAGAAAAATGCCCACTCTGTTATGAACCGATGACTCAGGAGTAACATTCAGTTTCCACAGAAGTCGTTGGTAACTGTACTGACCGCAATCCCTGACTACACACCGCAACTAGAAGTAGCTGTGGGATGTAACTAACCAGACCTTGACACCTCTGCACAGCCAGAGAACTAACTGCTAATAAAGATGGATGTAGGAAAAGCTATCTTACCTCAGAGCAGAACTCCAAAAGAATAGCAAGCCCCCACAGATATTAACTGGGAAACCAGAGAAAGAAAAATAAACACAGGCAGAGTAAAGGGTTTAGCAAAAGGGACCAAACTAGCTATATAGGAAAGACAGGATAGAATACTATTGTGGTCAGTTTAAAACACTATAAAAAAAAACACCAACAGCAGATAGAACAAAAATTACCTTGAGTCACTAAGACTCGGCGCCCTCTACATCTGCAGACTTCTATAAATCAAATGCCAGCAGAACTGGAAATAACAGATAATAGTGAATGGTAAAATTCCTAGGAAGAAAATTTCCTATCTGACAGCAGATAAACAAATATACAGACTAAATTGCAAACCCACAGATCAGAGTAAGACAAAACATAAGCAGAACCTTAAGCACACAAAAGTGTGCCACAAAATATAAAAAAAACATCCACTTAGCTTGCAAAGAATTCCACAGAGCAGAAGAAACCAGAGAGATGTAAACTCCTCCAGGAATCAAAGACAACTGGCAAGGATTGATCCACTTCAAACCATTATATGCTTCAAAAACCAGATTGCCAATCATCACCATCACCTGTGAAGCCCACAAAGTCAGCTGCATCACCAGCTCCAATGAATTCACAACACATCCCTACCCCTAATGCCTAACCCTAACACCTAAACCTAACTCTAATACCTAACCCCTGGAAGTCATCACATTTCTGGAGAACTTGGCTGACTTCCCTGTTGGCTACAGGCTCCACGCTAGGGATGGACTGCACCTCAACGTGGAGAGTATGGGTGTGTTGGGAAAAAATGACTAGAAGTTTAGAGGAGTGTTTAAACTAGGTATGGGTAGATAGTGACCTGGGCTTAGGTAATCAAATTGGGTATGCCATGGGGGAGGGGTTATGACAGTCAATACACTAAGCAGGAATAGAGGAAGAGAAATACATAAAGTGCATGTTCACTAATATGTGTAACTAGATTAAGAACTGGCTCAGGTATAGGTAAAAAAAGGTTATTATTAATGGAACACACTCAGACTGGGTCACAGTTAACTGTGGGGTACCACAGGGGGTCAGTATTGAACATTCTTCTTTTAGACATATTTATTAATGACCACATAGAGGGGCATACAGAGTACAATTTAAATATTTGCAGATAATACTAAACTCTGTAGTGTTATCAATACAGTGGAGAGGATTTTTACATTACCGAAGGAATTATGTAAACTGGAGGCTTGGGATGAGAAATGGCAATTGAAATTGAATGTGAATAAGGCTAGGGTCACACTTGCATTGTGACCCTAGCCTAATGGAATGTGCTTAAAACTTAGAACTTTTCCCCGCAGTGCATAGCGTTAACACAATGCGCTGCCAGAAAACACAGGCCATAGTAACCCGATGCTTACCTTGCCAACCAGCCACACACAAAGCTGCAGGAAGTGCGCTTTAGCTGAGCGCACTGGAAGCGCTTTCTGCAGCATTTCCTGTGCGCTCTTGTAAAGCGCACTCCCTGCAGCTTTGTGTGTGTCTAGCTTTAATGTAAGGTCATGCACTTGGGCAGAGGATATAAAATTAATAATTATGGTCTTTATTGTTAAACACTGAGTAAGGCCAGGGTCAGACTTGCAGATTTTCCATGCAGATTTCACACATGTCTTTTATGAAAAAGACATGGAAAAACGCATGTTAAAAATGCATGCCCCAATGCCAAAAACGCATGTCTAAATAGGCCATGCATTTTTGGAATGCGTTTTTGACTCAGCACCAAAAAAATACCGCATGATGCATGATTTTTTGAAAAAGCACCAAAAAAAGAAGCATGCAGCATTTTTTGGTGCTTTTTAAAAAACGCATGCATTTTTGTTAGCATGGGGCCCTATGGGAAACGCATGTGTTTTTATATGGCACTAAACGGTACCATGCGTTTCCGCATGCGTTTTTGTATGGGGTTTTTAAGGATCCCCCACACCTATCAGCAAAAACGCATGCAAAAACGCAGGCTGCCAAAAAACACCCTAAAAAACGCATGCCAAGTGTGACCTTAGCCTAATATGGAGTTTAGTGTTGCTCCATAGGGTTTTTGACTTCTTCTGAATTAACATGTTAGGCTATAGTTTGAACTTGATGGATTTAAAGGCTTCCTTCAACCTCAAACTCTATAACACTACAAAATGTATCTCACCAAATCTTACCAAAACATAATTAGTACCCAGGAGATATTATACTAAAGATAAAAGGTTAGTCAAATAGTTACATATTTGGGGAAAAAATTGCCTTCCAGACTTATACAGTTTTATATAATGCAGAGTAAAAATGATACACCATAAGCTAGGGTCACATTAACGTTAAAGGGGAGTTGCATTAAAAACATAGGTTTTTGCAGTCTTAATGCTAACACCATGGAAGCGCCGCGTTAAGGCTGCAAATGTTACCCTATGATGATGCGGCTCAAACGCTGGAATCTGAGTGAAATCTCGCGCTTTTTCCTAACGCGAGAAAATACACTTTCAGCAGCGTCTTTTCTCATGTTAGGAAAAAGCGCAAGATTGCACTCAGATGCCGGTGCTTGAGCCGCGCTATGGGCCGCGTCACCATAGGTAAGCATTGTCAGCATTAACGTGGCTCTACCATGGCGGTAGCACTGCGTTTAGGCTGCCAAGACTCATGTTTTTAACGCAACTCTCCTTTAACGTTAATGCGACCCTAGCTATAGAGTCAAAAAGGAAGACATCCATCATGTCTATCATTAGGATGATTTATTTAATGTTCCACCACAGAGATTTCTGATTTTTAAGGAAAAACAAAGAATTTAAATTCATCTGTACAGAATTCTATTACATAATTGACAAAATTCTTCATCTCATGTGTTATTAGTGAGGTTATTTTCAAACCCTTTGCTCATCGGTTACCAGTTTTCTTGGCTTCAGGTGTCCGAAGTCTACTTTTAAAAAGCACATTTACTAACCCCAGCAATGCCGATTGTACTTTGGAGTTCTGTAGACTGTATATGATGGGATTTATCATGGGGATTATATTTGTAAATATTATACTGAAGATCGAATCTAGAACATCAGAGTAAGGTGGTATCAGGTACCCTACCAAGCCTACCCCATGATAAATGGAAACAACGATGACATGGGAGGAGCAGGTGGAGAAGGCTTTTTTTCTCGTTTCTTTTAATGTCATCTTGAACATAACAAAGAAAATGTTAACATAAGACATAAGAGTGCCCATAAAAGGAATAAATCCCAAGATCAAAATTTCAAAAATGATTACCATGAAAAACATTTCTGTCCCTGTACAGGTGGTCATTGTTAGTGACTTACTATCACAGAAGAACTGGTGGATGACGTTGGAGTGACAGGTGGACATGGTCATAGCCAAGATCACAAACATTAAAGAGTTCAGAAAGGCGGCTGCCCAAATCCCAACAGTTATCAGGACACAATTTCTCCAACTTAAGATCTGATGATAAAGTAAGGGAAGGCAGATAGCGACATATCGGTCATAAGCCATAATGAATAGGAGAATTTCCTCCGCTGTCGTCAAAGTTGAGAAACAGTAGAACTGAGCGTAACATTGTGAGAAGGAAACAATGTGATTCCCGGACAATAACCGGTGCAGTAATTTAGGAATCGTGACCGATGTATAAAATATATCTACAATGGATAAATTACAGATGAAGAGATACATTGGTTTATGTAACTGATCTTCTAGACATATGACTGTGATAATGGAGGCATTGATGAGAACTCCGACCAGATAGATCAAGAAGAAGAAGGTGGAAGTTAATGCTTTATTCTTTGTCTCGCCAGAAAATGGTAAAATGTAAAAATATTTAAAAGAAGTCTCATTCTTCATTTGTATTTTTTTTATTTCTAGAAAAAAAACACTAAAAAATGACTCTCCTCTACTTTGTCCGGGCAGTCAGACAAAGCAACAAATTTATTAAAGTGACGCACACCGTGTGACAGATTTACCATCTTGATAAACGTTAGATAACTTTCCTTCTTTTAGGTCCATTTCCATCTTGTCCCACCATTATTTAACAACTATTAACTGATTTAAACAAATTTAAAAGTGTCTCAAACAATGACTCCAAGTGTCCAGCCTTATAATGAATAAAACATAGGTCAACAAGGGAATTTTTGCTGGAGTTAAACTTCACGAAGCTTTTCTTCAGATTTGTAGGGTGAAATAGTAAAATATGTCAAAATACAATACCAACCAAATGTCTTATCAATTTCTAAAAGCAATATATAAAGTATTTAAAATGAGTTTGTAAATCCAAATTTAGGCAAGTATGTGGTCTTCCCTTGGTGCTCCATTGATTACTACTGGTGATCCAGTCAACCAGTGACAGCCATTGGACGTTACTTTTTTGGTAAGCTGATTTCTCAGACCATATGCACTTTCACTGGATAATCTTTGTAGGAAAGCAAAAATTTAATTCCAGTGTTGGGACATAATTTATATTCTATGCACATTAATATCGAGCTGCTCATGGTGATTCGGTCACCAAAGAGAACTGTTGTTGCTCCCCCATGATTTGTGGAGCTCTTACAGACCTGTTTTCCTCGTGGATTTTCAATGTAACAGTAAGACCTGAGCTTGGGCCCAGCATCTGTAACTTTTCGTCGGGTATAGTGAGGGCATTGTTTACACAAGCCTATACGGGACTCAGAGAGGTAGATTCTGGGGTACTATTCTTGTTATAGTGTATATATATATTAGCGATATAGATTTAATGACAAGTTTGTTAGACAAAGTGTTGGTCCAAAAGACAAGCCTTGCTGGGCATCCACTAATTTACACCTCCTGTGTCTATGGAGGTTTCTGCTGCTCCTGTATTCGAGTGTCTTAGGTAAATTCATCCTGAGAGTCCTCCGTGGTTGATACCTTTTAATGGCTAACTGAAAAGATGGTAAACATAGCAAGCTTTCGGGACACTATGGCCCCTTCATCAGGCAAGATATCTGCTTGACGAAGGGGCCACAGAGTCCCGAAAGCTTGCTATGTTTACCATCTTTTCAGTTAGCCATTAAAAGGTATCAGTCACGGAGGACACTCAGATTACAATATTTTTCTATCTACTGGCTAACACGATACACACATTTTTTACCTTATCCTGATACACTGGAAGGTGTCTTTTTAACAGCACTTTGACCTCGGTCCTTTGGATCAAATGTGTGTGTAATTATTCTTTGAGTGGTACCAACAACTGGTCAACCCCTTTTCCCTGTGTCCCTAAGTAAAGGATTATGTTGGCTAGTAATCGACTTTCTCACTTTCCGTTTGTGACCAGCTGTAACCTAAGTGAATTCCTTGGTTCTTAAAGTTCCATTTTACCAAATATGAATAACTTTATTCAATGCGTTTCAGGATGTAATCCTCATCCCGTCATCAGGTGGTTGACCTGATGAAGGGGTGAGGAACACACCTTGAAATGCATTGAATTAAGCCACTTGCATTCTCCCAACTCTTTCGTATATGGTCGATTGTACAGTAGAGCAGTTGGAGTCCACATAATTTTGCCAAATATGTGTCACATTGAAGTTGACCCTATAGGTTTAACGGAGACAAATCCAATTAAGTCATTTTTTTTAGAATATTTACAGATCACTGTAAACTAGTTGCTCACTGTATTGTGGGGGTTGATAAAATTAGATGTGTTAAAATGTATCTTTCAAAAATAATGACAATAGGAAGGTAAAATAAATATAATATAAAGTGACAAATTACTAAATGTTCAGTTGATGGATCACATTTCCTAACTGAGTTCTTTTGCAGTAAGGAAAGAATTATCTGATTCTTATAGTAACATTGCTCATAGAAATATATTAAAAAACCGTCATTTCATGGCTTACCGGTAAAGTGACAGAGGGCTCGTCCTGATGGGAAATTCCCTACTGGAGCTGGAAGGAGCCGTGCCGGAGACTTATATAATGCTGGAGCATCCATAACCTGAGAATCATTAATTCATAATTACCCATGAGGAAAAATGGTGTTTGGCATCACATCGGCTCCTGGCTCCTGAAATAACATTTTACTAAGATCTTTTTTATACAATTTTTATTAACATTCTATAAATAATATTTTTGAAATTGACTTCTAGATTTGGGTTTTTGCCACAGAAAATACTGAATTTTTTAGATTATATGATGCACTTTTTTGACCCTACAATTTTGGGGGGGAAAATGGGTGTGTGTTTTATAATCTAAACAGCAGCATAGCATCTTACCGTAGGAGGCACAGTGGTAGTGGAGCGGGGTCACCGGAGTTAGGGTCACAATGGTAGGGATTAGCGGTGGCACGGTGGGGCAATGCTGCAGGGGACCGAGTGCTATGTGGATGGGGTGCTAGACAGATTATCACCGGGCACCATTAATCTCCTGACAGTTGACGTGATGCGTGAAAGGAACATGGCTGCAGAAGCAGCACAGACACAGATGAAAATTTTGGACAGCTGAGAACTCCAGCTGTGTGTGCACTGTTTCTGACACAATGGGCGAAAGGAAAATGGCTGTAGATGTGGAATATATTCAGATGGAGATCTTGGACAACAGAGATCTTCATCTGCACCTGCAGTGCCTTCGCAGTCATTTTCCTTTCACCCATCATGTCAACTACCAAGGATTAATGGCACAAAATGATATCAAAGCGGGACACCCTGTCCACATGGCCTCGGGCCCCTTGCAGCATTGCCCCAGCCCCACCATACCGCCACTGACTCTCACCACTGCGACTCTGCCTCCTCTCATCCGGCTACACCACCACTGTGCCCCCTGCCCACCAGGTAAGAAACACAATTTACATTTAACAAAACAGATTTAGGATTATAGGATGGACCACATTTTTAAAAAAATGTTTTCCTAATTTCTTTCTCTAAATTTGGTGTGTGTCTTTTAATTCGGAAAATACAGTAAATGTTAGTTCAATGAACAGAGTCATGAAGGGTTGAAGAATACGTCTTGAGCTGTGTTGAATGAAGCCCTTGCATTCATCGATTTCCTTGGTATATGTTGGACTGTACAGCAGCGCAGTTGGATTCCACATATTTACTCTATTTTTCTACCAGTACTCGAAACAAGCAGTTGGATGGGTGCAACTTGAGTACCCAACAAGTGTAATGGAAGTAAGTGCAGAACTCAGATCTTCTTGAAAAATGCTTGTGTTCACTGATGACCTGCATTATACTCGGGTACTCGAGTTACTCCTATCTGAATGTCCAACTGCTTGAGTACTGAGCACGCCTGCATGGTAATGCTTGCTCATCATTACTTGTCTTTTTTGAACACTTTGTTTTCGAGTTTCATTTCCCACAACAGTTAACCGTTTTTGCGGATGTTGGCATCCGAAATATCCCTTAAAAAACTCATTCTTCTCACTAACCCAAGCAATGCCGATTGTACATTGGAGTTATGTAGACTGTATATGATGGGATTTATCATGGGGATGATATTTGTATATATCATACTAAAGATTAAATCCAGGACATCAGAAAAAGGTGGTATCAGATACACTATTAAGCCTGCCCCGTAATATATAGAGACAACGGTGATGTGGGATGAGCAGGTGGAGAAGGCTTTATATCTGGTGTCTTTTGATATCTTGAAGATGACAACGAAAATGTTAATGTAAGAAATCAGAGTGCACATAAAGGGAACAAAGGCCAAGATAAATATTTCAATACCGATTACTACAAAAAAGATTTCCGTCCCTGTACAGGTGGTCATTGTAAGTGACTTAAGGTCACAGAAGAACTGGTGGATGACGTTGGAGTGACAGGAGGACATGGTCATAGCTGAGATCACAAATATTAAAGAGTTTAGAAAGGCGGCTGCCCAAATCCCGATAGTTATCAGGAGACAATTTCTCCGACTTAGGATCCGGTGATAATGTAAGGGGAGGCAGATGGCGACATATCGGTCATAAGCCATGACGAAAAGAATAATACACTCTGCAGTACCCACGGTCAACACAAAATATAACTGAGTATAACATTGTGAGAAGGAAACAATGTGATTCCCGGACAATAACCTGTGTAATAAGTTAGGAACCGTGACCGATGTATAAAATATGTCTACAATGGATAAATTACAGATGAAGAGATACATTGGTTTATGTAACTGAACTGTTAGGCATATGACTGTGATAATGGAGGAATTGATGAGAACTCCGAACAGATAGATCAAGAAGAAGAAGGTGGCAATGAGCGGTTTATATCTCGTTTCACCTGATAATGGCAACATGTAAAAATATTCGATGAAAGTCTTATTCTTGATTTCCATTTTATAAGTATTTTAAATAAAAGGTAATTTAGATTTTAGAGAACACAGGGAAAGTAAAAAATGTTGGCATATAGAACATAGTTAAGTCCTTTTCGGGGGATGAGTTGGTTATCCCTGGTAACTCAATGGATTTCATCTGCAGACAATCAAATCTTTTAAACTTTGAGTCTTCTAGATTCGTCAAGATTTTCTGAAAAATAAAATAATTTTACAGTAAATTAATTCACTTTGAGTCAATATTAATCCTCCGATGGCCCTGAAATCGTGTATGACACTTTCCCCTTTTCCTTACTATTATTCTCCACTCCTTGCTGTCACTTGGTATCTGTCCAGCTTTTTCAGTATTTTAAGGCTTTCTCTATCTTTGGGGCTAAGCTGTGAGCTCTGACGTCCAATCACTATCCAATGTCATGGCAGCACAGCATTATGGGGAAACCTGCCTGAGGTCATGTGATTTTTCTTTGGCCGATACAAACTTCTACAATGTGTACAATGACATAAAGCATCCAAAATGTTTCATGCTGAGTGAACAGCTGATTGTTCGAATTCCCCAGGATCGGAAAATTCTCAAAAATTTACCCCATATTTGATTTTGTTCAAATCGATGCACTCCCTCTAGCTACAATAACTGGCATCATTATTAATGTTGTATATGTTTTTGGTAATACTTACATAAATAGTCTGCAAGTGAAACAATTTCACGTCTACTGACAATGTACTGGGACAAATTTGCTTGGGTGAATTTTTCTTGACTTAATTGCACCCAACTTTATCTTGTTTTAAGCTGCTCAAAACATCTCTATTTGGATGGGAAATCTTTGATTGCTCCTCCAGTAGTAACCGCCAGGGATGTTGAGTCAATATCAGATTCAGGGAAATTGTGGAGCCGCAGTTGGAGTCGGATCAAATGTTTTCCTTACTTACTTCACAGTAATGGTTGTGAAGTTGGAGTAATGAGTTGGACTTGGAATCGGTGTCCATTTTGGTGGAGTTGGAGTCATAGTTGGAATCGGGTTCAGGTAAATTGAAGAGTCGGAGTTGGATGTTCCGTTTACCGACACCACAGCCCTGGTAACCACACCTGTTGCGTGTGTGATGCTGCAACTCATTGGAAAATAAATTTAATTTGCCAGTTTCTTGCCACTCACATAGCAATCTCAAAGCTTGTAGAGTATTTGTTCAATTTGGCTCTGATTAGTTTGAATTTCAATCTCATAATTTCTCTGTAGAAAGGTCAAAAGTCACCTACATCATTTGTTTTTTGTCTGGTGAAGCCCTGGCTTGGGTCACTACACCTTTTTTCTGATAGCATCAGACCTTCAGTTGTTATGATCATCACATTCAGAAGAGGCTAGGAAGAACCAAGTTGGGTCTCTTCAACAGCGTTCTCCCCGCTTTGCCTCAATCATGGGGAAATAAATGGAACATTGAAACCTTGAATTCTCCTTCTTGTCTATGTAGCAGTTTACTTAGATGATATTCTGTATGTTCTCAAATACTTGAATTCCCGTGTTATCACCATCCTCTTCTTCCTCTTTGAGAGGTCTAGTCCTCCCTTCTTATGAAATGTGATGTCCAAACAAGAGCTACAAATGAATCCCGGAAAGCTTCCTACCATTCTCAAGTGGAGGTGACCACAAGGTCTATGAGTGATCCAACATTATTTTTCATTAAACAAAATAAAGAAAAACCTCCAGTTGCTGCTTGTTTTTTTTCTTGAGGATATGGCAGATTCCCAATTCCTCTTTACCTTACTTAGTAGCCAGAGCCAGGAGTCACAGTCAATCATCCTTTTCCTCTTGGCCGCTCATAAAACTCGGAAGGTTAGGGATTTAGACATGGGTGCCCAGCACCAAAGACGGCCATATTAATCCTATAAGGCTATTTCCGTGTATTGCAATTTGTGTTGACATGTTCTTCTCTTTTTCAGGCTCTAGTGACTGGTTGTTCCTCTTCTGTGTCTTGTTGTTCTCTGGAATAAAGTCTAGAGGGTGGAGAAGAAAAATCAAACTATTTAGGATGGGGATAACAGAGCCAAAAAACCCAAAAGACAAACTTTTGTAAGGATTGCTAGCAATAATTAAACACAGAGTACATAGACTAATCATATGGATGAGGTCAAATATCACAAACTACTTGTTTCTGCTGCTGTAGATCTACTTTGTCAACAAATATGAACTATTATGGTTTTCATAGTTCCAAGAACACAGAATTTGCTCTGGTCCAAAGAGGTTCTACGGCAGATTATACCTCAGTGTCCCCATTATTTAGGTTGTACTAATTCATCTTCTTGGCCCTATATATTGGTTCATTTATTCTGATATTTGACTCCTTTAAAAGGGTTATTCAATCCAGCCATTAAGGCTATAATACCAGACTTGGAGTGCTCTCGACTGTTTTTAAAACCCTAGTTCCGGTGGCTGACAACTAGAAGTAGTTAAGCCTGTGTTAGTTATGAAAAGAAAAGGTGGAATATCCCTTTTAATATGGTTTTAAGACAGAAAAGAAAGTTTAATGTTCTCCTCAATCTGAACTTTAAAATCCTCATGGTCAACTATCCATCTTGCGCAGGGAAAAAATCTGCGGCAGATTTGAGGTTACACACACTTTTGGGCACCCTTCCTTGGCTAGCCACAGGTCCTAGTGTTCTCCGTTATCAGGTTCCTACACGCCCATTAAGAATGAGATTTTTTAATCCAGAGAGAAGCTTTGACAAAGTGGATAAAAGTAGGTTAAGACCCTGTAAAACAGAAAGGCCTCATTGTGGCTACTGGGGGGTTATAGATATGGCCATGTGTATAAGCTAAGTGTCCTAATTTTTCATATTTTCTTAGCTATTATGCCGTTGTATTACACTGGGGAACAATATGAAAAAAAATTTCTGTTGAGTTAGGTTTTTGAGCTGATTTACACTAAAATTGGCATGCTGATTCCAAAAATGTAGTCAGTTTTTTTCTAGCACATCAAGTTTTTCCTCCACAACTTACCTGCCAGAGAAGCACAATTGCACTGATATCTGTAATAAGACTTGTTATCTGATTACAATTCGACTCATATAGAGCTACGTGGCAACTTGTAAGAGTAGTCACATATTTGTTATGCCTATTTCTTATATATTTCATTTTTTGTTCATATTTGTACTATTTAAAAAACAAAACACTTTTTAGGTACAGTAGTTTACATATTTTTGAGAAGACAAAAATCCTATAGTTCAAAAACTTGACGTGATAGAGAAAAACTGAGATCATTTCTGGATTCAGCATCCAAAAATTAATTAAGAACAGTTGTCTGACCTAACTCTTAAAAAATTGTGTTCCCCAGTGTTATCAATCTTGCTCAGCCTCCTATGACCTTATCCACCTGCTTATCCAGCTTCATTGTGGCTACTGGGGGGTTATAGATATGGCCATGTTTATAAGCTAAGTGTCCTAATTTTTCATATTTTCTTAGTTAGTACACTGTTCTATCAATCATACTCAGCCTCCTATGACCTTACCCACCTGTTGCCCATCCTGGTGCCTGACTGCCTCTTTCACTTTCCTGTATTTCCCTTATCTGATTGTTCACATTACTTATCATCAAAACAGAGTTTTATTGGTCAGTCAGCCAGCCAAGGCCCAGCTATTTGATTCCTTCTACCACCTACCGTGCCATGGCCATGTACAGGCAATTCATCTCTGAGAGGAACAAGGGTTGTAGCAGCAAAGAGAAATTGTTGATATGGTTTGGAAGTCCTCACTCCTCACTTCTTGTCTGCAACCCTGAGTATCCCATCACTCCATAATGTGAGACAAGTGGTATTGATAGGTTTATTTTTCATTTTCCAAACCCCATTATCACGTGATGATGGTTTTCTGTACACCTAAGATTTGGGTTTTTGGAATACCTCTAACAATAGTGTTTAGAGCATACCAATCCCACTCTCTAACCACAGAGTCGCAATAGGTTACTGTGGCAAGTGGGAGTCTGCAGAAGGCTCCAGTTGATGCCATTATATTATATGTTACTTAATAGATTGATAATTTTACCATACACTTCTGTATATAATGAAATATGCCCTATAAAATAGTAAATTGATAACTTTGCATTAGTTGGGGTCATTTCTCAAAGGTTTTCTTTTAGAACGTTAGAGTTAAAAGTTTAGTTGCAATTTTTCAACAAAATGTATAACTCTGTCTTTTATGTGTTATTCATGACTTTGAGGGGCTTATACATTAAAAAAAAACCTCACAACTGATGCTATTTCAAAATGTGCATCACTTAAAGCAGGAGTCCCCAACCTGCATCTCAGGAGCCGGGTGATGTGCGGCTAGCAGCTGCCTTGCAACTTTGTGCATTAGCAAACAACTATGAAGATCAGGTCCCTAGATGGTGACTTTTGTGAGTAGCCCCACATAGAAGAGGAGATTTGAGTGGGGGCAAGGTAGGAAGGACACCCTGGATCTTGGTATACTGTCTACGTGTGATTTCTGTTGAAATCCTTTGGCTGTAATTATAGCAATATTGGAAATTCTGGGTGTCACTACTGTGATGGGGCAAGAGTCAATTGTGGCTTGTGACCCCCTTCTCGGAGGTGAATGTGGCTGTCAAGGTCAGAGAGGTTGAGGACACTGTCTTCAAGTATTCAAAACTGGAAGACAGTGTTCCCAACCTTTCTGACCTTGAGAGCCACAATCGGCTACAAGAGGGGGGTCACAAGCCACAATCGACTCCCGCCCCATTTAAGTTTGTTAACACTTCATTCAGCTGAATAAAAAAAATGGAGAATTACATTCCTTGATTCAAAATGTTGTTTTCACCTCAATTTTAGCTGTAATGCATCACAATCACTTCAAACATGAAAATACTCCCATACATTGGACAACCGGAATGGAAAGGTGCGCTCTTTGACTTTTGGAGTGTAAATTGTAAATGAAAAACAATGAAAGTCTATGTAACATGAGATATCAACCACAAAAGATGAACCAACCATATAAAGTAAGTGTGATAAGTGTGCACAATTTACTGATATAACAACATTTCTAAACTTTCATTTTGGAGGAACCGATCAGCCAATCGGCTCAAGCTGGCGAAGGAAAAAGGCACAAAATATGGACTTATCCAATAATAATCTGGAGTTTTAAAATAAGGAAACTGC
This sequence comes from Allobates femoralis, assembly GCA_033576535.1. Lineage (NCBI taxonomy): Eukaryota > Metazoa > Chordata > Amphibia > Anura > Aromobatidae > Allobates > Allobates femoralis. Next base: position 230,826,210 of record JARQOC010000011.1, on the reverse strand, counting down.
TCAGCTTTTAAGGTTGTGTTAGATACAACCACTACAGAAGCGTGAAACCGACTGATGCAGACCCAGGCTTAGATAAAACTTGTTACTAGAGGTAGAAAAAGGTTCTAATGCATTGCTGGAATAAACTTGAGATTCATAATGTGAGTCATGAAGTTTATTAGGGTCAATGCATGTCAATTTTGTCGCCCTGATGAAGAAATGGGTGCTTCAAAATGCGTTGACACTAATAAATTTCATGACTCAGAAGCGTGAAACCGACTGATGCAGACCCAGGCTTAGATAAAACTTGTTACTATAGGTAGAATAAGGCTTCTAATGCATTGCTCAAATAAAATGGAGGTTCATCATCCGATTCAAGAAATTTATTAGGGTCAACGCATTTTGAAACATTTGCTCCTTCATTAGGACACAAAACTGAAATATGTTGACCCTAATAAACGTTATTCCGGCAGCGCATTAGAACCCTTTTTCTACCTCCAGTAACTAGTTTTACCTAGGTGTTGGTCTTATTTAAGTGCGGAATAAAATGGGGGTTCATCATCCGATTCAAGAAGTTTATTAGGGTCAACGCGTTTTGAAACATTTGCTCCTTCAATAGGACAACAAAACTGAAATATGTTGACCCTAATAAACTTTATTCCGGCAGCGCATTAAAATCCTTTTTCTACCTCCAGTAACAAGCTTTATCTAGGTGTTGGTCTTACCTAAGTGCGGAATAAAATAAAGGTTCATCATCTGATTCCTGAAGTTTATAAGGGTCAACGCATTTTGAAACATTCGCTCCTTCATTAGGACAACTAAATTGAAATATGTTGACCCTAATAAACTTCATGACTCAGATGATGAACGTCCATTTTATTCCAGAAGCACATTAGAACCCTTTTTCTACCTCCAGTAACAAGTTTTATCTAAGTGCGGGTCTTATCTAAGTGAAGACTAAAATGGAAGTTCATCATCCAAGTCTTGAAGTTTATTAGGGTCAACGTGCTTCGAAGCATCCGCTTCTTCATCAGGACAACGAAATTGAAATATGTTGACCCTAATAAACGTCATGACTCATGTGATGAACCTCCATTTTATTCAGGCAGCGGAACAGAGCCCTTGTCCTACCTCCAGCAACAAGTGTTAAACTTTAATTTTAATATAGATATTATCTTACCCAAATTGTTTTTCAGAAAGAGATGAATTACCTAACCCATGTATTATATAGATCTTTATAGATAATTTAGAAAACATATGTCAATCTTTGGTTGACTTACCGGTCTAGTAACACAGCGCTTGCCCTAATGTAAAATGCATTACTGAACAGACAAGGGCTGTGCTGGAGATTTATACTATTTTGGGACAATTACAGCCTGACAATCAATGATTTATAATTATCATTATCTCTGAGGAAAAAGATATTTATGATCACTTAACTCAATTAATGCCTCTTATTTCTCTTATTTAAAATGTCATTTTCCGCTCTGGTGGTTATGGTGGTCTCCGCAAGGATTCCACCCCAGGGCTAGGTTCTTCCCTGGAGGGATATCTGGCTAGTCCCGTGTTTGAGACACTTAATTAAGGCTCCATGGACCCCATTTGCATTTTCTGCTCTATAACCTTTTTTGATTTCTTGTTTAGTTTTGCCAGCATAAGACAGACTGTATTCTTTCCCCGATGAAGGAGCAGTGATATGTTTATCACTTCTTCCATAGCATCCTTATTACTTCATTTTTGTTCTCCGGATAGGATTTCATATCATAGGTTATCATGAGTGATGAGCGAGTGTGCTTGCCACTGCTCGATGCTCAGTTGGGTACACTCGTTACTCAATAGAGTATCGTGAATGTTGGATGTGTTGCTCGTAAACAATCTGGCACTAAACCCCAGCTCCCTTCAGTGAATGATGGAAATCGGCTCCCCGAGACAGGTGCTTGCCGTTTCTGAATGGCTCTCACTGCCGGTAAAAACAATATGTTCTGATGCTGTGTGTGGAGAAAAAAAACCCAGTCCACCCTCTTCCAGAAACACTGTTTATAGCTGGCTGTATTTTGGCAGAGAGCCAAACTGCTCAATAATTGAATTTCATTATATTTGTTACTCAAGTCAAGCCCGGCAGAGCGTCCAACCTCCTTGGCTCGAATAAAGAGAACTTATGCATTTTAGTGCTCACTTGCCATGCTTAATGGTTAGGGACTCAGGAAACAGGATAGTGAGGTGGGCGAAGGGATTCAGGGGAGCTAGTCTGAATCTTAGACTGGAGGTCCCTGGCTTGCCCTGCTCTCAGAGGTACCTCTGAAGGTGAGTAGGTCTGAGTCACCACCCTTCCCCTATCTTCCCGAAAATTCCTAGGCCGAGAGCCCCTACATCCACCCATGGATCAGGAAACCAAAGCTATTCCCAAGACAAGGAATCTCCTGGAATGAACGTGACAAGACTACAGGATCCCAGCATTTGCGTCTCCACCGCAAAGAGGCCTAGAAGGGACTAACTCTATCAACAGTGTCAGCTTGAGGAAGGGGAGGCTATTTAAATGCAGAGATTTCAAATAACTCACACTTAAGCTTTACATCTTTCAGCATCTGAACAACCAGCAAAGAATACAGCAGCATAACTGGCATTAACTCATGCAGTTCCAGAAGAATTTCACACATTTAATCACAGCAACATCCAACATAGACAGCGGATAATCAGCGCATATCAGCGCGTCACTCATCATTAATTATCATGAATTTGGGTTATTGAAATTCGGCTATTATTTATTTAGTACTTTATGTCTATATTACTCATATGCATTTACACTTTATTAAGACTCGAGAAGGTTATCGTACTTTCGGTCAAAGTGCTATATACAAAATAGGTTAATACTTGGATCAATGTTATTCAATCAGGCAGTAACCATATATGATTTTTTTTCCTCAGAGTAGTGCCCGGAAAAAAAATCGCAACATGCATGATTTGCCCAAAAGAATTGGAAGGCAATCATCCAATCAGGTTTAGGAGTCTGCGGAAAACGGATTGATGGAATGAGGAAATTTTTTAAATTTTCCACCTTCAAATAAAAACGGATCCTATCCTGATCAAACTCTGATAAAAGCCTAATTAGCATAATCAAAATGATTTTCTTGGATGGAGAAAATACAGTTGTGTGAACCCAGCCTATGGCAATAGTTAACACACTGTAGACTATGGCTGCTTTCACACTGGCAAATTTTCAAATCCGTGTCCATCCGCTTTGAAACGGATAGACACGGATCCGTTATGGCCTTCCATGTTATCCTATGGGCATGGATTGGTCCCAGAGTGGCCATCCGTGTGTCTCAGTTTTGGCCATTAGTATTCGCATTTTTCATGACCCCAGAAATGGAAACTATTCCACTTCTGGGGTGCCTCGAAAATCGCGGACACCAACGGACCGCCACGGATCTGTTGGTATCCGTTTGAAATTATAATGGAGCTCTGTGGAGCAGGGACCCATACGGATCCATGAAAACAACAGATCCATGAAACAGATCCGTTTTGCTGTACTGATCATGCTCAGAATCAAGGTACAGATCCTCCCACCCCTATCTCTGGTGACTGATGACGGATCTGTTAAAAAGCATTCCATGGACATATGTTGGCATCCATTTGCATAGATCCGTGCCGGTCCATGACTATACATGAATTTCATGTAACCACGAGGATTTGAAAATAGCCAGTGTGAAAGCAGCCTAAAGATACCGTTGCACGCTTCAATGTCGTTAAGATATCCTCAACGATCTCACGGGAGCGTGGTCATTAGGACATCTTATTGACATCTTTAATGAGATGTCACATGTGTAGATATCGTGGATGACGCACCAACGATGTAGCGAGCAGCTATCATTTGCATAACCCAGTGAACGATACTTGTTCATTGTTGTGAATAGGCGAAGTCATTAACGACATCGTTATCACGGTGTCACACACAACGATGCACAGGTCGGCTGATCGAGGACCGTTTGATTTGAGAACATGTTCTCATATCTGCCATCAGCGTTCCAACAATTTATCGTAGTCGTATCTCGATTTTACATGCAACAACGTCCTAACGATGTCGTTTGAATGACTCCAAACCCGTGACGTTTGAGCGATATCGTTCACAATCTCGTACCATGTAATGGGGCCTTTAGGCTAGGCCCCAGAAAAAACAGTATACCAAATGTGTGGAAGTACGCTGCTATAAAAAGGTAATAATAAAAAGCAAGGGCTTAGTAAAAAAAACTGTATCAAAAACAGTGTACTAAATGTTTTGCAAAAAATGTACGTAAGCCGTTCCATCTCGATACGGTGACCATTTGCGTTATGACCCTAGCCTGATGGAAGTGCTAAAAGCTTAGAGCCAGGCAGGCATAGCGCAGAGCGTTAACGGCAGGTAGTGCTATGCGCTGCCTGCCGGTGCCTTGCTATGCTAATCTTATGTGCCACACATCTGTGGATTACATCGTTGCAGGGAGCCGGAGTGAGGCGATGGACAATAGCTAACAATTTAATCTGGTGTGTGCTTCAACGGGTCGTATACCACGCAAAAAGGTGAGCCATTGTCTGCTGCCTCACTCCCCCTCCCTGTACCGATGTAATCCACAGATCGAGGAATAAAAGCTGCAGATGAAACCGGTGAGTGCCGTCTATTTCTGCTTACACTGAACTGTTTCGATCCTCACTACTTAAGATGTGCAACACGCCTAGGATATACAAGCAGGACCTGGCTTGTCCAGACGGGGTGACTTCTGTGTTGGTGCCCGGCATTCATTCTCTACTAGGGCTTATAATGATCTAGTTTTACTTTTCCTGGTACATATTTTTTGAAAGAACAAGCGTTTGGCAAATAGCTACCAGCTCTCAAGTAGAATGGTCTTTAAACAGTAATTTTCATTGTATTTTTTTTAATTAAATTGAGCACCCTGGCCATTTAAAAACAGGACCACACTCGCAGAGGCATTTTATGGTATACTCCTATTTATTTGAAGAGAAAAATTGCTTCATTATTATGAAGGACATCACTTCATAATGGAGAGGCACAGAAAAAAAAGAAAACACTGAAGACTTTTCCAGAATCTGCTCTTTAGGCAGAGTTTATATGTATCTATATTGGTGCTAAAGATTCTCTGTTGTTTTAATTCCTAATTTAGTATGCAAGGAACAAAGGGACACATTTGAGATTAATAGATAGGGGCAAATCAACAGTGAAGTCACTGGACGAGGTCTTCACATCAAGGAACATTTCACTGGTGATGAAGACACGGCTCGTACATAGTCTGCTTTATTCTGTAGTAAGATCTCACTGGTGATGAAGACACGGCTCGTACATAGTCTGGTCTATTCTGTAGTAACATTTCACTGGTGATGAAGACACGGCTCCTACATAGTCTGGTCTATTCTGTAGTAACATTTCACTGGTGATGAAGACACGGCTCGTACATAGTCTGCTCTATTCTGTAGTAACATTTCACTGGTGATGAAGACACGGCTCGTACATAGTCTGCTCTATTCTGTAGTAAGATCTCACTGGTGATGAAGACACGGCTAGTGATGGGGAGTCCTAAATTACTCGGAATCGCTTGACTCTAGCGAGTCCGAGCCCGGGACTCGCTACTCGTTGCGAGTCTAGCGAGTCCAATGTTAATGAATGGGGAAGCGAGTAATAGCGAGTAATGTGCGATTTACAAATCGTAGATGTGTCTCGGAAAGCGCTCGCATTGCCGTTTTGGAAACCCCACTCGCAACAGTTTTTTGCTGTGTCCGAGGCCAAACTCGCATTTGTTTGTCTTATTTGCAGGTAGGAGAGCAGCAACGCACTGGTCTGCCACAGAGAAAATAAAGCTGAAGAGGTTATTATGACCCAAAATCTATCAGGTGCAAAAAAATATGAAATAGTACCTCAGCTAAGCCTCTGACTTCAGCTATTAGGACAGCTGAGTGAGTAAGCTAAGCTATGAGGTCGGTCCTGTGTGCACTGTAAGGCTGCTCTTCCCTGCCTGCCTGCCTACAGTCCTCTACACAGTACTCCTCTGTCCTCCTGGTAGCTCTCAGAAGAGCTGTTTGGGTTAAATATAAGGAATCTTGAAGTTTCCCTACACTGACTGACACTCCCTATGATCTGCTCCAGCATCTACCTCACCCTGCACTAGCTCAGAACGTCACAGGAATGTGGAGGAAATGGCGGTGGCAAGGCTTATATACAGCCTCGCCTCTCATACATGACATAGGCATCACGATGGACAGAAGCCAATCATAGTCCTGCCACAACCAACATGGCTGTGGCATTACTGAATATGATTGGCTAACATGCTTGTCCATCTTCACAAGTTTTCTGACCTAACATGCTAGGCTGTCTCGGAAGCTTTGTCGGAACATAACAGATTCTGTATTCGTGAGTCCCGAATACAGTATACAGGACTCGGATTCGTAGACTCGCTCAGACTCGCTGCTGACAGCGGGTATCCGTGAAGCGGTGCGATTGTTTAAATGATTTGGGGAGATTCAAGCTACATAGCGATGTGATATAGCGAGTGTAGCGAGTGAGAAAAAGTAAACTCTGACAAAACTAGGATTGCCATTGACTTGCATTGGACTCGTTACTGTGCGAGTAATCGCTGGGAAACTCGCCGAGTACCGAGTCCTGCGAGTCCCTTACTACTCGCCGAGTAACGAGTCCTAGCGAGTAGACTCGCCCATCCCTAGACACGGCTCGTACATAGTCTGGTCTTTTCTAGAGTAACATATGGAAGTGACACCTGGATGATAAAGAAACAAGACAGAAGAAGAATCAACACCTTCATAATGTGGAGCTGGAGAAGGAGGTTATCAATACCATGGATGGCAAGAAGAACAAACACATCAATACTGGAACAAATCAAGCCAGACATGTCACTGGAAGCAAAGATCACCAAGCTACGACTTGTCAATTTTGGGCACATCATTTGAGGAATGAAATCACTGGGCAAGGACATCATGATAGGAAGAATAGAAGGAACAAGATGTAGAGGAACACTAGCAATTTGATGACTTGATACTCTCAAGAAAATGGCAGTGAAGACCCTGGTAGATCTATCTATGCTTGGAGAAGCCACTGGTGGGCCTATGAAGGTTTAGAGAAGACACTGGTGGACCTATTTAGGCTTTAATGCAATAATAAATGTGGTATATAGAAATGAGTGCTAGGGATAATGGAACAAGCCGAACGCTTGAGGAAGACGCATGTAGCGTCGAAACGCGTTGTGGGAGAAGGACCTGTACTGTGTTTATCGAAATAAACCTATAGGTAATGTCTACAAAAGCGTTCGGCTTGTTCCATTATCCCTAGCGCTCATTTCTATATACCACATTTATTATTGCATTACGTTCCTTTCTCCCTTTGGGGAGAGTGGTACGAGCAGCTCTGGGAGAGGACCTTGCTGAAGAAAACAGAAACCTGGCCCCTGCACGTGCACGGACAGTGCACGTGTGAGAGACAGAGCACAGACCTGGGTGAAAAGGGGAGACAGGCAATAGATGAAGACAGGGATCCTGCATAAAAAATCTCACCTACTTGCGGCTAATCTAGTTGTGCAGAGGGCACAACCAACTTAAGTGAGTAATACGTACAGTGTAACGGGAATTTATACCCCTAAATTTGCAGTGTGGCGCAACCATCTATTTTGATTTTTTTGCTATTTAGGCTTTAAAAGACCCTGGTGGACCTATCTAGGCTTGGAAAAGACCCTGTGGACCTATCTAGGCTTGGATGAGACCCTGGTGGACCTATCTAGGCTTGGATGAGACCCTGGTGGACCTATCTAGGCTTGGAGAAGACACTGGTTGACCTATGGTGGCTTAGAGAAGACCCTCGTGAACCCAAGGGCGTAACTACAATAGGTGCAGGGGTTGTGATCACACCCGGGCCCTGCAGCCTAGGGGGGCCCCCAAAAGTCTTTTTGGCCTATAGAAAAAGACTAAAACTATTAAAGATTTGCAATATCTGGGGGCCCCATTGGAGCTTTTGGTCCTGAAGTTACGCCACTGCGTGGACTAATCTAGGCGTAGAAAAGACCCAGGTGGACAAATCTAGGCTTCAATAAGACCCTGGTGGACCAATCTAGGCTTGGAGAAGACCTTGGTGAACCCATCTTAGCTTGAAGTAGACCCTGGTGGACCAATCTAGGCTTAAAGAAGGCTCTCATGGATCTATCTAGGTTTGGAGAAGACACTGGTGGACCTATTTAGGCTTAGAGAAGAAACTGGTAGACCTATCTAGGCTTGGAGTAGACCCTGGCAGACCTATCTAGGCTTGGAGAAGACCCTGATGGACCAATCTAGGCTTAGAGAAAGAAATAGCCAAAATTGCTTAATTTAAAAACCTATTGTGTCACAGCCAAAAGCCTTTACTCCATGTATATTTAAGGGAAAATGTATTAATGTTTGAGTTTTAATTTCATGACCATCACAAATTTTCACTAGGATTCACGTCTTAGTGTTGGTCTTTAGAAAACATTCCCCTCACTAACCCCAGCAATGCCGATTGTACACTGGAGTTCTGTAGACTGTATATGATGGGATTTAGTATGGGGACAATATTTGTATATACTAAATTGAAGACAGAATCTAGGACATCAGAGTAAGGTGGTATTAGATACCCTATGAAGCCTGTCCCATAGTAAATAGAGATGACGATGACATGGGACGAGCAGGTTGAGTAGGCTTTCTGCTGGTTCTCTTTGGACTTCATCTTTATTATGATGGAGACAATTTTAGCATAAGAAATAACCGTGCACAATGACGGAATAAAGGCTATTATGAAAATTTGCATACTGGTTACTACAGAAAACATTTCCGTCCCTGTACAGGTGGTCCTTGTTAGGGACTTAAGGTCACAGAAGAACTGGTGGATGACGTTGGAGTGACAGGAGGTCATATATAAAGCTGAGATTATATACAGTGAAGCATTTAGAAAGGCGGATGCCCAAATCCCGATAGTGATCAGGAGGCAATTTTTCCAACTCAGAATCCGATGATAATGTAAGGGGAGGCAGATAGCGACATATCGGTCATAAGCCATGATGAAAAGAAGGATCCCCTCCGCAGATGCAATGGTTAAGAAGACGTAGAACTGAGTATAACATTGTAAGAAGGAAACAATATAATTTCCGGACAATATCATGTGCAGTAATTTAGGTACCGTGACCGATGTATAAAATATATCTACAGTGGATAAATTACAGATGAAGAGATACATTGGTTTATGCAACTGATCTTCCAGACATATGACTGTGATAATGGAGGAATTGATGAGAACTCCGACCAGATAGATCAAGAAGAAGAAGGTGGAAATCAGGGGTTTATTTCTCAGCTCTCCATAAAAGGGCAAGATGGTAAAAAACTTAACGGATGTTCTGTTCATCATTGGAATCTTTTTAGGATTCTAGAAAAAAACACAGATTTAAGACGTCACCAATTTTTTAAGTAAATATAAAGTCATGGGTGAAAGTGTTGGCACTAGGGATGAGCGAGTAGTGAAATACTCAGCTTTGGGAGAGTAGTTTTTAATACTCGCATATTCGTCCGACAAGCGAGTCTAATTTTTGTTAATTTGGGATAGGGTGTGCCCACACACACCCATATAAAACAAGCATTTCCGGGAGGTGGGTGGGATTTTTTGAGTTTTCATTGCATACAACACCTTGCTGTGCCCCTCAGAGAGAGTCTAACATTCAATCGGCTCTCACTGGGGTGCCGACTCCTTTTGAGTACTGAAGGGAGCTGGCGATAAGTGTCAGACTGTTCACGATGGACACATCACTCAAGAGCATCAGCGATACTCGTCGAGTAACGAGTACCGGAAATACTGTACTATCCATGCGAGTAACAAATAGTAAGGAGTATATTCTCTCATTACTAGTTGGTATCCTTGAAATTGTTTCCCTAAGAAAATTATTGAAGTTACACCTTTTTTTGTCATACACTTGTTTATTTCCTTTGTATTGGAACAACAAACACAAAACTGTGGAAATAAAAGCAAATTTGAGATAATTTCGCAGAAAACTCCAAAAATGGTCCAGACAGAAATGTTGGCACCTGTCAGAATCACTTAAGGCCCCATCACACCTTGCGACGGGGCTGGAGATGTCGGCGGCGACTGGCGGGTGCGAGCACGTTTTTGGCGCCCCACCAGTGTCGCCGTCCACCATTT
>JARQOC010000011.1:230756782-230808022 GCA_033576535.1 Allobates femoralis | reverse complement strand
TCCTTCCTTACCTCCTCCGCCCTCGGACACCACAGCCTGGATCACCAGAGGGATCACCCCTTTATCAAGGTCAAAGTTCAGCTAGAAATAAAAAAAATGGGTCACACAATGAGCATGCAGGGGTCCTGGATCACACATTCACGAGAGTACATCTAAAGATAGATAGATATAGATATATCTATATCTACACATATATAAAAGGATATAAACAGGATAAGAAATAATTTAATATATAGAAAATCTATTAAAAAAATTTAAAAGAATATATTTTCTTTTGTTTTACTAAAATGTCTTATTTTTATTTACTTTTTTTTAAATAAATTTAAAAAAATATATTTCTTATTTTAATTACTTTAAAAAAAATACAAAAAAATTTAAATTCATTTTTTTAAAATAAAAATTAAAAAAAATTAACAACAACAATACAACATCGAATGAGGATAAAACTGAACATCGTTAAGTATATTAGAAAACAAGAAAATATAAAATAAGATATAAAAAAGATAAAAATTAAATTTTTAAATATAGAAAATCTAAAAATCTATTAAAAATACATTATTTAATTATTTAAAAAATAAAATAAATTTGAATAGATTTTTTATATTTTAAATTACATTTTTATCTTATTCATATCTTATTCTAAATTTTACCTAGTTTTTTTTTTTAATTATTTCAGTTTTACGGGTTTTGATGTTGTGCATTACACCACAATCCTGTATGTCTGTAGCAATTTCTGCTGTGTAACACAGCCGCCACCTGTCATGTATTAGTAAGCTTAAAGGGGTTGTTCAAGATTAGGAAAAAAACATGGCTGCTCCCCTTCACAAACAGCGCCACCCTCTGACTGAGGGTTGTGTGTGGTATTGCAGCTCAGCTCCATTCACTTTCATTGGGGCCACCTTGCAATACCAGACCCAACCCATGGTCAGAGGGGAGCAGCCATGTTTTTCCTAAACATGGAATCCTGGATAATGCCCTGAACTCCTAAAATAAAATAAACTAGGAAAACAGTGGGGGGGATTATCTTGTCCTCTATGGAGGTTAGGGGGAGAATTATCTCATCCTCCATGGAGGTTCTGGGTGAAGAGGGATCATCTCGTCCTCCATGCAGTTGTGGGGGGGGGGGGGGGGAATCTTATCCTCTGTGGAGGTTCTGGGGGAAGAGGGATTATCTCATCCTCCATAGAGGTTCAAGGTGGGGAAGGGGAGGGGGATTATCTTGTCCTCTATGGAGTTTGGCGCTCACCTCCTCGTCTTTCCAGTCGTTGAAGTCGATTTTGAAGGCCGGCATGGAGAAGTGCTGGCTCAGTCCTCGCTTATAATAGACGGTCTGGGACTGGAGCGCAGGACTGCGGGGACTGTACCTGTAGGACATGAGCACAGTAGGGTGAGCAGTGCCGTCACTCCGACTGTAGGGGGCAGCACCACTCCACCGTTACTTACACAGCCGTCCCCCCTACAAACTCCTCGCTGGCCTGGGTATAGACCGTGATGGCCACACGGGCGTCCGCATCAAAGGTGAACTCCAGCCCGTACAGGACTCGCGGCTTCACCCCATCCTCCAGCGGACTGTCCGTCCCTTCCTTGTATCTGGAAATACACAACATGACAGGATGTGACACAGCACCGGGGGTGGAGGTGACACAAGGACAATAACAGGGGAGGTGATCATTACCTGATGAGACGCAGCGAGTCCTTCCGGATGTTCACCAGGCTGCGCAGTGTCTTCACCGGCTCATGCGGGGCCGGGGTCAGGTACGGGAACTAGAAAGAGAAGGACGTGGGTTGGTGAGACGCCTGCGCGATGCAGGCTGCCACTGACAGCAGTCCAGACTCTGCGCCAACCAGAGATGCATGCACAAGGGAGTATCCCGGCACGTCACTCCCGCAGGGGTTCAAGGGGAATCCATCGGTGTGCAGCTTACCTGGACCGGACGGTTCCCCAGGAAGTTGAGGTCACTATTCTCACCGAACAGGTAACCCTCTGGATGAGGGGTCTCAAACTTCTCTCCCCCCATAAAAAAATGGCTGGCAAAGTAGTTACCTGGAAAGAAAAGACAAAAAATAATGAGAAGAAGAAGCAATAAAAACGAATGAGAAGAAGAGAGAATGAGAACGACAAGAAAAAGGGAAGAACGACAAGAAAAAGGGAAGAACGACAAGGAGGAAGAGAAGGAAGAATGAGAATTTTTGCCACCGTGGTTCGGTTTTTACCACTTGATGGTTGTATAATTCCCTCTGTGGTTCGGTTTTGAACCACCTGATGGCGGCGGTATTATTCCCTCCGTCTTTTACCACCTGATGGCCGTATAATACCCTACGTGGTTCGGTTTTTACCGCCTGATGGCGGTATTATTCCTTCCGTCCTCCGGTTTTTCTGACCTGATGGCGGTATTATTCCCTCCGTCCTCTGCGGTTGGGTATGTCTGACCTGATGGCGGTATTATTCCCTCCGTCCTCTGTGGTTGGGTATTTCTGACCTGATGGTGGTATTATTCCCTCCGTCCTCTGTGGTTGGGTATTTCTGACCTGATGGCGGTATTATTCCCTCCGTCCTCTGTGGTTGGGTATTTCTGACCTGATGGCGGTATTATTCCCTCCGTCCTCCGGTATTTCTGACCTGATGGCGGTATTATTCCCTCCGTCCTCTGTGGTTGGGTATTTCTGACCTGATGGTGGTATTATTCCCTCCGTCCTCTGGTTTCTCTGACCTGATGGCGGTATTATTCCCTCCGTCCTCTGTGGTTGGGTATTTCTGACCTGATGGCGGTATTATTCCCTCCGTCCTCTGTGGTTGGGTATTTCTGACCTGATGGGGTATTATTCCCTCCGTCCTCCGGTATGTCTGACCTGATGGTGGTATTATTCCCTCCGTCCTCTGTGGTTGGGTATTTCTGACCTGATGGTGGTATTATTCCCTCCGTCCTCCGTGGTTGGTATTTCTGACCTGATGGGGTATTATTCCCTCCGTCCTCCGTGGTTGGGTATTTCTGACCTGATGGCGGTATTATTCCCTTCGTCCTCCGTGGGTTGGTATTTCTGACCTGATGGCGGTATTATTCCCTCCGTCCTCCGGTATTTTCTGACCTGATGGCGGTATTATTCCCTCCGTCATCCGGTATTTCTGACCTGATGGCGGTATTATTCCCTCCGTCCTCCGGTATGTCTGACCTGATGGGTATTACTCCCTCCATCCTCAGTGGTTGGGTATTTCTGACCTGATGGCGGTATTAATCCCTCCGTCCTCTGTGGTTGGGTATTTCTGACCTGATGGCGGTATTATTCCCTCCGTCCTCTGTGGTTGGCTATTTCTGACCTGATGGCGGTATTACTCCCTCCATCCTCTGTGGTTGGGTATTTCTGACCTGATGGCGGTATTATTCCCTTCGTCCTCGTGGTTGGGTATTTCTGACCTGATGGCGGTATTACTCCCTCCGTCCTCTGCGGTTGGGTATTTCTGACCTGATGGCGGTATTATTCCCTCCGTCCTCTGTGGTTGGGTATTTCTGACCTGATGGTGGTATTATTCCCTCCGTCCTCCGTGTTGGGTATTTCTGACCTGATGGTGGTATTATTCCCTCCGTCCTCGTGGTTGGGTATTTCTGACCTGATGGCGGTATTATTCCCTTCGTCCTCCGTGGTTGGGTATTTCTGACCTGATGGCGGTATTATTCCCTCCGTCCTCCGGTTTTTTCTGACCTGATGGCGGTATTATTCCCTCCGTCCTCTGTGGTTGGGTATTTCTGACCTGATGGTGGTATTATTCCCTCCGTCCTCTGTGTTGGGTATTTCTGACCTGATGGCGGTATTATTCCCTCCGTCCTCTGTGGTTGGTATTTCTGACCTGATGGGGTATTATTCCCTCCGTCCTCCGGTATGTCTGACCTGATGGTGGTATTATTCCCTCCGTCCTCTGTGGTTGGGTATTCCTGACCTGATGGCGGTATTATTCCCTCCGTCCTCTGTGGTTGGGTATTCCTGACCTGATGGCGGTATTATTCCCTCCGTCCTCTGTGGTTGGGTATTTCTGACCTGATGGCGGTATTATTCCCTCCGTCCTCCGGTATTTCTGACCTGATGGCGGTATTATTCCCTCCGTCCTCTGTGGTTGGGTATTTCTGACCTGATGGGGTATTATTCCTTCCGTCCTCCGGTTTTTCTGACCTGATGGCGGTATTATTCCCTCCATCCTCTGTGGTTGGGTATTTCTGACCTAATGGTGGTATTATTCCCTCCGTCCTCTGGTTTCTCTGACCTGATGGCGGTATTATTCCCTCCGTCCTCTGTGGTTGGGTATTTCTGACCTGATGGCGGTATTATTCCCTCCGTCCTCTGTGGTTGGGTATTTCTGACCTGATGGGGGTATTATTCCCTCCGTCCTCCGGTATGTCTGACCTGATGGTGGTATTATTCCCTCCGTCCTCTGTGGTTGGGTATTTCTGACCTGATGGCGGTATAAATCCCTCCGTCCTCTGTGGTTGGGTATTTCTGACCTGATGGCGGTATTATTCCCTCCGTCCTCTGTGGTTGGCTATTTCTGACCTGATGGCGGTATTACTCCCTCCATCCTCTGTGGTTGGGTATTTCTGACCTGATGGCGGTATTATTCCCTTCGTCCTCCGTGGTTGGGTATTTCTGACCTGATGGCGGTATTACTCCCTCCGTCCTCTGCGTTTGGATATTTCTGACCTGATGGCGGTATTATTCCCTCCGTCCTCTGCGGTTGGGTATTTTGACCTGATGGCGGTATTATTCCCTCCGTCCTCTGCGGTTGGGTATTTCTGACCTGATGGCGGTATTATTCCCTCCGTCCTCTGCGGTTGGGTATTTCTGACCTGATGGCGGTATTATTCCCTCCGTCCTCTGCGGTTGGGTATTTCTGACCTGATGGCGGTATTATTCCCTCCGTCCTCTGCGGTTGGGTATTTCTGACCTGATGGCGGTATTACCCCCTCCGTCCTCTGCGGTTGGGTATTTCTGACCTGATGGCGGTATTATTCCCTCCGTCCTCTGTGGTTGGGTATTTCTCACCTGATGGCGGTATTACTCCCTCCGTCCTCTATGGTTGGGTATTTCTGACCTGATGGCAGTATTATTCCCTCCGTCCTCTGCGGTTGGGTATTTCTGACCTGATGGCGGTATTACTCCCTCCGTCCTCTATGGTTGGGTATTTCTGACCTGATGGCGGTATTACTCCCTCCGTCCTCTATGGTTGGGTATTTCTGACCTGATGGCAGTATTATTCCCTCCGTCCTCTGCAGTTGGGTTTTCTGACCTGATGGCGGTATTATTCCCTCCGTCCTCCGATATATCTGACCTGATGGCGGTATTACCCCCTCCGTCCTCTGTGGTTGGGTATTTCTGACCTGATGGCGGTATTATTCCCTCCGTCCTCCGGTTTTCTGACCTGATGGCGGTATTATTCCTTCCGTCCTCTGGTATTTCTGACCTGATGGCGGTATTATTCCCTCCGTCCTCTGTGGTTGGGTATTTCTGACCTGATGGCGGTATTATTCCCTCCGTCCTCCGGTTTCTGACCTGATGGCGGTATTATTCCTTCCGTCCTCTGGTATTTCTGACCTGATGGCGGTATTACTCCCTCCGTCCTCTGTGGTTGGGTATTTCTGACCTGATGGCGGTATTATTCCCTCCGTCCTCCGGTTTTCTGACCTGATGGCGGTATTATTCCTTCCGTCCTCTGGTATTTCTGACCTGATGGCGGTATTATTCCCTCCGTCCTCTGTGGTTGGGTATGCCTGACCTGATGGCGGTATTATTCCTGCTCTATTACGTGTCTCACAACACCCTATGGCGGCACTCACCGGATTTCGGGGGGTAGCGGTAGGCAGAGTTGGCCTGGATGTCGATGTCCTCCACCCCAGCGATCCTCCGACCCCAGACAGCCCCCATGACCTAAGAAAAACACAAGATAGTGATAATAATCCCATAATACACAGCAGAGAATGGCAATCCCTCCAGCACTGTCACTTCCCACAGCTGAGGGTCCGTTACTGTGTGTCAGTGTCACACTACAGCTATATTACACACACCCCCGGCCTCACTGTCCCTCTGCAGGGCCATGCTGGGACTTGTAGTCCTGCGCACCCCGCACTCACCTCTTGTTTTCGGTTCCTGGGCCTCCAATCTCCAGAAATCCCCGAGATTCCACCGCTAGGTCGCAATGACTGCCGGGAGATGTAGTTCTTTTCACATGACGTCACCGCTACCAACCGCTCAGTGAGAGGAGCCGGAGAACTACAACGACCGAGATGATCCGCGGCAGCAACTCAGCTGACGAGCGTCACCAAAGACAACACTGCCTAGACCGTACCAAGAGCAAAGGAATGAGGGGGGAGCCGTGCAATGGTGCAATCCGTCACTTTACATATTTACAACATTGTAAATAAAACCTGTACTGAGATATCATTATACAGGAGATATAGGGGGAGATCCTGTGTTATCTCCAGAGCTGCACTCACTATTCTGCTGATGCAGTCACTGTGTACATACATTACATTACTGATCCTGAGTTACCTCCTGTATTATACTCCAGAGCTGCACTCACTATTCTGCTGGTGGAGTCACTGTGTACATACATTACATTACTGATCCCGAGTTACCTCCTGTATTATACTCCAGAGCTGCACTCACTATTCTGCTGATGCAGTCACTGTGTACATACATTACATTACTGATCCTGAGTTACCTCCTGTATTATACTCCAGAGCTGCACTCACTATTCTGCTGGTGCAGTCACTGTGTACATACATTACATTACTGATCCTGAGTTACCTCCTGTATTATATTCCAGAGCTGCACTCACTATTCTGCTGGTGCAGTCACTGTGTACATACATTACATTACTGATCCTGAGTTACCTCCTGTATTATACTCCAGAGCTGCACTCACTATTCTGCTGGTGCAGTCACTGTGTACATACATTACATTACTGATCCTGAGTTACCTCCTGTATTATATTCCAGAGCTGCACTCACTATTCTGCTGGTGCAGTCATTGTGTACATACATTACATTACTGATCCTGAGTTACCTCCTGTATTATACTCCAGAGCTGCACTCACTATTCTGCTGGTGCAGTCACTGTGTACATACATTACATTACTGATCCGGAGTTACCTCCTGTATTATACTCCAGAGCTGCACTCACTATTCTGCTGGTGCAGTCACTGTGTACATACATTACATTACTGATCCTGAGATACCTCCTGTATTATCCTCCAGAGCTGCACTCACTATTCTGCTGGTGCAGTCACTGTGTACATACATTACATTACTGATCCTGAGTTACCTCCTGTATTATACTCCAGAGCTGCACTCACTATTCTGCTGGTGCAGTCACTGTGTACATACATTACATTACTGATCCTGA
Organism: Allobates femoralis; assembly: GCA_033576535.1. Classification (NCBI taxonomy): domain Eukaryota; kingdom Metazoa; phylum Chordata; class Amphibia; order Anura; family Aromobatidae; genus Allobates; species Allobates femoralis. Next base: position 230,800,633 of record JARQOC010000011.1, on the reverse strand, counting down.
GTTACCTCCTGTATTATACTCCAGAGCTGCACTCACTATTCTGCTGGTGCAGTCACTGTGTACATACATTACATTACTGATCCTGAGTTACCTCCTGTATTATACTCCAGAGCTGCACTCACTATTCTGCTGGTGCAGTCACTGTGTACATACATTACATTACTGATCCTGAGTTACCTCCTGTATTATACCCCAGAGCTGCACTCACTATTCTGCTGGTGCAGTCACTGTGTACATACATTACTGATCCTGAGTTACCTCCTGTATTATACTCCAGAGCTGCACTCACTATTCTGCTGGTGCAGTCACTGTGTACATACATTACATTACTGATCCTGAGTTACCTCCTGTATTATACTCCAGAGCTGCACTCACTATTCTGCTGGTGCAGTCACTGTGTACAGACATTACATTACTGATCCTGAGTTACCTCCTGTATTATACTCCAGAGCTGCACTCACTATGCTGCTGGTGCAGTCACTGTGTACATACATTACATTACTGATCCTGAGTTACCTCCTGTATTATACTCCAGAGCTGCACTCACTATTCTGCTGGTGCAGTCACTGTGTACATACATTACATTACTGATCCTGAGTTACCTCCTGTATTATACTCCAGAGCTGCACTCATTATTCTGCTGGTGCAGTCATTGTGTACATACATTACATTACTGATCCCGAGTTACCTCCTGTATTATACTCCAGAGCTGCACTCACTATTCTGCTGGTGGAGTCACTGTGTACATACATTACATTACTGATCCCGAGTTACCTCCTGTATTATACTCCAGAGCTGCACTCACTATTCTGCTGGTGCAGTCACTGTGTACATACATTACATTACTGATCCGAGTTACCTCCTGTATTATACTCCAGAGCTGCACTCACTATTCTGCTGGTGCAGTCACTGTGTACATACATTACATTACTGATCCTGAGTTACCTCCTGTATTATACTCCAGAGCTGCACTCACTATTCTGCTGGTGGAGTCACTGTGTACATACATTACATTACTGATCCCGAGTTACCTCCTGTATTATACTCCAGAGCTGCACTCACTATTCTGCTGGTGCAGTCACTGTGTACATACATTACATTACTGATCCCGAGTTACTCCTGTATTATACTCCAGAGCTGCACTCACTATTCTGCTGGTGCAGTCACTGTGTACATACATTACATTACTGATCCTGAGTTACCTCCTGTATTATACTCCAGAGCTGCACTCACTATTCTGCTGGTGCAGTCACTGTGTACATACATTACATTACTGATCCTGAGTTATCTCCTGTATTATACTCCAGAGCTGCACTCACTATTCTGCTGGTGCAGTCACTGTGTACATACATTACATTACTGATCCTGACTTACCTCCTGTATTATACTCCAGAGCTGCACTCACTATTCTGCTGGTGGAGTCACTGTGTACATACATTACATTACTGATCCTGAGTTACCTCCTGTATTATACTCCAGAGCTGCACTCACTATTCTGCTGGTGCAGTCACTGTGTACATACATTACATTACTGATCCTGAGTTACCTCCTGTATTATACTCCAGAGCTGCACTCACTATTCTGCTGGTGCAGTCACTGTGTACATACATTACATTACTGATCCTGAGTTACCTCCTGTATTATCCTCCAGAGCTGCACTCACTCTTCTGCTGTGTACACACAGTACAGTGCAGGCTGACATATCCCCTGTGTTTCCTCTGTTACACTCTGTACATACAGCTCCCTATATCTCAGCTTCCGGTGGTGACACTGTAAACACTGGATGTGGCAGCAGCTGCCCTGAGGTCACTGAGGTTACCGCTGGAATGACGTCATCAGACAACCCAGTAAACCCTTGTACACAACAACGCACACTGTCTGCCCTTCAGTCCTGAGCTGCCAATCACTACTAAGCCACGCCCACACCACCCGGTCCTCTCCTGCTATTGGTGAGAGGGATGTTTACCTTATATGGTCTGACACGGCCACAGCTAACGCTCCTATTGGCTGAGAGGCGAGGCCTCCTGATGATATCCATGCACAAACAAAGCAAAGCATGCCGGGAAGTGTAGTCCCCCAGCCTCAGAGAGAGAGGACAACTTTCCCAGCATGTGTAGGAGGATGGGTGACACCTCCTCTCATCCATTATTGCACAGGCTAATAAGGCTGTGTCCACATGCTGCGTTTTTTTGGAGTTAAATCTTGCTTTCTTGGCAGTAAGAGAAGCAGCTCCTTAGTTCGGTCCAGGGGGTTGCAATATCACCCGGGCCCCTGGAGCATCGGGGACCCCAAAAGTCCCTTTGGCCTATAGAAAAAGACTATTGCTATTAAAGGGGATGTCCATGATTGAGAAGCATTTTCTACATTCTTGCAAAACCAGCGCCACCCCTGTCTTCAGGTCGCATGTGGTATTACAGCATAGACCCATTCACTTAAATAGAGCTGAGCTGCAATATCACACACATCCTGTAGACAGGGGTGGCGCTGTTGTTGTAAAAAAACATTAGCCATGTTTATAGGGCGCCTTTAAAGATTTGCAGTAATTAGGGGCCCCTTTGGAGATTTTGCATGGGGGCCCATCAGCTTCAGGTTAGGCCACTGGTTTAGTCACATGACTTAAATAAAAATGGCGCGGTTGTCAACTGAGCATAGGAGTCGTGTCCATTTACAGGTAGAAATCAGTGACCAATCATCAAGTGATGGAGAGAGGTCGGTGACCTTGGGCTGTATGGACAAACTCAGAAATGTGCAGGCAGACTCATCCACAAGACGTAAACTACATCTCCCATCATGCCGTGCAGCTCTCCGCCTCCCCTGGGCTGGGTCTGGCTGATGGGCAGCAGCACAGAGGCGGTGTGTGCGGTGTGTTGTGTTTATAGATGTGTGTACCCGGTGTGTGCCCCCATGGTGGCCGGGGGCCTTCGTGCCGCCATCGTCCTGTATCCGTGTCCTTGATGTGTTTTGTATCCGCAGAGCGGCGCAGTGACCCGTGACGGCTTCGGTGGCGCCCGTCGGGATGTCCGGTGACATTGAGCAGTTGAAGCAGCAGCTCCTGGTGTCGCAGTTCGTGCTGGCGGCCGGATGTGCCACCGAGCAGGCGGAGCAGCTCCTCCGGGCAGCACACTGGCAGTATGAGGTACGCCCAGACTACTACAACTCTCAACATTGTCCTGTGTCCTGTTTAGCAACTTTAGTTGATGACCGATATGGCCGCCGTTGTATCTGCCCCCATTGGTCTCACCCAACTTTCCCAGGATCCCATTCAGGAGACTGGGAATGTGGACTGACAACTTCTGCGGCAATAGAATATAGGGGAGGTCGGTTGTTGCCCATTGTACCGCTTTATTGTGACGTGACTTTCTCCCCTCTCCACAGACCGCCCTCAGTGCCTTCTTCCAGGAGACAAATCTCCCGCACATCCCGCACCATCAGGTGGTAAGTCTGAATGTGGGAGGGGCACCTATCAGGAATAATGGGTTCTGGTTTTAGGTTCAGTGTATCACAGCATATAAAAGGTGCGGTGAAGAATTATGAATTCAGCTCCGGAGGTCAGTGGAGTATGGGAAATCCAGTTTGAGAAAGGAGACGGGGTTAAAAAAGCGATTTCATTGCATTAAAGATGCTTGATTTGCTTTCAGTGAATAAAACCATTAAAGGTTCAAATCCTGTATAGACCTAATGCTCACAGCTGAGGGTTTGTTTCAGTTATATTCGGCCTACATTGAGATAAACAGCATAGTCTGCTGTGGTAGAGCTGCTGAGCTCGCTGATTGTCTGCAGCGCTGTCAACATGATGTCAGGGGAGCTGGAGCAGCGGCGGAGAATCGGAACTGGACTGGGGAGGGTGAGTAAAGCACGGATAGTGTTTGCTTGTTTTCTTATCTATTTCTCGACCGACTGAACATCAAGGGTGGGTCGCACTTTACTCTGCTGTGACATCATAAAATGTAAGCATATAGGAGATCGTGCAGGTGCAAGGGGCGAAGAGCTGACTGTCAGACATAGCCAGACTCCCTACAGAGATGGTTTATTGCAACGTCTGTCTTCCTGATCCCTCTATACACAGCCCTGAACAAGTGCTCTGGACGTACTGACTGTTTCACCTCTAGAGTAGGACGGGAGCAAGAATTTTGGGGGTCTAGGAGGCCCCATCAGCTCTGCAGCAGAAAACTGATTTTCCCCTGTAACTTTGGCTAATATACTAGTTACAGGGGAGATCTGTAATAAAGATAAATGTATTCATATGTTCTTTTAGACCAGGTGAGGGCAGAGTTGGCAAAATAAATGTAAAAAAGAGCGAGAAAAAATAAGACCCTGCCGGTTTGAAATTGCTGTTTGTAGCCCCTAAATCCTGTCAAAAATAAAAAAGGGGAATATATCAAAATTATTTCTACAAAAAGGGGGAAGATTTTTAAATCGCAAATACAGTAATACCTAAAACTGAATCGGCGAATGAAGGCGGGAAAATGTTACGGTCCTGGAACTGATGAAACGAACCAAACAGAGGTCAAGAAGTAGAGACACCCCGAATCTTCTTCTTCCCTCTTCCCTCCTCCTTCTTCCTTCTTCTTCTTCCTCCTTCTCTCCTCCTCCTTCTCCTTCTTCCTTCTCTTCCTTCTCTTCCTTCTCCTCCTTCTCCTCCTTCTTCCTTCTCCTCCTTCTTCCTTCTCCTCCTTCTCCCTTCTCCTCCTTCTTCCTTCTCCTCCTTCTTCCTTCTCCTCCTTCTTCCTTCTCCTCCTTCTTCCTTCTCTTTCCTTCTTCTCCTCTTCTTCCTTCTCCTCCTTTCTTCTTCTTCCTTCTTCCTTCTCTCCTCCTTCTTCCTTCTCCCTCCTTCTTCCTTCCTCCTCCTTCTTCTCTTCTCCTCCTTCTTCTTTCCTTCTTCTTCTTCTTCTTCTTCTCTTCTTCTTCTTCTTCCTTCCTTCTTCTTCCTTCTTCTTCTTCTTCTTCTTCTTCTTCTTCTTCCTCTTCTTCTTCTTCTCTTCTTCTTCTCTTCTTCTTCTTCCTTCTCTTCTTCTTCCTTCTTTTTCTCCTTCTCTTCTTCTTCCTTCTCCTCTTCTTCTTCCTCTCTCTCTCTTCTTCCTTCTTCCTTCTTCTTCCTTCTTCCTTCTTCCCTTCTTCCCTCCTTCTTCCTTCCTCCTCTTCCTTCTTCCTTCCCCTCCTTCTTCCTTCCCCTCCTTCTTCCTTCTCCTTTCTTCCTTCTTCCTTCTCCTCTTCTTCTTCCTTCTTCCTTCTCCTCTTCTTCTTCCTTCTCCTTCTCCTCTTCTTCTTCTTCTTCCTTCTCCTCTTCTTCTTCCTTCTTCCTTCTCCTCTTCTTCTTCCTTCTTCTTCTCTTCCATCTTCATTATAACAATCTAATCAGCTGTGAAAAGTATTAGGTCAAGGCAGGTTGTCCAGGCTTGTTGTAGACAAGAACGTTCCATTACTTGTCAGCAAGCAGAAAATGTCTGATGTATTATATAGCCAAGTATAAGGGGGAGTCAATAATATACCGCAATCCGGCTGCAGAACTTTATTTCCTTCAACTTTCTACATTATCTCTCATCTTTTCAACACATTTTGCCCATCTGTCAATGAAATTTTGCATTCCCACATTAAAAATATTTGATTTTGAGGGCAACGAATGCACCTTTGTGATCACCACCTTGTCAGATGTTAATCTTCATACTCATATAGGGTTTCTTTCAGAGGAGGAAACAAATGATTGTCTGCTGGTGTAATATCTAGAAGGAGGACGGATGGACGGCTCCTTCTTCATGGCTGAAACTTGTGAACTTCCTCTCCCTCTGTCATTCCATCCTCTCCATTTATCCATCCTCTCCCTTCATTCATCCTCTCCCTCCTCTCACTTCATTCATCCTCTCCATCCTCTCCCTCCATCCTCTCCCTTCATCCTCTCCCTCCATCCTCTCCCTTCATTCATCCTCTCGCTCCATCCTCTCCCTTCTCTCCATTCATTCATCCTCTCCCTGCATTCATCCTCTCCCTTCATTCATCCTCTCCCTCCTCTGCCTTCATTCATCCTCTCCCTTCATTCATCCTCTCCCTCCATTCTCTGCCTTCATTCATCCTCTCCCTTCATTCATCCTCTCCCTCCTCTCCATTCATTTATCCTCTCCATTCATTCATCCTCTCTCTCTCCATTCATTCATCCTCCCCTCTCCATTCATTCATCCTCTCCCTTCATTCATCCTCTCTCTCTCCCATTCATTCATCCTCCCTCTCTCCATTCATTCATCCTCTCCCTCCATTCTCTGCCTTCATTCATCCTCTGCCTTCATTCATCCTCTCCCTTCATTCATCCTCTCCCTCCTCTCCATTCATTCATCCTCTCTCTCTCTCTCTCTCTCCATTCATTCATCCTCTCCATCCATCCTATTGCTCACAAAATTTTCAATAAATATTGGTTTCAGACACCTCAAAAAATGAATTGTCACTTGCTGTTCTCCTGTCTTACAAGGCACAAGCTTTTCAGCTGTTATAACTACAGCTCCCATCATGCACGAACAGGCTGGATCTGCAGCTGTCATCGCATTTTGGAAATTGTAGTTTCGCACCTGAAAGCTCCATCATGCAGTTTCTTGGCCTAAAAAATAAATATGTGGGTAACGCCTTTTGTCCGCCGCCATTTCTCAGCCCACCCTGTTCTCCTTCCTCTTCAGATGGGGACTCCTGCCAACACCCCTGCCACCCCTCCAAACTTCCCGGATGCCCTCACCATGTTTTCCCGCCTGAAAGCCTCAGAGACCGGGTACCTCTCATCCCTAGCTACGTCCCCACCGGCCCACCAGGGAGGTGGCAGCAGCTATTTTACTTATGATCCCCGGAACCAGCAGCAGCTGCCTCCAAGTACAGGGATCGCTTTCCCCGGAGGGGCACAGCACGCCAACCACCCCAGAGGAGCGGACGCCACTCCAGCAGCCGAAGCCGAGAGATGAGGCGCCAAGGACACCATGAAGGAGGCAGGATGGGGGTGTGAAGACTTTATTCAGCCACCTGAACTGCTGGATATCTTCCAAGTATTGCCGCCTCAGCAATGTGGCGGCGGCAGCCATCTTTTTTCTGACACTGTTGTTACCTCACTTGCCTACAAAACATTGCACCGGTCCATCTGCTAGAGAGACGCTCTGCATGATTACTACACGGCAGAGCCGCCAATCATACCTCATCGGAGCATTTTCGGGCCTCAACATACGGACCTCACGGTGTTGGGATTTATGGGGGGTTTTTGGATGTCATTTTAACCCTTTGATGTTATTTACTACAGACGTTCCTATAGCTGATTTCAGAAGTCGACAAAAATAAACACTTTAATCTTTTATGCACCAATCACCCGGATCCGGGGGAAGAATTTGCAAAAATCTGTCTAGTGGAACGCTGAAAAAATGACTGTCTCACTTCTAGGCTGAGATTTGATCGATTGAAGGGTTAGGCCCAAAAGCCTGAGGCTGCACTACTGAGAGTTGCTAATAAAAATGGCCGCATTTGTGTTTCCATAGCAACCCCACACCTGACAGAATGCCGACTCAGTGGTGAAGCCTCAGGCTTCGGGCCTGTAACCTGACATGATCATATTTAGGGTTAGGGTGCTATATTGAAAAAGGGTTTCACATTGAATAATGTAAATTTAGGGCGGCCATAGCTGGGCCACTGACTGGGCCTGTGGTGATGGCAGAATTGCCTAATCGAACAGGAATTCAGACTCGTGGCCCAATTCCTGACTGAAAGATGGCCGACTGTGGTGCCGGAGTGGCAAATCCTCCCAGTTACAGGAATCATAAGAAAGATTTGTCACTCAGGCCTAAAGCAGAGTGACAAAGCCTAGGTCTCAATTATTGACATACAGTTGTGGCCAAAAGTATTGACACCCCTGCAATTCTGTCGGATAATCCTCAGTTTCTTCCTGACAATGATTGCAATCACACATTCTTTGGTATTATTATCTTCATTTAATTTGTCTTCAATGAAAAAAACACAAAAGAGAATGAAGCAAAAAGCAAAACATTGATCATTTCACACAAAACTCCAAAAATGGGCCAGACAAAAGTATTGGCACCCTCAGCCTAATACTTGGTTGCACAACCTTTAGCCAAAATAACTGCGATCAACCGCTTCCGGTAACCATCAATGAGTTTCTTACAATGCTCTGCTGGAATTTTACACCATTCTTCTTTGGCAAACTGCTCCAGGTCCCTGATATGTGAAGGTTGCCTTCTCCAAACTGCCATTTTTAGATCTCTCCACAGGTGTTCTATGGGATTCAGGTCTGGACTCATTGCTGCCACCTTAGAAGTCTCCAGTGCTTTCTCTCAAACCATTTTCTAGTGCTTTTTGAAGTGTGTTTTGGGTCCTGCTGGAAGACCCATGACCTCTGAGGGAGACCCAGCTTTCTCACACTGGGCCCTACATTATGCTGCACAATGTGTTGGTAGTCTTCAGACTTCATAATGCCATGTACACGGTCAAGCAGTCCAGTGCCGGAGGCAGCAAAGCAACCCCAAAACATCAGGGAACCTCCGCCATGTTTGACTGTAGGGACCGTGTTCTTTTCTTTGAATGCCTCTTTTTTTCCTCCTGTAAACTCTATGTTGATGCCTTTGCCCATAAAGCTCTACTTTTGTCTCATCTGACTAGAGAACATTCTTCCAAAATGTTTTAGGCTTTCTCAGGTAAGTTTTGGCAACCTCCAGCCTGGCTTTTTTATGTCTCGGGGTAAGAAGTGGGGTCTTCCTGGGTCTCCTACCATACAGTCCCTTTTCATTCAGACGCCAACGGATAGTACGGGTTGACACTGTTGTAACCTCGGACTGCAGGGCAGCTTGAACTTGTTTGGATGTTAGTCGAGGTTCTTTATCCATCATCCGCACAATCTTGCGTTGAAATCTCTTGTCAATTTTTCCGTCCACATCCAGGGAGGTTAGCCACAGTGCCATGGGCTTTACACTTCTTGATGACACTGCGCACGGTAGACACATGAACATTCAGGTCTTTGGAGATGGACTTGTAGCCTTGAGATTGCTCAAGCTTCCTCACAATTTAGTTTTTCAAGTCCTCAGACAGTTCTTTGGTCTTCTTTCTTTTCTCCTTGCTCAATGTGGTACACACAAGGACACAGGACAGAGGTTGAGTCAACTTTAATCCATGTCAACTGGCTGCAAATGTGATTTAGTTATTGCCAACACCTGTTAGGTGCCACAGGTAAGTTACAGGTGCTGTTAATTACACAAATAAGAGAAGCATCACATGATTTATCTAACAGTGCCAATACTTTTGTCCACCCCCTTTTTTATGTTTGGTGGAATTAGATCCAATTTGGCTTTAGGACAAATCTCTTTTGTGTTTTTTCATTGAAGACAAATTAAATGAAGATAATAATACCAAAGAGTGTGTGATTGCAATCATTTTCAGGAAGAAACTGAGTATTATCTGACAGAATTGCAGGGGTGTCAATACTTTTGGCCACAACTGTAGCAACCAATCACAGCGCAGCTTTTATTTAGTAAACTGCGATGGTGAAATGAAAGCTGTGCTGTTATTGGTTGTTATGACCATTTTCCTTTTTAGACATGTTTCCCCCCTGTTAAATGTGGTGGATATATCACCCACAGGGGCGGTCACAGTCTCTGGTATTAAGCAGATTGGTAGAATGGTGGCCATGTTGGGTTATTAACCTGGAGTTCAAAGATGTATTGAAGGAGTAAAGCACTGAACTTAATTGTGACTAATGTTTTCTTGTGAATTTTAGAGATGATAAAAGCCTTTTAGAATTGGGCTTGGGATCAAGGTGGAGATGGCCAGGAAGGCCTGTGACAAAAAGGAAGGATAGGCTACACATCATTGATGATCAGGGTTGTCGGTGGCGCTTCTCTGTGCATCGGCACGTGACCTCCCTCTCTGTCCGCCGGCGCCCGCACGTGACCTCCCTCTCTGTCCGCCGGCGCCCGCACGTGACCTCCCTCTCTGTCCGCCGGCGCCCGCACGTGACCTGCCTCCCTGTCCGCCAGCGCCCACACGTGACCTGCCTCCCTGTCCGCCAGCGCCCGCACGTGACCTGCCTCCCTGTCCGCCGGCGCCCGCACGTGACCTGCCTCTCTGTCCGCCAGCGCCCACACGTGACCTGCCTCTCTTTCTGTCGGCACCTGCACGGTACTCGCCTCTCTGTCTGTCGGGGCCGGCACGTGACCCGCCTCTCTGTCGGTCGGAGGCCTGCCTGTTGGCATCCATACATGATTGCCTTTGCTATATACTCGTGGATGCACACACATGACCAACTCCTCTGCAAGTCATTGTGCATATATGATGTTTGTATTGTACATTTATTAAATGACAGGTGATTTCAGGGTTTTTTATACATGAAGGAAATTAAAAACTCCGGTTATAAAGTCCCGCGGGTGTTATATATATATTTATATAAGTTGAGGCCCAGTAGCAGGTGGCATCAGGGATGGCGTTGGGGTGAAAGCTTTATCCTCGGTCAGACCGCCTGCTCCTCAGTATTGATTGGTTGTTGCATCATGTTCATGTCGTCCATGGCGGAAGGCACATAAAGCATGGGTTGTGCGAAGTCTGTGGCAGATGACACTGGTAGTGCGGTGCGGGATGATCGCGCAGAATGACTTGGTCCTGGAAGGAGAGAGAGGGGTAGATGCAGGACTTATTACACCCCATGCACTGTTATTAGGGTGAGTGGCCCTTTAGGCTGTGTGGCTTACGTGAGGTGGGGGTGCTGTGGTTCCTGTAGTGAGGGGTAGCAGAGCGCGCTCTTTCCGCTGGGATTCTGTATGGTGGCTGTGGGGTTTTCACTGGTGAGGAAAAAGTCACAGGTCAGTCCAGAGCCCATGATTCAACAAAATAAAAAATGGTGCTGAAGAGCTGACACTCACCAGCGCTTTCCCCTCAGGAATGTACGCCGTGTGACTCTTGTTCAACCGTCCCTTGTACATGACACCATCAATCCCCATCAGGTCAACCTCCGTCTGTGGTACAGAGAGAAAAACGTGACATCTATCAATCTACAGCGATGCTGGAAAGTTTGTGAACCCTTCAGAATTTTCCATATTTTTGTATAAATTTAATCGCTAACTCACACAAGTCCTAAACATCGATAAAGAACCAAATCAAACAAATGAGTCAAAAGTATTATGGTGGGTTTACACACCCCAACTTATCTGTCCAACTTCTGAACAACTTACTGGTTGCAGTGAAATCATGGACACTTTGCTCCATTTTGTGGCTGTGTAGAATGGAGCAATGTGTCCATGATTTCACTGCAACCAGTAAGTTGTTCAGAAGTTGGACAGATAAGTTGGTGTGTGTAAACCCACCATAAGACTTTTTTTTTTTACTTATAGACAAAAATGATCTCATGTCTGTGAGTGGCAAAAGTATGTGATCCTTTGACCTGGCATACATGGAGACCTTTGTTGTAGCTACTGATTGATTTTTAGCTATTACGTTTCAGCTGCTTACAACTCCATGTATTGCTTTGGTCTGCATCTGTAGCTAAATCTTTAAAATCAATCAGCACCTTCAAAACGTTGCAGAGTGCCCGAGTTTTAGGATCAGTGGATAATTTGAAGGTGAAATTAGAGTTTGGGCTGTTTCTGACGTCCGTGCAATGTAGCCCACCTCATACTTGGCAGGTGACGGCTGTGTATTAGGCCTCTTTCACACATCCGTGTCACCACGGATGTGTGAAGCATGGCCGTTTGGGGGCGGGGCGTACATCCACGTGTGATGGACGTGTGACACGTGTGCTATCTGTGGATAGCACACAGGCTGTCACCGCATACTCGCCTGCCTCCAGCGCCGCTGCTCTCTCTTCTTCCAGGCCGCTCGTGGGCTCAGTGAAGTGAATATTCATGAGCCTAATGAGCGGCTCCTGAAGTGAGAGAAACTATCAGTGCTGGAGGGAGGAGAGTATGAAATTCTTTATTTTTAGGGATGTCGCTTTTGTCTGTGGTCCGTGCACACGAATGTCACACGGATAACATCCATGTGCATGGACGTTTCACGGCAAAAGCAGTCTGTGCCTCCGCAAAAAAATGGACATGTCGCCGTGTGGAGCACACGGACACACATCTGCTCCACATGGCGACACGGTCCGTGCGGAAAAACGGAAGTGTGCACAGAACCATAGGGGAACATGTGTCCCTGTATGTCCGTGCATCCGGCATATGTCGGCATGGACCGCACACGTGCCATCGCCTACCTCTTAAGAATCACGGCTGGAGCCTAATAAATCCCGCTGCCAATCTCTGACTGCGGCATTTAACACACTCCAGTGCACCATTCTAAGTGGACTTGTGAGAAGTCAAGAGTGGATCAAAGGAAAGTAAAAACCAAGAGTGGATCAAAGGAGTAGAAACTCGTCTCCACTTCTAGATTTATCACCCACTCCCGATTTGGCTACAAATCATGAGATAAAAAAACTCACCAAACATTCAACTTGTGACTGTGGACTTAGGCCCTGTTCACACTGTGCATTTTTTATCCTTTTTTTATCCTTTTTTTTTGGATCCGGTTTTGCAGTGAACACATCACTTAAATGGAATCCCAGCAAAGTCAACGGGCTTTCAAGCTTTGCTGTTCAGTACCCAAGGGTGATGTTAAGCAACAAAAGGCCTTGATCACATTAGCAAATGACCTTGTGTTCATTGAAATTTCTTTTCCATACATCAATGCACATATTACATGAAACATACGGTATATGCTAATGGCACAAAATATTCAAGTCCACATTCACACATGTAGGCTGCATTACGCCCCCTTCACACTGCGTTTTTTCCCTGCCCGTGTGGATCCTTTAAATTGAAGGACCACATGGACCGGCGCGGATCTGTGCAAATGGATGCCGCTCATGCTCCCGGATGCGTGAGTTACCAGAGATTGGGGGAGTCCATTTGCATGCATTACAATTCAAGAGTGGGAGACAGATCCGCTTCCGTCCGCTTTTTTGAAGGCAGCCCAAACTCTGAGCAGTCTCCGATTCTGGGGACCGGAAAAAAAACCAGCCACAAAACGGATCCCTCACAAAAATGACCCAAATGGATGGCCATTAAGGACCAATCTGTGCCCGTAGGGATACATGGGAGGCCAAAACGGATCCCTGGCTATCTGTTGCAAAACGGGTACACACGGATCCACAAAACCGTGATGTGAAGGGGCCTTACCATCAGACGGTGAGTGGCTGGATATACTTTGGACATGGATACATTAATTCATAAGGAACAGGAGAATCTGTTCAAACACTCTTATGACTTGCACATAAATCTGATATTTTTGACTTGTTTGATTTGGGTCTTTATCAGATTTTAGGACTGATGTGGTTTTAGGTGAAATTCTGCAGTCTTCACCAACCAGTTCACCCCTCTTCCTTACGTTTTTGTACTGGAGTTGCCCGGGGTCCCCGTACGGGTACACTGTGCTGAGGTTTTGGTTACGCGATGACTTTTGGTGGAATGAGCAGGTGGTGTGGGGTCTCGGGACCTCGCCGTACTGGTGCTCGGAGTCTGACATCTGCCCGGGGTCTCTGGAAAGTGGAGTCCACATGAACATAGGGTTAATATGACTCGTATTGTAAATGGTCAGCCATAGTCCGGGCCCTGGAGATCTACAGCAATATAAGGGTTACTGGGAGCCTCCCTGGTGGCCCGGAGGAAGCTGACGACCATACTCCTGGTCAGAGCTGACAGTAGATGGATTTCTCCCCCCCCCACACACACACACACACACACACACACACACTTGGGCAGATGTAACATCCCCCCAACACACACCCTGGGGCACACATACCCGGGGGGCTTGTAATCTCTGCTCCGGGGTTTCAGCGAGCGCACCGTGACCAGATGTCTGCAAAATAGATGATCAGGGATAGATATATGGCTATTGGGTACATAGATACGGGTTGGGTACAAGGTTGGGTACTCACGGTGCACATGCCATGTTTACCGGGCGATCACACGAGATGCACTTCACTCTTTCAAACAGCTTTCTGCGGATACAAGAGGTCTGATAAGAGAACGCGTCCGTATCGATAAAGCCCCCACGCAGACTGGACTTTGGGGGGGTGTCAGTCTTCACTGGAACACTAGAATTATCTTCATGTTCAGGATGAACAGTGACAGGTTCCCCCCTGTAGGGAAGCGCTGTTCTATGTCACCCCCTGTGGGCACACACCACTCACTTCCTGAAGCCCGCCGCCCCGTCCTGATCGAAGGTTTGGCTGGAGCTGAGATGCTTCTTCAGGAATTTCCAGAGCTCCTCCAGGTCCTTGTGAATGGAGTCCAAGTCCGAGCGACTCAACTAGAAGATAAGGAAAATGCCGAGACGTAATGCAAGGAGCAGGCTGGACAGCAGCACAGAGTGTTTCAGGAGTGGGCTGAGCTCCTTCAGGGTAGCAGTCCGTCACTTGTAATGATATATAAGGAGGAATATGGGGAGGGCGGTCACAGATAGAGCTCCCAGCAGCACAGAGTATTTCAGGACAGACGTGTACTGATTAGGGTCATGGTTCTGCGGCTATATCCCTGGGTCACGATCTATGACAGCAGCCGGGTGTTTCATGAGCGGATGAGGCACCACCCGGCGGCTTCTCTAGAGTGTATTGTATTTATGTGACGTCGTGGCTGCTGTAAGGTCAATCTCCGCCATTGCTAGACATCGGGGCCAGGGGCGTAACTACAACAGGTGCAGGGGGTTGCGATCGCACCCGGGCCCCGGAGCCTAGGGGGGCCCCAAAAGTCACTTTGGCCCATAGAAAAAGACTAATACTATTAAAAATTAGCAACAATTGGGGGCCCTGTTGGAGCTTTCGCATCGGGGCCCCAGGGCCTGAAGTTACGCCACTGATCGGGGCTGTGTACTCGGTTACCTTGGCCTCCAGCCCGGCTAGCAGCTTGGCCAGCATGTTCTGCCACTCGGACTCCTGCGCTGCCAGCTTCTTGATCAGGGCCTCCAGCACGCCATTCACCTCGCTGACGGCGGCTTCCAGGTCCGCGCGGCCCACAAGGGTCTCCAGGGCCCGCTTGTCCGCCTTCTGCAAAGCAGACCCCAGATGTGAGCGGTCCGGGCCCTTCATTCCACATCCCATGTACCTCACACCACGTCCCATGTATAATCCAGGCCCCCCATACCACATCCCATGTATAATCTGGAGTCCTCACACCATATTCCATGTATAATAAGGGGCCCCACCTTCCACATCCCATGTATAATCCAGGACCGCTCATGCCACGTCCCATGTATGAGTCGAGACCCTCATAACATGTGCATATATAATACGGGCCCCTCATACCACATCCCATCTATAATCCAGGGCTCCTCATACTATGTCCCATGTATAATTCAGGCCCCTAACACCACATCCCATGTATAGACCATAACACCTCATACCACGTCCCATGTTTAGTCTGGGGCCCCTCATACTATTTCCCATGTATAATCCGGGGCCCCTCACACAACGTCCCATGTATAGACCAGGACACCTCATACCACGTCCCATGTTTAGTCTGGAGCCCCTCATACTATTTCCCATTTATAATCCGGGGCCCCTGTAATTAATAATCACATACCAAATTCAGCTCCAACATGAAATCTCCCTGATCCAACTTCTTCCTCTCCAGATCATCAATCTGACTCTGAAAGGTCTACAAGAAGAGGGGTCATGTGATGGGATTAGATACACAATTTAGCAATCCGTATCACATGATGGGATTAGATACATGGCTCAGCAGACAGTATCACACAGGATAGGATTAGATACACAGCTCAGCAGACAGTATCACACAGGATAGGATTAGATACACAGCTCAGCAGACAGTATCACACAGGATAGGATTAGATACACAGCTCAGCAGACAGTATCACACAGGAGAGGATTAGATACACAGCTCAGCAGACAGTACCACACAGGATAGGATTAGATACACCGCTCAGCAAACAGTATCACACAGGATAGGATTAGATACACAGCTCAGCAGACAGTGTCACACAGGATAGGATTAGATACACAGCTCAGCAGACAGTATCACACAGGATAGGATTAGATACACAGCTCAGCAGACAGTATCACACAGGATAGGATTAGATACACAGCTCAGCAGACAGTATCACACAGGATAGGATTAGATACACAGCTCAGCAGACAGTATCACACAGGAGAGGATTAGATACACAGCTCAGCAGACAGTACCACACAGGATAGGATTAGATATACCGCTCAGCAAACAGTATCACACAGGATAGGATTAGATACACAGCTCAGCAGACAGTATCACACAGGATAGGATTAGATACACAGCTCAGCAGACAGTATCACACAGGATAGGATTAGATACACAGCTCAGCAGCAGTATCACACAGGATAGGATTAGATACACAGCTCAGCAGACAGTATCACAGATAGGATTAGATACACAGCTCAGCAGCAGTATCACACAGATAGATTAGATACACAGCTCACAGACAGTATCACACAGGTAGGATTAGATACACAGCTCAGCAGACAGTATCACACAGGATAGGATTAGATACACAGCCAGCAGACAGTATCACACAGGATAGGATTAGATACACTCAGCAGACAGTATCACACAGGAAGGATTAGATACACAGCTCAGCAGACAGTATCACACAGAAGGATTAGATACAGCTCAGCAGACAGTATCACACAGATAGGATTAGATACAAGCTCAGCAGACAGTATCACACAGGATAGATTAGATACACAGCTCAGCAGACAGTATCACACAGGAGAGGATAGATACACAGCTCAGCAGACAGTATCACACAGGATAGGATTAGATACACTCAGCAACAGTATCACACAGGATAGGATTAGATACACAGCTCAGCAGACAGTATCACACAGGAAGATTAGATACACAGCTCAGCAGACAGTATCACAGATAGGATTAGATACAGCTCAGCAGACAGTATCACACAGGATAGGATTAGATACACAGCTCAGCAGACAGTATCACACAGATAGAATTAGATACACAGCTCAGCAGACAGTATCACAGATAGGATTAGATACACAGCTCAGCAGACATATCACACAGGAAGGATTAGATACACAGCTCAGCAGACAGTATCACACAGGATAGGATTAGATACACAGCTCAGCAGACAGTATCACACAGGAAGGATTAGATACACAGCTCAGCAGACAGTATCACACAGGATAGGATTGATACAGCTCAGCAGACAGTATCACACAGGAAGGATTAGATACACAGCTCAGCAGACAGTATCACACAGGATAGGATTAATACACAGCTCAGCAGACAGTATCACACAGGATAGGATTAGATACACGCTCAGCAGACAGTATCAACAGGAAGGATTAGATACACAGCTCAGCAGACAGTATCCACAGGATAGGATTAGATACAGCTCAGCAGCAGTATCACACAGGATAGGATTAGATACACAGCTCAGCAGACAGTATCACACAGGATAGATTAGATACACAGCTCAGCAGACAGTATCACAGGATAGGATTAGATACACAGCTCAGCAGCAGTATCACACAGGATAGGATTAGATACACAGCTCAGCAGACAGTATCACACAGGAAGGATAGATACACAGCTCAGCAGACAGTATCACACAGGAAGGATTAGATACAGCTCAGCAACAGTATCACACAGGATAGGTAGTACACGCTCAGCAACAGTACACACAGGATAGGATTAGATACACACTCACAACAGTATCACAGGAAGGATAGATACACGCTCAGCAGACATATCACACAGGTAGATTAGATACACAGCCAGCAGACGTATCACACAGATAGGATTAGATACACACTCAGCAGACAGTATCACACAGAGGATTAGATACACAGCTCACAACAGTATCAACAGAAGATTAGATCAGCTGCAGACAGTATCACACAGGAAGGATTAGATACACACTCAGCGACATATCACACAGGAAGATAATACACAGCTCAGCAGACAGTACACAGGAAGGATAGATACAGCTCACAACAACACACGAAGGATTAGATACACAGCTCACAGACTATCACACAGGATAGATTAGATACAGCTCAGCGACATATCACACAGGAAGATTAGATACACCTCAGCAACAGATCACACAGAAGATTAATACACAGCTCAGCAACAGTATCACACAGGAAGATAGATACACTCAGCAGACAGTACACACAGAAGGATAATACACAGCT
Source organism: Allobates femoralis (assembly GCA_033576535.1). NCBI lineage: Eukaryota > Metazoa > Chordata > Amphibia > Anura > Aromobatidae > Allobates > Allobates femoralis. Next base: position 230,782,434 of record JARQOC010000011.1, on the reverse strand, counting down.
CAGCGACAGTATCACACAGGATAGGATTAATACACACTCAGCAGACAGTATCACACAGGAAGATTAATACACACTCAGCAGACAGTATCACACAGGAAGATAGATACACAGCTCAGCAGACAGTATCACACAGGAAGGATTAGATACAGCTCAGCAGACAGTATCACACAGGATAGATTAGATACACAGCTCAGCAGACAGTATCACACAGGAAGGATTAGATACACAGCTCAGCAGACAGTATCACACAGGATAGGATTAGATACACACTCAGCAACAGTATCACACAGGATAGATTAGATACACAGCTCAGCAGACAGTATCACAGGATAGGATTAGATACACAGCTCAGCAGTCAGTATCACACGGATAGGATTAGATACACAGCTCAGCAACAGTATCACACAGGAAGGATTAATACACAGCTCAGCAGACAGTATCACACAGGATAGGATTAGTAACAGCTCAGCAGACAGTATCACACAGATAGATTAGATACACAGCTCAGCAGACAGTATCACACAGGAAATTAGATACACAGCTCACAGACAGTATCACACAGATAGGATTAGATAACAGCTCAGCAACATATCACACAGATAGATTAGATACACAGCTCAGCAACAGTATCACAGGATAGATTAGATACACAGCTCAGCAGACAGTATCACACAGGAAGGATTAGATAACAGCTCGCAACATATCACACAGGATAGATTAGATACACAGCTCAGCAACATATCAACATAGGATTAGATACACACTCACAACTATCACACGAATGATCCTCACAGACAGTATCACACAGAAGATTAATACAGCTCAGCAGACAGTATCACACAGGATAGGATTAGATACACACGTCACAGAATATCACACAGAATAGATTAGATACAAGCTCAGCAGACAGATCACACAGGATAGGATTAGATACACAGCTCAGCAGACAGTATCACACAGGAAGATAGATACAGCTCAGCAGACAGTATCACACAGGATAGATAGATACACACTCAGCAGACAGTACACACAGGAGAGATTAATACACACTCAGCAGACTACACACAGGATAGGATTAGATACACAGCTCAGCAGACAGTATCACACAGGATAGGATTAGATACACAGCTCAGCAGACAGTATCACACAGGAAGGATTAGATACACAGCTCAGCAGACAGTATCACACAGGAAGGATTAGATACACAGCTCAGCAGACAGTATCACACAGGATAGGATTAGATACACAGCTCAGCAGACAGTATCACACAGGATAGGATTAGATACACAGCTCAGCAGACAGTATCACACAGGATAGGATTAGATACACAGCTCAGCAGACAGTATCACAGGATAGGATTAGATACACAGCTCAGCAGACAGTATCACACAGGATAGGATTAGATACACAGCTCAGCAGACAGTATCACACAGGATAGGATTAGATACACAGCTCAGCAGACAGTATCACACAGGAGAGGATTAGATACACAGCTCAGCAGACAGTATCACACAGGATAGGATTAGATACAGCTCAGCAGACAGTATCACACAGGATAGGATTAGATACACAGCTCAGCAGACAGTATCACACAGGATAGAATTAGATACACAGCTCAGCAGACAGTATCACAGGATAGGATTAGATACACAGCTCAGCAGACAGTATCACACAGGAAAGGATTAGATACACAGCTCAGCAGACAGTATCACACAGGATAGGATTAGATACAGCTCAGCAGACAGTATCACACAGGATAGGATTAGATACACAGCTCAGCAGACAGTATCACACAGGATAGGATTTTATACACAGCTCAGCAGACAGTATCACACAGGAGAGGATTAGATACACAGCTCAGCAGACAGTATCACACAGGATAGGATTAGATACACAGCTCAGCAGACAGTATCACACAGGATAGGATTAGATACACAGCTCAGCAGACAGTATCACACAGGAGAGGATTAGATACACAGCTCAGCAGACAGTATCACACAGGATAGGATTAGATACAGCTCAGCAGACAGTATCACACAGGATAGGATTAGATACACAGCTCAGCAGACAGTATCACACAGGATAGAATTAGATACACAGCTCAGCAGACAGTATCACAGGATAGGATTAGATACACAGCTCAGCAGTCAGTATCACACAGGATAGGATTAGATACACAGCTCAGCAGACAGTATCACACAGGATAGGATTAGATACACAGCTCAGCAGACAGTATCACACAGGATAGAATTAGATACAGGGCTCAGCAGACAGTACCACACAGGATAGGATTAGATACATGGCTCAGCAGACAGCTAGTTCTCACAGCCATTATAAGTCTCTACGTTCTGCTCACCGCAGTCTCGGACAGATCTGCCGCCAGCTTGTCCGTCTTGCTGTCCAGTCGCTGTAGCGCCATATTCAGATCGTGGAGTGCGCTCCTCAGGGCATTCAAGTCAACCTTGTCCTGAAAGAGAAGAAAGTGTCATATACGAAGGAGGAAACATCACAGACTGAGGTCTCACAATACCTTACCTTCCGATTCTCCGCAAAGAGAGAATCCACGTCCTGCCGCACGCTGCGCAACTGCTGGAGCAAATCATCCGGAATACGGCTCTTACCTGGAATCAGAGAAGATGGGATTATATCCATTATATTCTTGTATATAGGAGCAGTATTATAGTAGTTATATTCTTGTATATAGGAGCAGTATTATAGTAGTTATATTCTTGTATATAGGAGCAGTTATTATAGTAGTTATATTCTTGTATATAGGGGGCAGTATTATAGTAGTTATATTCTTGTATATAGGAGCAGTATTATAGTAGTTATATTCTTGTACATAGGAGCAGTATTATAGTAGTTATATTCTTGTATATAGGAGCAGTATTATAGTAGTTATATTCTTGTAAATAGGGGCAGTATTATAGTAGTTATATTCTTGTACATAGGGGCAGTATTATAGTAATTATATTCTTGTATATAGGAGCAGTATTATAGTGGTTATATTCTTGTACATAGGGGCAGTATTATAGTAGTTATAATTCTTGTATATAGGGGCAGTATTATAGTAGTTATATTCTTGTATATAGGAGCAGTATTATAGTAGTTATATTCTTGTACATAGGGGCAGTATTATAGTAGTTATATATCTTGTATATAAGAGCAGTATTATAGTATTATATTCTTGTATATAGGGCAGTAGTTATATGTAGTTTATTATTCTTGTATATAGGAGCAGTATTATAGTAGTTATATTCTTGTATATAGGAGCAGTATTATAGTAGTTATATTCTTGTATATAGGGCAGTATTATAGTAGTTATATTCTTGTATATAGAGGGCAGTATTAAGTAGTTATATTCTTGAAATAGGCAGTATTATAGTAGTTATATTCTTGTATATAGGAGCAGTATTATAGTAGTTATATTCTTGTACATAGGAGCAGTAATTTATAGTATTATATTCTTGTACATGGGGAGGTATTATAGTAGTTATATTCTTGTACATAGGGGACAGTATTATAGTAGTTATATTCTTGTACATAGGGCAGTATTATAGTAGTTATATTCTTGTACATAGGAAGAAAGTAGTATATTTTTATGGGCTATTATAGTAGTTTTATTCTTGTATAGAGCAGTAATTATAGTAGTTATAATTCTTGTACATAGGGCATATTATAGTAGTTATATTCTTGTAATATAGGGGCAGTATTATAGTAGTTATATTCTTGTATATAGGAGCAGTATTATAGTAGTTATATTCTTGTATATAGGAGCAGTATTATAGTAGTTATATTCCTGTATATATAGGCAGTATTATAGTAGTTATAATTCTTGTACATAGGGCAGTATTATAGTAGTTATATTCTTGTATATAGGGCAGTATTATAGTAGTTATATTCTTGTATATAGGGGCAGTATTATAGTATTATATTCTTGTATATAGGAGCAGTATTATAGAAAGTTATTATATTCTTGTACATAGGAGCAGTATTATAGTAGTTATATTCTTGTATATAGGAGCAGTATTATATAGTTATATTCTTGTACATAGGGCAGTATTATAGTAGTTAAAATTCTTGAAATATAGGGCAGTATTATTAGTTATATTCTTGTATATAGGGCAGTATTATAGTAGTTTATATTCTTGTATATTAGGAGCAGTATTATAGTAAGTTATATTCTTGTACATAGGGCAGTATTATAGTAGTTATATTCTTGACATAGGGCAGTATTAAAGTAGTTATATTCTTGTATATAGGAGCAGTATTATAGTAGTATATTCTTGTATATATGGGGCAGTATTATAAGTAGTTAATTCTTGTAATAGGGCAGTATTATAGTAGTTATATTCTGTACATAGGAGCAGTAATTATAGTAGTTATATTCTTGTATATAGGCAGTATTATAGTAGTTATATTCTTGTATATAGGCAGTATTATAGTAGTTATATTCTTGTATATAGGACAGTATTAATAGTATTTATATCTTGTATTAGGAGCAGTATTATAGTAGTTATATTCTTGTATATAGGGCAGTATTATAGTAGTTATATTCTTGTATATAGGGGCAGTATTATAGTAGTTATATTCTTGTATATAGGGCAGTATTATAGTAGTTTAATTCTTGTATATAGGGCAGTATTATAGTAGTTATATTCTTGTATATAGGGGCAGTATTTAGTAGTTATATTTGTATATAGGGGCAGTATTATAGTAGTTATATTCTTGTATATAGGAGCAGTATTATAGTAGTTATATTCTTGTATATAGGGCAGTATTATAGTAGTTATATTCTTGTATATAGGAGCAGTATTATAGTAGTTATATTCTTGTACATAGGGCAGTATTATAGTAGTTATATTCTTGTAATAGGAGCAGTATTATAGTAGTTATATTCTGTACATAGGGGCAGTATTATAGTAGTTATATTCTTGTACATAGGGGCAGTATTATAGTAGTTATATTCTTGTACATAGGAGCAGTATTATAGTAGTTATATTCTTGTAATAGGAGCAGTATTATAGTAGTTATATTCTTGTACATAGGAGCAGTATTATAGTAGTTATATTCTTGTACATAGGAGCAGTATTATAGTAGTTATATTCTTGTACATAGGAGCAGTTATAGTGTTATATTCTTGTATAGGAGCGTATTATAGTAGTATATTTCTTGTATATAGGAGCAGTATTATAGTAGTTATATTCTTGATACATATTTGAGCAGTATATTATAAGTAGTTATATTTTTGTACATAGGGCAGTATTATAGTAGTTATATTCTTGTACATAGGAGCAGTATTATAGTAGTTATATTCTTGTACATAGGAGCATATTATAGTAGTTATATTCTTGTTACATAGGGCAGTATTATAGTAGTTATATGTTTGTAATAGGAGAGTATTATAGTAGTTATTTCTTGTACATAGGGGCAGTATTATAGTAGTTATATTCTTGTATATAGGAGCAGTATTATAGTAGTTATATTCTTGTATATAGGAGCAGTATTATAGTAGTTATATTCTTGTATATAGGGGCAGTATTATAGTAGTTATATTTCTTGTATATAGGAGCAGTATTATAGTAGTTATATTCTTGTAATAGGAGCAGTATTATAGTAGTTATATTCTTGTACATAGGGCAGTATTATAGTAGTTATATTCTTGTAATAGGGCAGTATTATAGTAGTTATATTCTTGTACATAGAGCAGTATTATAGTAGTTATATTCTTGTATATAGGAGCAGTATTATAGTAGTTATATTCTTGTACATAGAGGCAGTATTATAGTAGTTATATTCTTGTACATAGGAGCAGTATTATAGTAGTTATATTCTTGTATATAGGAGCAGTATTATAGTAGTTATATTCTTGTATATAGGGCAGTATTATAGTAGTTATATTCTTGTATATAGGAGCAGTATTATAGTAGTTATATTCTTGTACATAGGGCAGTATTATAGTAGTTATATTTCTTGTAATAGGGCAGTATTATAGTAGTTATATTCTTGTATATGAGGGGCAGTATTATAGTAGTTATATTCTTGTAATTAGGGGCAGTATTATAGTAGTTATATTCTTGTATATAGGGGCAGTATTATAGTAGTTATATTCTTGTATATAGGAGCAGTATTATAGTAGTTATATTTCTTGTATAATGGGCAGTATTATAGTAGTTATATTCTTGTACATAGGAGCAGTATTATAGTAGTTTATATTCTTGTACATAAGGGCAGTATTATAGTAGTTATATTCTTGTATATAGGAGCAGTATTATAGTAGTTATATTCTTGTACATAGGGGCAGTATTATAGTAGTTATATTCTTGTATATAGGAGCAGTATTATAGTAGTTATATTCTTGTATATAGGGGCAGTATTATAGTAGTTATATTCTTGTATTATAGGAGCAGTATTATAGTAGTTATATTCTTGTATATAGGAGCAGTATTATAGTAGTTTATTCTTGTACATAGGGCAGTATTATAGTAGTTATATTCTTGTATATAGGAGCAGTATTATAGTAGTTATATTCTTGTATATAGGGGCAGTATTATAGTAGTTATATCTTGTATATAGGAGCAGTATTATAGTAGTTATATATTCTTGTATATAGGAGCAGTATTATAGTAGTTATATTCTTGTACATAGGGCAGTATTATAGTAGTTATATTCTTGTACTATAGGAGCAGTATTATAGTAGTTATATTCTTGTATATAGGGGCAGTATTATAGTAGTTATATTCTTGTATATAGGAGCTAGTATTATAGTAGTTATATTCTTGTATATAGGAGCAGTATTATAGTAGTTATATTCTTTGTATATAGGAGCAGTATTATATAGTAGTTATATTCTTGTATATAGGGGCAGTATTATAGTAGTTATATTCTTGTATATAGGGGCAGTATTATAGTAGTTATATATCTTGTATATAGGGCAGTATTATAGTAGTTATATTCTTGTATATAGGAGCAGTATTATAGTAGTTATATTCTTGTACATAGGAAGTATCATAGTAGTTATATTCTGTACATAGGGGCAGTATTATTATGTAGTTAATATTCTTGTACATAGGAGCAGTATTATAGTAGTTATATTATTGTATAAGGTGCAGTATTATAGTATTTATTTTGTATAAGGAGCAGTATCAAAGTAGTATATTCTTGTAATAGGATGCAGTATTATAGTTGTTTATATTCTTGTAACTAGGGCAGTATTATAGTAGTTATATTCTGTATATAGGGGCAGTATTATAGTAGTAGTTATATTATTGTATATAGGGGCAGTATTATAGAGTTTATATTCTTGTATATATAGGAGGCAGTATTACTAGCAGTTTATATTCTTGTATATAGGAAGCGATATTATCGTAGTTATATTCTTGTACATAGGAGGGCAGTATTATTGTAGTTATATTCTTGTACATAGGGGCAGATATTATAGTAGTTATATTCCTGTACAATAGGAGCAGTATTATATGTAGTTATATTCTTGTAAATAGGAGCAGTATTATAGTAGTTATATTCCTTGTAAAGGAGCAGTATTATAGTAGTTATATTCTTGTAATAGGAGCAGTATTATAGTAGTTATATTCTTGTATATAGGGAGCAGTATTATAGTAGTTATATTCTTGTATATAGGAGCAGTATTATAGCATTATATTCCTGTACATAGGAGCAGTATTATAGTAGTTATATTCTTGTAAATAGGGCAGTATTATAGTAGTTATATTCTTGTACAGAGGAGCAGTATTATAGTAGTTATATTCTTGTACATAGGAGCAGTATTATAGTAGTTATATTCTTGTATAAGGGGCAGTATTATAGTAGTTATATTCTTGTATATAGGGGCAGTATTATATTATCTGTCCAGTAGTCCTCACCCATCTCTAGGTCCAGCCTCCTCAGTTCTCGCTCGATATCCTCCACCTTTCTCTCCAGCCCCTCGTGTTTTCTGGGCAGCGCCCCCAGACTGTGGAGGATTTTCTTTACATTCCGCTGTTTGCTGTCGGTGCTGAGGGCCCAGTCCTCGCTCTGGTGATGATATGAGCCGTGTTGAAATCACTTTTGATTAATTAGCGTTACCATGGGAATTCCATTACACGAGTATAAAAGAAACCCCCACACATTTTTATATTATATATTGTATATCGCTAAATGTGATGTATAATCACAATACAATGTAAAAGCCCTTTCATATATGTGATGTCTCCGCCCATGGTGGTGGGGGAGTTTCCATCATTATAGTCTATTGTTATGCTGCCTATTGTAGTCAATCAATGCTAATTGCTTAGATTGTTTCCCTGAACACAGACAATCCCTTTAATCACAGTGAAAGTGATCTCATCAAGTCTTAACGGCAATCCAATCTCCTATAACCAGAACTGGTAGTGACTAAAACACAATAATGGGTGGAAGAGAGGACTGAGCAGTGACATAAAGAGATCTGTATTCAGGAATACATTTCTTTCCTATGAGATAACCTTTTTTGTTTGTTTTTAATATCCTCTATTATTCCTCCTGGAAATGTACAAACAATCTGGGGCGTTACCAATCCCCTTGTGAAAGGGTGTGTCCCTAAACTCCACCAACACTGATTGGACTGTTCAGTGTGGGTGATTGGTCAGAATGACAGGGACACACCCCTAATTGGTAGCAGTTGTCAATTTTCAGGAGAAATAACAGAGGCTCTACACAAGGAGAAGATGCAAGCAGAATGTTAAGGATAACAAGTATTTTATGATATTTTGGAGATTTGATATTCTATAAATACTTATTAAATACCTTGTCGGTCAGAGTATCATGTATAGCCGGCCAGGTGATCAGGTCGGACGTCTCAGGATAAGAATACAGTTTTCTCTGAGATTCTCCTGTAAAGAGAAGGAAATAAATTCATTGTATAGTAATAAATTAGAATATATATCATGCACCAATAAAGTTACTATACCATATAGGCTATTCATTCACGCTCAGCAAGGGGAGAGTACATGTCTTCTGAATTAGGAGAGGGGTGTAAGCCAATGCCAGATACCTCAGGGATCGGCTTGTTTCCCGTGACAGTAAATGATTGGATGATCCTGCTCATTCCCAAAAAGCCCCGATTTACACTAGATGACCTGACTGAAGGTATTCTAATCGGTATGGCTGCCTTTATCAGGGATATAATACCTTCAGCCAGTGGCGTAATTTGAAGCTCATGGACCCCGATGTAAAAGATCCAACAGCCCCCAATTATTGCAAATCTTTAATACTAATAGTCTTTTTCTATAGGCCCAAAGGGACTTTTGGGGCCCCCTAGGCTCCAGGGACCAGGTGTTGTAGTTACGCCCCTGTCTTGAGCGGCTCACCAGTTTGTCTTCTAGTAGGGGAATATGCTGCGTCCTTCCATCCAGGTCTTGAAGTCTCCTCTCCACCTCTGATATTTATCTGTAACAGAGAGATTTCACGTATCCTGTTCCTGTGGCTCCTCAGAGGAGGACATGTATCTACCAGGCTGCTTTCCTATTGGTTCTTTCTCTTATTGGCCAGTCCACCCCCGAGGAGCCAGCTTATGTAAAAATAATACGTTTTACAGCGAAAATTGTGTCACCCTGACGTTCTAATCCATCTGGTGTCTTACCTTTGTTATTTGGTTGCCCAGAGATGCCAGTCTTCTTGGATGAAGTCGTTGGCTTGTCTGAGGGTGTTAAATGTGCTGAGTAGTTCCTGGAAGGCACTCATTGCCTAAAAGATGGAGATACGACTGGTCAATTATAGGGAGTCTTGTCCACTCTTATTTCTATAAAATACTATATTGGTGGTGTAGCTATGTAGGGTGCAGTGGTTGTGGCACTGTTTGATGAGGCCCAATCACCCTCAAGTGAGTAGGACAGCTAGGGGTCTTTAAAAAGGTACAACATTGCTCAGGTGTTCAATGCTCGTGGCTACTCCGAGCTATAATGAACCCTATAGCAGTTTGTTGAGTTTTTTGTGGCCATCACTACCCCCTCACAATCATGACTGACCTTGTGGACTCCATCTTCGTTCATCTCCGTCTTCTTCTTGAGCTGCATTAGTTGCCACATCTCCTCCACAGGCCTCTTCTGGGATTGACTGGCTTGTAAGAGACTGGTAGAGCTCGGTAGAGAATCTAGATGGTGGAGCCTGGCCTCCATCTGGGCCACCTTGTCCAGCAGCTGGTGGAAGAGCGTGGACGGTTTCCCTGAGTTGTCCACGTTCATCAGCCCTGGCTGTATAAATTCCCTTTCCTCCTGGGACAACTTCCTCTGTACGTCCACCGCCTGCAGATGGTCCAGGAGGCCGTAGAGTAGGGAGTAGAGAGCATTGAAATTGACGGCACCAACTTCTGGGGAACCTATTGCTAAGTTCAGGAGCTCCTTGAAGGACACGGAGCCTGACATGGTGGAGTCGGCTGAGGGAGCTAAAGGAGCATGGAACATAAATAAGTAAGTATGCAATACGGAGAAAGCAAAAAACTGCACAAAATACTATGGAGTGGACTGTAGACACCAGAATGATGCTCTTGAGATATTAATGAAGTTATACAACCCCTGGCAAAAACGATGGAGTCCCCGGGCTCGGAGGACGTTCATTCAGTTGTTAAATGTTGTAGACAAAAAGCAGATCACAGAAATGGCACAAAACTAAAGTCATTTTACATGGCAACTTTATGGCTTTAAGGAACACTAAAAGAAATCAAGATAAAAAATGTGGTAATCAGTAAGGGGAAGTCTTTTCAGACCAAGCAGAGGGAAAAACTATGGAATCATGAAAAACAAACACAAAACAACACTCCAATACATCACTAGTATTTTGTTGCACCATCTCTGGCTTTTATAACAGCTTGCAGTCTCTGAGGCATGGACTTAATGTGTGACAAACAATACTCATCATCAATCTGGCTCCAACTTTCTCTGATTGCTGTTGCCAGATCAGCTTTGCAGGTTTGCAGGTTGGAGCCTTGTCATGGACCATTTCCTTCAATTTCCACCAAAGATTTTCGATTAGATTGAGATCCGGACTATTTGCAGGCCATGACATTGACCTTATGTGTCTTCTTTCAAGGAATGTTTTCACAGTTTTGTTCTATGGCAGGATGCATTATCATCTTGATAAATGATTTTATCATCCCCAAACATCCTTTCAAATGATGGGATAAGAAAAGTGTCCAAAATATCAATGTAAACTTGGGCATTTATTGAAGATGTGATGACAGCCATCTCCCCAGTGCCTTTACCTGACATGCAGCCCCATATCATCAATGACTGTGGAAATTTGCATGTTCTCTTCAGGCAGTCATCTTTATAAATCTCATTGGAACGGCACCAAACAAAAGTTCCAGCATCATCACCTTGCCCAATGCAGATTCGCGATTCATCACTGAATATGACTTTCATCCAGTCATCCACAGTCCACGATTGCTTTTCCTTAGCCCATTGTAACCTTGCTTTTTTCTGTTTAGGTGTTAATATTGGCTTATGAACATCCTCCGAGCCCGGGGATTCCAGAATTTTTGCCGGGGGTTGTAATAGTCAAAATGACACTTAAAGGGGACCTGGCACCTGGTCAAAAGTGTCCAATCTTGGCTCTTATATTATTCCCGTTGATCCTCTGAGTATTTCAGTTTTTATTTTTCTTAATTCCGTCATATGGTTCCAGAGATATGAAACTTTTAATACATAGACAATTTTTCTGGTATTTTTAAAAGGGGTGTGGCTCAATTATGCCAATCAGGACAATGACACGCCCCTTGTGAAGACCATTCTATAAAAAGGCCCGTATCTCTGGAACCGTATGGCGGATTTAAGAAAAATAAAAGCTGAAATACTCAGGGGAGCGGCGGGAATAAAAGAAGAGTAAAAAAAGTCACTCACTTAATGCATGAGAATAAAAGTGTCATTGAATGCAGCTTCTCCCCAGAGATATTATGTGACTGAGTAGCCAGATCTGCACCAATCACTAATATGTCAATCACCAGATCGTTCCCCGATACCTTACCGTATGTAGAATCAGAGGCGGCTGGGGTCTGCGGGTAGAGTGCAAGCTCTTCAGTCTAGCTGTGCATGCTGGAATTCATCCCAGCCTACAGTGAACCTTCCTAGCAACCCTCGCAGCCAGCCATGCCTGCTGACTCCCGGATTGTGCCGGGAAGTTTTCACCGATTGCTAGGAGACCGGAGAAACGCCTGGTAATCTGCAGAGGACTCCTCTTGTCTAGTGTTTATGTCCCTGTTGCCACCGCTCCTGCTGCTGGTAACTTAACCCCTGTGTGTCCCCGCACAATGATCATCTGCATTCAGTCAGTAATGGAGCAGGTCGCTCCTCTGTTGGCCAAACAAGGCTGAGAAAACCTGCGGAAAGATCCTGTCAACACCCCTTACATATGCCTAAGACCCGGAGACCATGGGGGAGTCAGAATCATAATATTCATTTGCTAGAAGTTAAACATTTTCACGTGTAAAAAGTCTCCACCATGGATCTGAAGCAAATCCGGGATAAAAATCACCCAAATTTGTCGCTGATTTTATCCTATGAATTGCAAAGGGTTAATCCCGCCGATTTAAAATTAGCATTTCTTATGCAGTTTTTGTTTTTGTCGCTACCGTACATTGTAAAATCTGCAACATGGGGACATAATGGAAAACAGGGGGCGTTTTTGGACCATCTTTCCACAGATCTGTGCAAAATCAGCGCGGGCGACATTGTTGGCTTTAGTGTGGATTGAATCAAATAAAACCTGAAGGTGTGCACAGCGTTTCAGAATTCTCATTGATTTTGCTGGGATGCCTTTCCCAATCTGCAAGTAAAAACGAATCAAAACGCACATAAGACGCTAGGTGTGCACTTAGCTGAATAGGGGCAGAGGTGCAGTACCCGGTTTCAGCCACTATATGTTTGATGGCGCTGTGCTGTTTAGCTCTAAAAATACCTTGGTGGTGGTGGCACCAAGGACGGCTGATAATAATGATACTATTTATTCGTTTATGTAGTGCTATTGTGGCGCCCCTGCGGATCCAGTCGACACAGAGGTACTGCACCTCTGTTAGGGTGCAGTATCCCACTCAGGGGTAATAGGGGTACAGAACAATGCTGGGACACCCAGGCCACGCACTAGGGACCATTGTAGTGGAGCTGGGTGGTGAAGGAAGTAGTTAGAGGGAGCACTTGGGAAGGAGTGAGGTCAGGAAGAATACACGTAGATGACGCTGGACATGTGATAGAGGGTATAAAAAGAGTGGGAAAGATTTAGAACGCAGGAGAGACAGTTGAACAGTTGAGGAGAGGTGGTAGAACACCAAGGTCGAGTTGGAGGGAAGCTAGAGAATATACGCTTGAGAAGTGTCCAGAGGACTGGAGCAAGTGGGAGCTCGTCCTGAGGCCAGACCAAGGAGCAGAAACAACACCTAAGTGGCTCCAGGAGAAAGAAGGGGTCCAAGAGACACGGGAATGGAGCAATCCTCCCGTGGGGCTCGAATCCATTGTCAGGGCAGGCAAGGAGGAACTAGACCGAAGACTATGGGCATCGGGAACCCCACACTAGTGGAGAAGACCAGGCTCAGAGGCTCAGATAGAAACCTGGAGGCTGTGGAATTTCCATGGGAACACAGTCGACTTCTGCACACATCTGCTGAAAAGGTGGCAACCATAGGGCTAAGGGGAGACGCTGCAGGGGAACCCCTAGGAAAAGCCCACAGTCACTGGCTCAGAGCTCTGTGTGGCAAGGCGCAAGGCAGGATGAGCGAAGCAAGCGCTGTGTGAGACGACCTGTGAGACAGTACTAGTCAAGGAGCCACCATATAGTGCTATCCATGGAGCCACTGTACAGTTCTAACCACTGAGCTACCGTACAGTGCTAACCACTGAGCCACCATACAGTGCTAACCATGGAGCCACAGTACAGTGCTAACCACTGAGCCACTATACAGTGCCATACAGTGCTAAACACTGAGCCACCATACAGTGCTAACCACTGAGCCACCATACAGTGCTAACCACTGAGCCACCATACAGTGCTAACCACTGAGCCACCATACAATGCTATCCACTGAGCCACCATAAAATGCTAACCACTGAGCCACCATACAGTGCTAACCACTGAGCCACCATATACTGTGCTAACCACTGAGCCACTATACAGTGCCATACAGTGCTAACCACTGAGCCACCATACAGTGCTAACCACTGAGCCACCGTACAGTGCTAACCACTGAGCCACCATACAATGCTAACCACTGAGCCACCATACAATGCTAACCACTGAGCCACCATACAGTGCTAACCATAGAGCCACAGTACAGTGCTAACCACTGAGCCACTATACAGTGCCATACAGTGCTAACCACTGAGCCACCATACAGTGCTAACCACTGAGCCACCGTACAGTGCTAACCACTGAGCCACCATACAATGCTAACCACTGAGCCACCATACAATGCTAACCACTGAGCCACCGTACAGTGCTATCCACTGAGCCACAGTACAGTGCTAACCACTGAGCCACTATACAGTGCCATACAGTGCTAACCACTGAGCCAGCATACAGTGCTAAACACTGAGCCACCATATACAGTGCTAACCACTGAGCCACCATACAGTGCTAACCACTGAGCCACCATACAGTGCTAGCCACTGAGCCACCATACAGTGCTAACCACTGAGCCACCATACAGTGCTAACCACTGAGCTACAGTACAGTGCTAACCACTGAGCCACTATACAGTGCCATACAGTGCTAACCACTGAGCCACCATACAGTGCTAACCACTGAGCCACCGTACAATGCTAACCAAGGAGCCACGGTATAGTGCTAACCACTGAGCCACTATACAATGCCATACAGTGCTAACCACTGAGCCACCATACAGTGCTAACCACTGAGCCACCATACAGTGCTAACCACTGAGCCACCATTCAGTGCTAACCACTGAGCCACCATACAGTGCTAACCATGGAGCCACAGTACAGTGCTAACCACTGACCCACCATATACAGTCCTAACCACTGAGCCACCATACAGTGCTAACCACTGAGCCACCATATACAGTGCTAACCACTGAGCCACCATATACAGTGCTAACCACTGACCCACCATACAGTGCTAACCACTGAGCCTCCATATAGTGCTAACCACTGAGCCACTATACAGTGCTAACCACTGAGCCACCGTACAGTGCTAACCACTGACCACCATACAGTGCTAACCACTGAGCCACCATATACAGTGCTAACCACTGAGCCACCATACAGTACTAACTACTGAGCCACTGTAGAGTGCAGACCACTGATCCACCGTACAGTGCTAACCACTGATCCACTGTACAGTGCTAACCACTGAGCCACCATATACAGTGCTAACCACTGAGCCACCATTCAGTGCTAACCACTGAACCACCGTACAGTGCTAACCACTGAGCCACCATACAGTGCTAACCACTGAGCCACCATACAGAGCTAACCACTGATCCACCGTACAATGCTAACCACTGAGCCACCATATACAGTGCTAACCACTGAGCCACCATACAGTGCTAACCACTGAGCCACCGTACAATGCTAACCACTGAGCCACCATACAGTGCTAACCACTGAGCCACTATACAATGCTAACCACTGAGCCACTATGCCACCCCTGATGGGTGGGAGTGCTTGGCGTCACCCCCTATCAATAAGATATTGATGACCTATCCTGAGAATAGGTCTTTCATATAAAAGTAGTGGACATTCCCTTTAATAAGGTGTTTGAGCACCATTAGTGTATATTCACATGCAGCGTTTTTCCTGCATTTTTGTCCCCTGCTGGAAAAACCCATCAGAGTTCTCCTGATTAGCCATCACTCACCTCATGTGCAGCTTGGGTATCCATGGTTACCACCACTCATATAAGGGGTAAGTAGTTGTTATTGGTCGTAACCATGGATACTTAAGCTGTAATGTCCTGCACATGAGGTAAGTGACAGCTAATCATTAGAGCTATACTACAATTCTAATTGGAGGATTTGATAATATTATTATTATCACTTCTACTACATATCGGGAGATGGGAAGACCCCTTTAAACCTAGAATAAAGAGACTGGGACATGCGCTACCTCCCGCGCCATTCAATGCCGCCGGGTGGTGGTCTTCTGACTGGGGAAAGCTGGGGGACAATGGGAGATGGGTAAGGGTCACAATGGTTGGACCGTTAACCATAAGCCTTTAGGTACAACTGGGTTGAGCCCAATGACCGGATGGATTAGCTACAAAGGAACCAGTGACACAACTTAAAGCTCATGGGCCCCAGTGCAAAAGCTCCAACGGGGCCCCCAATTATTGCAAATCCTTAATACCAGTAGTCTTTTTCTATAGGCCAAAAGGGACTTTGGGGCCCCCCAGGCTCAAGGGCCCGGGTGTGATTGCAACCCCTGCACCTGCGGTAGTTACTCCCATGAACAGAACATACAGTGCCTACAAGTAGTATTCAACCCCCTGCAGATTTAGGTGGTTTGATAAGATGCAAATAAGTTAGAGCCTTCAAACTGCAAACGAGAATAGGATTTATTAACAGAAGCATAAATCTTACAAACCAAAAAGTTATGTTGCTCACTTGAATTTTAATAAATTTTAAACATAAAAGTGTGGGTCAATTATTATTCAACCCCTTAAACCACCAGCATTCTGTTTGGTCCCCCTAAAGTATTAAGAAGTAGTTCAGGCACAAAGAACAATGAGCTTCACATGTGTGGATTAATTATCTCTTTTGCCAGCCTTTTCTGACTATTTAAGACCCTCCCCAAACTTGTGAACAGCACTCATACATGGTCAACATGGGAAAGACAAAGGAGCATTCCAAGGCCATCAGAGACAAGATCGTGGAGGGTCACAAGGCTGGCAAGGGGTACAAAACCCTTTCCAAGGAGTTGGGCCTACCTGTCTCCACTGTTGGGAGCATCATCCGGAAGTGGAAGGCTTATAGAACTACTGTTAGCCTTCCACGGCCTGGACAGCCTTTGAAAGTTTCCTCCCGTGCCGAGGCCAGGCTTGTCCGAAGAGTCAAGGCTAACCCAAGGACAACAAGGAAGGAGCTCCGGGAAGATCTCATGGCAGTGGGGACATTGGTTTAAGTCAATACCATAAGTAACGTACTCCACCGCAATGGTCTCCGTTCCAGACGAGCCTGTAAGGTACCTTTACTTTCAAAGCGTCATGTCAAGGCTCGTCTGCAGTTTGCTCATGATCACTTGGAGGACTCTGAGACAGACTGGTTCAAGGTTCTATGGTCTGATGAGACCAAGATCGAGATCTTTGGTGCCAACCACACACGTGACGTTTGGAGACTGGATGGCACTGTATACGACCCCAAGAATACCATCCCTAAAGTCAAGCATGGTGGTGGCAGCATCATGCTGTGGAGCTGTTTCTCAGCCAAGGGGCCTGGCCATCTGGTCTGCATCCATGGGAAGATGGATAGCACGGCCTACCTGGAGATTTTGGCCAAGAACCTCCGCTCCTCCATCAAGGATCTTAAGATGGGTCGTAATTTCATCTTCCAACAAGACAACGACCCAAAGCACACAGCCAAGAAAACCAAGGCCTGGTTCAAGAGGGAAAAAATGAAGGTGATGGAGTGGCCTAGTCAGTCTCCTGACCTTAACCCAATTGAAAACTTGTGGAAGGAGCTCAAGATTAAAGTCCACATGAGACACCCAAAGAACCTAGATAACTTGGAGAAGATCTGCATGGAGGAGTGGGCCAAGATAACTCCAGAGACCTGTGCCGGCCTGATCAGGTCTTATAAAAGACCATTATTAGCTGTAATTGCAAACAAGGGTTATTCCACAAAATATTAAACCTAGGGGTTGAATAATAATTGACCCACACTTTTATGTTTAAAATTTATAAAAATTCAACTGAGCAACATAACTTTTTGGTGTGTAAGATTTATGCTTCTGTTAATAAATCCTACTCTCGTTTGCAGTTTGAAGGCTCTAACTTATTGGCATCTTATCAAACCACCTAAATCTGCAGGGGGTTGAATACTACTTGTAGGCACTGTATATTGGGGCCACGTGTCTCCTGATGTTCCCATCGGTCTGAGCAGGCCCCACTTTCAACCCCCAGAGCTTTCAGCTTTTGGAAGCCATGGCTGCTTTCTTCCCAAAATAGCGTCACCCCTGTCCCCAGGTTGTGTCTGGTATTACACCTCAGCCGCTCTGTTTTAATCACCCACCTGACATTTTGGAGCTCCAAACTGAACTATAATATTCTTTGTGCGCCAAAATTAGCTTGAAGACCCAATCTGTGATGTTCCATGACTTCCGGGGTCTGCAAAAGTAATTGGGGACCTCAGTCAGGATCAGTGTGGCCCCCGTGTGTGTAATACATACCGTACTGTACACCAAAGTTTGTCCAATTTCATACACTTTCAGGGGTTGGAATTATAACGGCAGTAAGCTGCACTGTGATTGGCTGTAAGGGAACCAATCATATGGCGGTTTGAATGATAGTGATAAAAACAGTTGTTTTATTCAATGACAAAACGACCGCCATACCGGAGAATCTATAGACTCGATTCCTCCGGTTACTTCTACTTAGTGCGGGGGAATAACAACTACAGTAATTCGAAAAAATGGCGTTAATTGCAGCAGCCAATCAGAAATCAGCTCCTTGGCATGTCAGAAAACAGTAGAGGCCATCTGATTGGTTGTTATGGCAACTGCTACACTCTGCCACGTAGTGGGTAGGTAATGGGATTGAATAACTTTATTGTCCTTTTTTTATGTAACAAAATACATATCGTGTCATTGTACCAATAAAGTTATTCAAATCTAAATAGACACGTACATATCGGACAACTTTTTTCATAAAAATTGAATAACTTTATCGTCCATTTTTTGTGTGACAATGTACATAAAGTGTCGTTGTAACATACGGTAAAAGTTAATCAATTTTTATGAAAAAAAGAATTATACGCCCATATACCGTAAATATGTACGTATGTATATACTAGCTGTAGAACCCGACGTTGCAGTAATAAAGGAGGCGTAATGAAGGGGGAGGAGCCATATGCATCCAGGGAGAGGGGTTCTAGTTTACAATAAATGGGGTATAATAAAGGGGCGGGGTGAACTTGAGGGTCGGAACCATATGTAATTGGTGCTTTATGAAGAGGTGGGGCTAACTGTAGGGGGTGTGGCTATATGTACACAGATCGTTATAAAGGGGCAGGGCTAACAGGAAGAGGCGGAGCCATATGAATCCAAAGGGGCATGTATACCATACATATCCACACATAATACACTCAGATTTATATATATAAGATTATATATATAATATTGATTAACTTTATTGTCCACTTCTTAACCAACTATATATATATATATATATATATATAATATATATATATATAGTCTCGTTGTTACATAAAAAATGGGTAATAAAGTTATTCTGTCGCACCCTGGGCACCGGGGTTACTCGGAACCGTGTCATCGTCTAGGGCTTGCGGGATGTCACGGTGACGTGACCTGGCTCTGTGGTCCCAGATGCGGCAATAACAAGGGGTATAAGAAAAAGGGGAAAGTAAAGTTTGTAGTTCATGACGCTACCCATAGTTTTGCGGCCAGTGTGGGCCACCGCTGCCATCAAAGCCTCTGAGGGTGATGATGGTCGGCAGCTGGGATGTTGAGCCCTCTACCGGTAGGCCTTGGTTCCCCAGGGCAGGTGTAGAAGAGCCATATTCGGATGCCGCGTGCCATCTTCTCCAGACGATCCCTCTTGCGGCTTGGACAGTCAGTATACGGCTCTACAGGCGAGCTTCGTCGTGGACGCTGTGAGTCTCAGACAATCAGCGTCAAGCTTGACCGGGCTCTTTACTCGTACGTACAGCAGGTTACAGGGTACAAACAGTTCACGTTGTTTCACACTCCCTTGCAGCTGGGACCTATCGGGCACTACATCTCCTCTCTCGTACATTTCCAGGCCTCTCTCTCTCTCGGATCCAGATGCTAGCTCCAGGCCAGCGGTCGCGGGTCTTTTCCCTGGAGATCTCAGCCTGTCTCCCTGACCCTATTTGACGGCCTTTCCTTCGCTGCACTGGAGGGTAGGATCCGGGCATGAAGTCCCCTCACAACGCCAGTTAATTTACGGTTAGAGCATAATGCGTCCTGCCGCTTCTACGGGGCCGGCACCCTGGCTGTGGCCCGGTCCTCCGGTATACACGTTGCCCTGGGTGCACCGTGGACTCCTTCTTTCCTTCCCATGGGAGGTTGCCTGGCCATACAGTGGCACAGGCCGCCGGCTCTGTAGGGGGTGTCTTGGCTTAGGGGTTTTGTTCCGTCTCCCTTTACACACGCCAGTGACTTACCGTTGCCGGGTTCTCAGGCCCTGGCTGCGTTCACGGTTCGGTGCCTGAGGCTGTAAGGGCCCGGTGGTCAATGCACGGTTAGGTAGAAAATAAAGTTTGTCTCGTGACGCCACCTGTGGGTGTCCGGTGATGGCACCGGCGCTGCTTGGACCTCCGGGGGATGTGCGGCAGCTAGATAGACCCGCTCCCCACAGGATGAGCAATAGTCCCCGGGGTCATGAGCTGCTCTGGTGGAATATGGCAGCTCGGGTAGTTTGATGAGTGAATGGTGAATAAGAGTTCATAAAGAATGCTCGGACACAATGCTCCTCTGCACGGGTCTTTTTTGAAGTTATGCACGGTACACGGGATAACAGTCACTTGTAGGTAACGGACCGGGTGGTCCCAGTGATGCTCGGTATCTTTCCAAGGCTCCACAGTGTTCCCTCTTTATCTAACTGTCCCTTGTTACTCGTCGCTGCCTTCATGCACCGGGTCAGGGTATAGGGGAACTTCTGTTGAGGACCCGAGCCGTAGAGCTCACCGACTCCTGATGGGTCCCCTGAACCCCAGTGGTGGGTACCCCTCCTGGCACGGCTGCGGAGATGGTGGTTGACGTGATGCGCTCCTGAGAAGCCCTCTATCACTCCGGTTTGTAGTACAGAGGTGAACGTCTGTGCTACCTCGGAACCGGTCTGCGCGCGGGTATCTTTGCTTTGGACCTGTTACTTGGTTACTGGTTACTTGGCCCCTTTCACGTCTGGGTCACCGCTCCTCGGTGCCCTCCCTGTTAGCTGTCCTGTTCTGACTTCTGTCTTGTCTCTCCCACATTCTAACTTTCTGTTCTGCTCTTTCCCCACACTGCACACCTCACACTCCTCCCACCAGGACCCAATTGGTCCTCTACCTCTGGGTGTTGCATGTGGTGTATGGAGCCTTGGAGTTAACTTGTTCATCACTGAGACGGAGGATACTGCACCTTCAGTCAGGGGTGCAGTACCCTCCTGTGATGCACTCGTTGCGGGGCGCCACACCAGGAACGTCAACCAGAGCTCTCTCCGAGCTCCCCTAACTTTGTCTTCCTAGGTTTTAATGTGGTTCCTCCACACACTTCCTGGGCTTTTTCCTCTTGCTCCACTCGGTATCCGTCCTATCCCCTGCCTGACATAGAGTAACTAGGACTAGGGATACGGGGGATGTGTTGGGTGTTTGTGTGAAGAGTCCTGCCTATACGTCCCAGCTGCAGTACCTTACCGTGGCCACCACTCTGCAGGGGCGCCACAATTCCATTTTTATGAAGAAAAAATTATACAATTTCTATATAGATTTGAATACCTTTACTGTCCAGTCCTTATGTTACAATGACACTATATGTATATTGTTACATAAGCAGTAGACAATAAAGTTATTCATTATTTTTACCTTCCCACTGTGTCTTTACAGCTATTTTATCATTTTTTTACACTGTCTTGAAAAATAATGTATACAATTCTCAATATATCCAATCCTAAAGATAATAAAGCAATAATAGGCCCATTATGACTGGAAGGCGCTGTTGCCCCTAGCAACCAGTTCACAAATCACATTTTTCAATGGAAAGTTAAAATACTGCGCAATTATCTAATTATTCAATATATAACATATAGGAACATATTTATATAGGTGTATAATTACTATTTTTTATTGTTATATATATTGAATAACTTTATTGTCCACTGTTTATGTTACAACGACACTATAAGGATATTGTTCGATAAGTAATGGTCAATAAAGTTATTCAATTAAAAAAAAAAAAGCGAATAAGCCCAGAGTGTTACCAGAAGCGGAAGTTGTCGCTTTGGTCGCCGGGAGTTGTAGTGTTTGGGTGGAGGGGCGGGACTACAGCTCCCAGAGTGCAGTGCGGCGGGTAAACAGGAGCAGAAGGAGCAGCAGGAGGAGAGGGCAGGTGAGTGCGGCTCCGGGGAGCGATGTCACCCACATATACAGGAGAGGAGGCTGTGCTGTACTGTCCGCTCATACAACACTGCTGAATGTGATCATCTCCACATACTCTATTATGGAATAGCGGCTTTTTTTTCAATATTTCATATTCTTTTTGAATTTTTAACCTTTATTTAGATATTTTATCAAATACACCAGACAAACTACAACTCCCAGCATGCCCTGCTCTGCTATATCACCTGTGTAATGTGATCGGCCACTGTGGAGTAAGGAAGCAAGTAGGAAAGCTAATGTATGTACACAGTGACTGCACCAGCAGAATAGTGAGTGCAGCTCTGGAGTATAATACAGGAGGTAACTCAGGATCAGTAATGTAATGTATGTACACAGTGACTGCACCAGGAGAATAGTGAGTGCAGCTCTGGAGTATAATACAGGAGGTAACTCAGGATCAGTAATGTAATGTATGTACACAGTGACTGCACCAGGAGAATAGTGAGTGCAGCTCTGGAGTATAATACAGGAGGTAACTCAGGATCAGTAATGTAATGTATGTAGACAGTGACTGCACCAGCAGAATAGTGAGCGCAGCTCTGGAGGATAATACAGGAGGTAACTCAGGATCAGTAATGTAATGTATGTACACAGTGACTGCACCAGCAGAATAGTGAGTGCAGCTCTGGAGTATAATACAGGAGGTAACTCAGGATCAGTAATGTAATGTATGTACACAGTGACTGCACCAGCAGAATAGTGAGTGCAGCTCTGGAGTATAATACAGGAGGTAACTCAGGATCAGTAATGTAATGTATGTACACAGTGACTGCACCAGCAGAATAGTGAGTGCAGCTCTGGAGTATAATACAGGAGGTAACTCAGGATCAGTAATGTAATGTATGTACACAGTAACTGAACCAGCAGAATAGTGAGTGCAGCTCTGGAGTGTAATACAGGAGGTAACTCAGGATCAGTAATGTAATGTATGTACACCGTGACTGCACCAGCAGAATAGTGAGTGCAGCTCTGGAGCGTAATACAGGAGGTAACTCAGGATCAGTAATGTAATGTATGTACACAGTGACTGCACCAGCAGAATAGTGAGTGCAGCTCTGGAGGATAATACAGGAGGTAACTCAGGATCAGTAATGTAATGTATGTACACAGTGACTGCACCAGCAGAATAGTGAGTGCAGCTCTGGAGTATAATACAGGAGGTAACTCAGGATCAGTAATGTAATGTATGTACACAGTGACTGCACCAGCAGAATAGTGAGTGCAGCTCTGGAGGATAATACAGGAGGTAACTCAGGATCAGTAATGTAATGTATGTATACAGTGACTGCACCAGCAGAATAGTGAGTGCAGCTCTGGAGTATAATACAGGAGGTAACTCAGGATCAGTAATGTAATGTGTGTACACAGTGATTGCACCAGCAGAATAGTGAGTGCAGCTCTGGAGTATAATACAGGAGGTAACTCAGGATCAGTAATGTAATGTATGTACACAGTGACTGCACCATCAGAATAGTGAGTGCAGCTCTGGAGTATAATACAGGAGGTAACTCAGGATCAGTAATGTAATGTATGTACACAGTGACTGCACCAGCAGAATAGTGAGTGCAGCTCTGGAGTATAATACAGGAGGTAACTCAGGATCAGTAATGTAATGTATGTACACAGTGACTGCACCAGCAGAATAGTGAGTGCAGCTCTGGAGTATAATACAGGAGGTAACTCAGGATCAGTAATGTAATGTATGTACTCAGTGACAATAGATATGGGCTCTCCTGTCACTGTTGGTGAGTGTCAGCTCTGTGCTGCCTGTGACCGCCCGTCCTCTGGTTCTGGCTGATTTGTGTTTGTATATACAGCTTTGTTGTCTGTTACATATAATGTGACCTGTATTTGCTTCTTGTCACCATAACAAACCCTCAGCTGTGACAAGTATTTCCAGTTTTGTGTCTGTATTTGCTCTTCCCTGGACCCCCCATCCCTTATCTCCCCTCCTCCAGGGTGTCTGTGATCTGTAGTAATAAAGCTCCAGCCTTGTTCATATCCTCTCTGTGTTGCATTGTGGGAGTTGTAGTTTCTGGTGTTGACAGTGTCAGTGTCCCTGCACATGGCTCCGCTGTTAACTCTCTGTTTGCTGGAGGGACGTTCTGTGTTTTTATTTTCAGAACTTCTACAAACAGGAAAAGTTAATCCTTAATCAGAAGTATTGAACCCTCTCAGGGGTGCAGGAGAGAAGAGCAGCTCCGGAGCACAAACTGCTCCTCTAACATGGAGGCTCCCGACCGTCCGGGACCGTGTGTGATGTCACTAATATCTTTCTATTTTTTCATGGCCAGATACGGTTCAGCGATGGCGAGTGACCCTCCCCCGCCGTACCCCGGGGGCCCCACCGCTCCGCTGCTGGAGGACAAGCACGGAACACCCAGCAATGAAGGTAAACACTGGACATGTCTTATACTTCTCACAGCTGAGGGTCTGTTGCAGTTGTATCCTCTCCCAGCAGACTGCTACAAACAATCAGAGATATTGGCAGGATATAACTGTACCAAACCCTCAGCTGTGGGGTTAGCTGGATCGGTTGATTGCAAAGTTCATTAATCATCTTCTATTTTCTGCACTCGTCACATGGTACGAATTTGTTCTTGTTTAGTAGATAGCAGACAACCTCCGGGGGCCTACCCTCCCAGCGTGCCGTTCGCACCCCCGGACTCGGGACCCCCGCCGTACGATGCAAATCCAGGATATGTCGCCCCCAACCCAGGTAAGAGGAGGAGGGATAATATGGATCGGCTGCTCCCCCTGCAGATACAGCACAGCGCCACACTGTGGTCATTCAATCAATGTGATCTGAGCTGTAGTATTGAAAGTGGCCACTACACAATATACTGAGCTGGTCCGTCCACAGGGGTCCGACCTCTGAGACCCCCACCGATCCTGAGAATGAAGGGGACACAGCTCTACAGCTGGCTCAGGATCAGTGGGGTCCGGTGATCACAGCTCCCTCTATGGCTACAACACCAACCAGTGGTCATCCTTGGTACTGCAGCTCGGTTCTCATGGAAGAAAATGTGATCTGAGCTGCAGAGGACACTATGTACGGAGCTGGTCCAACCTCTGAGACCCCCACTGATCCTGAAAATGAAGGGGATGCAGCACTATAGCACAGCGCCACACAGTGGTCTGTCTTGGTACTGCAGCCTGGTGCCTATGGAGGAGAATGTGATCTGAACTGCAGTACCGATTTGCCACTACACAATGTACAGAGCTGATCCGTTCACAGTGGTCCGATCTCTGAGACCCCCACCGATCCTAAAAACGATAGCTGGCTCAGGATCAGTGGGGGTCCCAGAGGTCTATTCTAAGGGTTTTCCAATGTAAAACTGCA
>JARQOC010000011.1:230415990-230756682 GCA_033576535.1 Allobates femoralis | reverse complement strand
ATAAGGTCTGCAACATATTGACTTTATAAGATTCCATATTATGTCTGATAAACACTTTATTGTAAATCAATTTTTTTCTGTTAGAAGAAAATTACACAAATTGTGTAGAATAATATATCATACAAATATAACCTACCATAAAGATTCTAATGCCTGGATGACTTACCGGTACCAGAACACAGGGTTTGTCCTAATGTAAAATTCTTTACTGGAGCGAGAAGGAGCCGTGAGTGAATGTTTATATATATAGTGAAGGGACAGTTACAGCCTATCATAGATTTATCTTTACCCTTGAGAAAAAAGAGATATGTATGGTCCCATCGGAGTGTTCATATCTCTTGTGTCCCAGCATAGTAAATTAACATTTACATTCTAATATTAAGAATATTATTCTAAAATTAAAATGCTTGAAGTCAACTTTATGTTTTGGGCAATATGCCCAAGGAAGGCCATGAAGCTCAAAGATCATTGTTCCCTTAAGGGTATGTGCACACAATCCGGAAGCACTGCTTGTTGATGCATTCATAGAAGTACAATTTTTGGGCACTGTATTCAACTCTTTCAGTTTCCCGGTGCCATGGCAATCTGTGTAATAAGGGGGTTAATGCCAGCTTTTTATTTGCAGCTGGCACTAAGCCTAAGGTTCCTAATGTTGGGCCAATGTTAGACCCGGCCATTAAGAACCTCTATGTAAATAATACACCACACAGAGACAAATCATTTATTTGGTAAGACAACACAATGACCATCCTCATTTCCATCCCTATTACTCCCTCATAAAGCCTCCATGATCCTCCACGATGTCCTCTCATGGCGCAACCCAAAACGAGTGAGTTGCGTGACATCACAGTCTGGGTCACCTGAGTTCAGCTACAGCTCTGAACTCAGGTGACCTTTCCCGCATTACTCCACTCAGTTTTGAGTCCCACAGGAAAGGTCACCTGAGTTCAGAGCTGCAGCTGAACTCAGGTGACCCAGACTGTGACATCAACCCCGTTCAGAGCGGAAGTCGGAAATCAGTCAGTTTCCGCTACAACCATGAGAGGACGTCGCAGAGGATCGTGGAGGGTTATGTGCGAGTAATAGAGATGGAATTAAGGTCTGTGTTAGTGTTTTTGTTCAAATAAAATTATTATTCTTTCAGTTGTGTATTATTTACTATATACTAGAGATTCACAAGGTATGGGTCTAACATTGGCCCAACATTATGAATGTCAGACTTATTGTCAGCTGTCAATATTCAGCTGGCATTAACCCCTTTATTACCCAGTCTACCACAGGGCAGCTGAAAGAGCCATTTTCTGGGATGGCTGAGGGCTGCAATTTGCAGCAAGGGGGACACAGAATGCTTGAGCTTCCCCACACTGAGAATTCCATCCCCCAGCTGCCTAGTTGTACAGTATCTGTCTGGCAACTAAAAATACAGAAAACCTCCATGTCTTTTTTAAGTTGTTTAATTAAATAATTGAAAAAAAATGGCGTGGGCTTTGCCATATTTTATATTGCCAACCAAGGTAACCAAGGTGACCCAGACAGCTGGGGTCTGAAATTCTCAGCGTGGTGAGGCCCAAGCATTCTGGGCCCCCCACGTTAAAAATTGCAGCCAGCAGTCACCCCAGAATTGGTGCCTCCATGAGAGGCACGAAAACTGGCAGTTACCTTGCTCTTCCAATCTGCCCTGCTAGTGGTGGCAGACTGGGTAATAAAGCGGTTGATGCCAGCTTTTTTTGGCAGCTGACATTAAGCCCTATTGCTAATGTCAACCATCAGTATAACAGCCAGTCATTAACAATACTTTCAGTAAAGAGTTAAAAACAAACACACAAAGAGAAATCATTTATTGCCTGCAAAATACACAGAGACCCCTTGTTATGTAATTTATTAGCTCCCACCAAGTTCCCCTCAGACCTAATACATGAGAGTCCAATGATGTGTGAAGTCCGGTCACCAGCAGAACAGATCAGCCTATTGAGTCAGCAGACCGGTGAAGAAATCAGTTGCTTTTGTTAGCTGATCTGTTCTGCCGATGATGTCTGCACTAGTGATGAGCGAATTCTGCTCGAACATGTTCACCAATTTCAAATTCGGCAACAACCCAGCCAATTCGATTCGACACTTATAATTCGAACATTTTGCTTTAAAGTCGAAAAATTCGGTGAATGTTCGGTAATGCTTCAGATGTGTGTGTGATTTAACATAGGACAGAAGCATTTGTGCAAATGCACAAAAGCTTGTGTTCTACATTATCCCACACACACACCGAGGGCTGGTATTCTCAGCATTGCAAGGGCCTTCATTATTGGGCCCCTTTAAGCTATAGAATAACAGCCCACAGCCGCCCCTGAAAATGGCACATTAATAAGAAACGCCATTTCCTGGTGCTTTACCAGGCTCTTACAGTGGCCCTATTGGGTGGTGGCACGCTGGATAATAAGGGGTTAATACCAGCATTGTATTTTCAGCTGGTATTAAGCCCAGAGATTCTTAATGTCAGGCCACGCTAGACCTGGCCACTAAGAATCTCAAATCAATGGTTAAAAAAGACACAACACAGAGTAAAATCACAGAGACATTTAATGACTCCATCTTTATTACTCCCTCATACTCTCTCATGATCCTCTAGGATGTCTTCTTCACTGGAGGCTATGGTGAAAGATGCAGCATTCTGTCACAATAGCTTCCAGTCATAGAATTAATGAGCTGCGAGCTGAATCCATAATTGGTGACTCGCTGAGGTCACTTGAGGTCACCGTTCAGGTAACCATGGTACGCCCTATGATTAGCGGCCACCATTGTTACCTGAACGGTGACCTCGAGTCACCGCACACATGGAGCAGAGCTGGTGGAGACTGACATGCGGGACAGTTGATCTGGTCACCATAGCAATCAAGTCAGATGATCAAATAAGCTGAAACTATCTGGTTATGTGAAACGATTGCTATGGTGATCAGATAAGCAACACCGCGCACATCGAAAGTGAGAGTAAGCGCGGGAATATGGGTCCCCCCATTTTTAAAAAAATTTGGAAATTTTACCCCTTTTTTCCTAAGGTTTAAACCCCAAAATTTTGGGGGTTTGGGGGTTTTTTTTGGGCTTTTGATTGGGCACATCCAAAAACCAGGGGGCTTTTTTGGGGGGGAAATTTTTTTTTTCCCCCCAAAAGGGTAAAGGGAAAACCGGGAAGGAAAAAAAAGATTTTTTTTTTTTTCCCCCTTTTGGGTTTTTCCTTTTAAAAAAATTTTTTTAAATGGGCCATTTTGGGGTACATTATTTAATTTCCCCCCCCTTTTGTGTAAAAAAAGGGAAAAAAATCAAGGCAATAAAAAAAATTTGCCCTTTTTATCCTATTTTTTTTTTTGGGGTTTTTTAAGTTGTTTAAAAGGGGAAAGGGGGTTTTTATCAATTTTTGGGTTTAAAAAAAAAATTTTGGTGTGGGGGGGGCTTTTTGGGTATTGGGGGGGAAAAATTTTGGGAAAAACCCGGGGTTTTTTCCCCCCCCAAAAAACCCCATTTACCCGCATTGTTTGGGGGGTTAAAAAGTAAAAACCCCAAAATTTGGGGTTTCCCCCCAGAAGGGGGAAAAATAAAAAGGGAACCTTGGGGGGGAAAAAATTTTTCCATAACGGGTTTTGGAAATTTCCCGGGTTTTTGGGAAACCCCTTTTTTTTTTTTTAAAAATTTTAAAAATTTTTCAACTTTTTAAAAAATTTTTTTAAAAATTTTAAAAAACCCCTTTTTTAAAAAATTTTACAATGAAAAGGGGGGTTTTAAGGGGGAAATTTTTTTAAAAAAAAGGGTATTAAAAATTTGGGGGTTTAACAGGTGGAAGGGAAATAAAATCTTTTGGAAAAAACTTTGGTTTTAAAAATTTTTTTTGGGTTTGGGTTTTCCAAAATTTTTTTTTTCCCCCCATTTTTCAAATTTTTTGGATTTCCCAACTTTTTTTTTCCTCAAAACAAAACCAAAATAAACTTCAAAAAGGGGCTTTTAAAAAGGGGTTTTTTTGCTTTAAAAAAACTTGCCCCTTGGGAAAAAAATTTGCAAAAAATTTTTGCCGGGGGTTTAAAAGTTTCCCCCTTTTAAAAATTTAAAAAAAGTTTTAAAATTTTTTTTTTTTTTTTTTTCCCCCTATAACAAGGGCCCAAAAATTTTACCGGGGAAAAGGGGGGGGGAAATGGAAAATTTTTTTTTTTCCAAAACTAAATAAAGGGGTGGGAAAAAAAATCTTTTTCCTTGAAAAAAGGGTATTTTGGAAAAATTTTTAAAAAGTTAACGGGGGGGTTTCCCTTTTGGGGTCCCCCTGAATTTTCCCCTTTTAATTTTAAATTTCCCCATTTTCTAAAAAAACCTTTTTGGGAACCCCCCCAAAATTTTTTTTTTTTTAAGGGGGGGGAAAACCCCCGGGGGGTTTTCCCTAGGTTTAAAAAAACAAAAAAAGGGGGAAAGGAAAAAATAATTTTTTTTTTTCTGAACGTTAAAAAGCCAAATTTAAAAATGTTTTTTTTTCCTTTTTTCTTTCCCTTTTGCTATTGGTTTTAAAGGGGGTTTATTTGAAAGCGGAAAAAGGAAAAAAAAAAAACAAAATTAAAAATTTTGTAAAAAGGGGCCCTTTTTTCAAATTTGATTTATTGTTTTTTTAAGGTTTTTAAATCCGTTTAAACCCAAATTTGGGAAAAAAAATAAACCCTTTTAAAAGGGTTTTAACCATTTTTTGACCCTTTTTAAAAAATTTTTTGGGGGGAAAAAAAATTAAAAAGGGAAAAATTTTAATTTTTAAAAAACCCTTTGTATTTTAAACCCCGGGGGTAAAAGGGGGGGCCCAAAATTTTTGGAAGAACGATATTTAAAAAAAGGGGTGGGGGAAAAAAGGGGTTTTTTTCCCTTTTAAAAAAAAAAGGGGAAAATTCCTTTGGGGTTTTATTAAATTGGGGGTTTTTTAAAATTTAAAATTTTGGGGGGTTTATTAAAAAAATTTTTTAATTTTTTGTTTTGGGGGGGAAAAGGAAAGACATTGGGGTTTTAAAGGGTTTCCCCCCTTTCTAAAGGGGGTTTTTTTTTAAAAATTTTTTGGAAAATCATAAATTTTTTTTAAAAAAACAAATTTTTAAAAAGTTTGCCCAAATTTTTTTCGAGGACAACCTTTTTTCCACTGAAGGGTTTAAACCGGGAAAGCCCCTTTGAAAAATTCCGTAAAAATTTTTTGGGAAGAAAAAAGGAATTTTTAATTTTTACCCCCAAAAGTGGGACCCCAACCTTCAGCCAACCCAAGGTTGCGTTAACCCGGGGGGCATTTTGGGAAAACCGCTGAAAAGGCCCAAAAATTAACAGGGGGTTTTTTTTTTCCCCAAAAAGGGGGGGCCCCCTTTCCACCCGAAAATTTGGGGAAACCCCTTTCCCCAAAATTTTAAAAGGCCCCCAAAAATGGGGGAAGAAGGTTTTTGGTTTTTTGGGTTTGGAAAAAAAGGGGGTTTGTTTTTTTAATTTATTTTTTTTCCTTTTGGGATTTAACATTGTTTTCCCCCTAATTTGGAAAAAAATTTAAAAATGTGCCCATGCAGGAAATGGGGGCATTTTTTTTCCCCCCCCAACCCGAGGCCCAGAACCCCCCCGGGGCCCCCTTTTTTTATTTGGGGCCCCAACCCAGGTATTTCCCCCAAAAAAAAAAAAAAACCCAAAGGGTTTTTTAAATTTTTTAAAAAATTTAAAAAAATTTTTTGGGCTTTTTTTTTAAGGGAAAAATTTTTTGGGGGGCCCCGGGGAAAAAACCGGGGAAATTTTCCCCAAAAAATTGCCCCCAAAAAACCCAAGGGTTTGGGAGGGCCCACCCCGGAAATTCCCCTTTCCCCTTTAAGGGGGGGGGGAAAATGGGTTTAAATTTTGGGCGAAAAAAAATTAAACCCCCTTTAGTTTTTTTTAAAAATTTTCCCCCCGGATTTATTTAAAAAGGGGCCCCTTTTAGGGCCCCCCCCCCCAAAATTCCCCCCTTAAAAAGAATAATTTTTGGGGCCCTTTTCAATAAAAAACCTCAGACCCAAAAAAACCCCCTGGGGAAAATTTTTTTGTTGATGGGGGGTTCCCCCCTTTTAAAGGGGCCCAAAAAAATGCTTCTTTTTATAACCGTTTTTTCTAATGAAAAATTTTTTTTCCCGGGGGGGGTTTTTTAAAAGGATGGAAATCCAAAAGGTTGTTTTTTTATAAAAACCAAAATTTTTTAAAAAAAAAAATTTAGGGGGCCCTTTTTATGAAAACCCAAAAAAAAAACCCCAAAAAAAGAAAAAAATTTTTGGGGTTTAAATTTAAAGGGCATTTTTTAAAGGAAAAAAAAACCCCCCAAAATTTGGGATTTAATTCTAAGTTTAAAAATTTTTTTTGGTTTTAAAAATTAAAAAAGGGAAAAAAGTAAAAAAAACCCTAAAAAACCCCCTTTTTTTCATGATTAAAGGCTTTACCCCCCCGGGAAAAAAAACCTTAAAATTTAAAAAGGGGGGGTTAATTTTCCTTTTCCGGGTTTTTAAAAATTTTAATTGGGCCCCCCGGGGGGGGAACCCTTTTAATTCGTTGGGCCTTTGGCCCCCGGAAAACCCGGGCCCCCCCCCCCCTTTTCTTTAAAAAGGGGCCCTTTTAAACAAGGAGGGGGTTTTTTTGGGATAAATAGCAAAAAAGGGCCCAAAGGGTTTTAAGCTTGGGATTCCCCGGGGTGGGGGGGAAAAAAGGGTTCTTTTTGGTTCCCCCTTAAATTTCCCGGAAAAATTTTTTTCTATTCCCCAAAAAAAAAAAAAAATTTTTTTTTTTCCCTTTTTAAAATCCTTAAAAAATATTTTATTCCCAAAGGTTAGAAAGGGCCCCCCCAAAAAAAAAACTTTTTTTAATTTTTTTACTGGCCCCAAATTTTTTAAAAACAGTTACAAAAAAAGTGGAACCCCAAAAGGGGGGGAGGAAATTGGTTTTAAAAGGGGGTTTCCCAAAAAAGGTAAAAAAATTTCCTTTTTTTTAAATTAAATTTCCAAATGCTCTTTGGGGCCCCCCCCCCCTTTAAATGGGGTTATACGGCCAAAAATTTTTTTTGGCCTGCCCCCAAGGGGTTTGGGGAAAGGTTTTTTTCCATTTTTAAAAAAAATTTTTTCGGGTTTATTGGGAAAGCCCCTTCCCAGAAGATTTACCCAAAACCCGGGTTTATTTTTTTTAAAAAAAACTTTTTTTCAATTTTTTTTTTAACCCCGAACTTTTTGGGAAAAGGGGAAACGAAAAAAAGGGGGAAGGAAAATCTAATTTTTTCAAAAAAAAAATTTTTGCCAAAAGGGGGGTTTAATTTGGAAAAAATTTGGGAAAAAAAGGGGTTTCCCAAAAAAAATTTTTCCAGTAAAAAAATTTTGGAAAACCCTTTTCCCCCCAAAAAGGTGTTTTTTAAATTGTTTTAATTGTTATTGTTCCCCCAAAAGTTAAAAAAATTTTTTTTTTTAATTTTTTTCCTTTTGGGGGTTATGAAACCCTTTTTTTGGGGAAAGTTTTTATGGGGAAAAAATTTTGGTGAAAAAAAAAAAACCCTTTGGAAAAAAATCCCCAACGGACCAAGAAAAAATTAAAAAATTTTTAATTTTTTAAAAAAATGTTTTTTTTTTTTGATTTTTTTGCAAAGTTTGGCCCAATATTTAAAAACCAAAGAAAAAAATTAATTTTCTTTAAAATTAAAAACATTAAACTTAAAAAAAATTGTAAAATTTTTTGTAATTTTTTTTTTTTTTTTAAAAATTTTTGGGAAAAAAACCCAAAAGGGAAAAATTTTAAAAAAACCCTTTTGGGGGGGAAAATTTTTTACCTTTTAAAAGCCAAAAAAGGTTTTTTTTCCCAAAAAATTTGTTTTTTTTTGGGGAAAACCTTAGTTGGGGCCAAAAGGCCCTTTTTTTTTCCCACCCCCGGGGGGGTTTTTAAAAAGGGGTTTAAAAAATTTAATTTTGGGGGGCCAAAAAAATTTTTTGGGGGAAAATTAAAAAAAAAAAAAGGGGGTTTTTGGGGGGGTACGGGGCCCCGGGAATTTGTTTTAAAATTTTTCCCCTTACGGATATTTGTTTTTTTTTTCCCCCTTAAAAAGGAAAAAAGGGAAAACAAAAGGGCTTAGGGGGAAAAATTTAAAACCTTTTTGAAAAAAAAAGGGGAAACTTTTTAAAAAAAGGGTGTTTTTTTAATTTTTTGGGTTTTTTAAAAATTAAATTTAAAAAATTTGTTTTTCTTTTAAAATTTTAAAAAAGGAAAGTTGAAGGAAAAAAAATTTTTTTTTGTCCCTTTTTGAAAGTTTTTGTGGGAAAAGGGGAAATTTTACGGGAAAAAATTTTAGGGGGCCCAAAAAAATTTTTGAAAAAACCGGTTAAAAGACCTTCAATCTTTAAAGGGCCTTTTAAAAAGGGGTTTGGGGCAAACCCTTTGTAAAAAGGGAATTTTAAAAGGGGGGGTTAAAGGTTTTCGAAAAAAAAAAATTCATTTTGTTTTAATTTTGGGGGAAAATTTTAAAAGGGAAAAGGGGAGGGGAAAAAAAAATTTTTTTATTTGCCCAGAATTTATTTTAAAAAATTTTAAAAATTAAAATTTTTTTTTGGGGTTTTTACAAATGCTTTTTTTGGGCAATAAAAAAAATTTAAGGAGGGTTTCCAAAAAGTTTTTAAAAAGGATTTTATTTTTTAAAATTTTTTAAAGGGCATTTAACGGGAAAAACCCTGGGGTTTTCCTTTAAAAAAGGGCCCTTTAAAACCCTCCCCCAAGGAAAAAATTTTTTTCCCCTTTAAAAAAGGGGAATTTCCCCTTTTGCCCCCGGGGGGGGCCCCCCCCGGGGGTTTTTGCCAAATCCCAAAGCCTCAAAAAAACCCCCAAAAGGGGGCCCACCCAAATTTTTGGGGGGGAAAAAATTTTTTTTTTAAACATGGGCCCCTTTTAATTTAAAGAAAAAGGGGGAGGGAAGTTTTTCCCCCGGGGGAAAAATTTTTTTTTTAAACCATTTCCCCCCAAAAAAGGGGGAAAATTTTTCAATTTTTTGTTGTACAAAGCCTTTTTTAAATTGGTAAATTTTTTTTTAAACCAAAATTTATTTTTTTTTTTCCCCTTTTGGATTTAAACAGGAAAGGGCCCCCAAAAAACCCCCCCGGGGTTTCCCCCAAAAAAAAATTTTTTTAAAGGGCCCCTTTTAAAAAAAACCAAAAATTAAATAAAAAGGGGGAAAAACCCCCCCCAAAAATAAAAGTTTTGAAAACCCCGGGGACAAAACCGGGGTTTCCGGGGGGGGGGTTTTTCAACCCTTTTTTTAAAACCCACCTTTTTTTTTTAAGGGAAAGGGTTTCCTTTTTCTTGTTTTTTTTTTTTGTTTAAAAAAATTTTTTTGCCCTTTTAAGGGGGGGAAAACTTTTTTTTGGTATTTTGGATTTTGGAGTTTCCCACCAGAAAATTTTTGCAAAATTTTAAAAAAATTTTAAAATGATTTTTCCCTTTTTTTTTTTTTCCCCCCAAATTGGGTTTTTTTTAAAATCCAGGGTTTTTTTTTTTTTTCCTTTACCTTTTGGGAAATTTATTGTTTCCCAATGGGCCCCTTTTTTTTTTTAAAACCCCGATTTCCCCAAGCCTTAAAAAAAAGGATCCGGGATTTGCCAATAAAAGGGGAAGGCCCTGGGGGTTTTTGTTTGGGTTTTAAGGTTTTTTTTTGGGGAAGGTTTTTTTTGGTCCTTTTTTTGTCTTCGAAATGGCCATTTTTTAAAATTAAATCCTTATCCGGGTTTTTATTTAAAATTTAAAAAGGGGGCCATTTTACGGGGGGTTTGGGAAAATCCAAAAAAAATTTAAAAAAAAATTTTGGAAAAAAAATTTTTAAAAAGGGGGATTTTTGGGGGAAAATTAAATTGTTTTGGGCAGTTAAAAAATTTTTTTAAAAAAGGGTTTTTCTTTAAAAAGGGTTTTTCCCTTTAAAAATACGATTTACTTCCGTTTTTTTTTTAAAAAAAATTTTAAAAACCCTTTTTAAAACCCTTTATGTTTTTTTTGGAAAAATTTTTACATAAAAAGGGGGGCCCCCGGGTTAAATTATTTAAAAACTTATTTTAGGGGTTTTGGTTTTTCCCCCAGTTTTTTTTCCTGTTTGAATGGGGGGTTTAGTTTTGGGGGTTTTTTTTTTTAAATTTTTCCCCGTAAAATTTTAAATTTTTAAATTTTGCTTTTAAATTTTTATTTTATTTTTTTTAACCAAAACCCGCCCGGGTTAAAAAAACCCCCCCCCCAAATTTTTTGGGGAATTTTGGGGTGAAAAAAAAACCCCTTTTTTAAAAAAAAAAAATTTTTAAAATTTTAAAAGGGGGAAATTTTTTGAACTTAACGGGATTTTTTGTGGTTTAAAATATTTAGTTTTTAATTGCCCCCAAAATTCTTAAAAAAGGATAAGGGGGTTTTTCCTTTTAAAATTTTAAAAAAAATTAAAAAAAAATTTTTTAAATTAAGGGGTTGGGCGGTTTTTACCCCAAATTTTTTTGTAAAAATTCATTTTTTGGGGGAAAGGAGTTTTTTTTGAAAAAGGGGAAAATGGGGGTTTTAAAAAATTTTTAAATTTAGGGCATGCCCCCCCAAAAAACTTTTTTTTAAAAAAAATTTTTCCTTTTGGGGTTGATCGGTTTTTTCAGGGGTTTTAAAAAGGGGATTTACTTTTTTGTTTTTAAGGGTTTTTTTGGGGAAACCCCTTTTTTTTAAAAAAGGGTTTTTTTTTTGGGGGGTTAAAAATTTTTTAAACAAAAATTTAAAGGGGGAAAAAATTTTAATGGGAAGGCTTTGTTTTAAATCCCCCTTTTTTAAAAAAAGGAGAAAGGAGCCTTTTCCCAAAAAAAGCCCACCCCTTTTTTCCCCAAAAAATTTTGCTTGAAAGGGGCATTTCATTTAAAAAAAAGTTTTAAAAAAAAATTAAAGGGGTTTTTTGGGGGTTTCCCTTTTTAAAATTTTTAAAAAAAGGGGGGTTTTCCATTTAAAGGCGGTTTTGGGACCCCAATTGGATTTTAGAAAAAAAAAAATTTTAAAATTTTTGAAAAAAATTTTTCCATTGAAAAACAGGGGTTTGGGAAAAATTTTTTTTTTTTTTTTGGGGGTTTTTGTCAAAAAAACCCTTTTGGGAAAATTTTTCCCAAATTCCCGGTTTTTAAAGGGGAAAAAGGGAACCCCCAAAAAAAAAAATTTTGGGGGTTTTTAATTAAGTTTAAAAACCCGGAAAAATTTTAAAATTTAAAACCCAATTTAAGGGGTTTTAAAAAAAATAAAGGGTAAAAAAAATTTTAAAAATTTTGGGGCCAAAAGGGGAAAACCAGGGATAAAAAAAATTTTAAAACCCTTTGGGGTTTCCAAAAGGGAGTTTTTTTTCCCCAAAGGGAAAAAAAAAAAAAGGGGGGGGAAAGAAAACCCCAAACAAAAAAATTTTAAAACCAAATTAATTTTTTTTTTTTCCGGAAATTTTTTAAAAAATTCCCCCTTTTTCCCCAAGGTGGGTTTTTTAAATTTTAAGTTTAAAGGGAAAAAATTTTTTGTTTGATTTTTTTAAAAACCCCCATAAAAAAGGTTTTTTTCCCCAAGGTTTTAAAAAACCCAAGGTTAACTAAAGAAAATTTTTTTTTCCCTTAACCATGAATTTTTTTGGCCCAACAAAAAAAACCCCCCAAGGCCCCTTTTAAAATTTTTTTTCCCTTTTTTTTTTTCCTTTTTTTCCTTTTAAAAAAAATTTTTTTTTTTGGGGGGGTTAAAAAAGAACCCCCCCCTTTAAACAAAAGAAAAAACCCAAAAAAAAATTTTAAATTTTTGGGTAAATGAATTTTTAAGGGGTTGGGTTACCTTTTAAAAAAATTTCCCCGTTTTTGGGGGGGCCCGAAAAATTTTTAAAAAAATTTAAAAAAGGTTTTTTAAATAAATGGTTTTTAAAACTTTTTTCCTTTTAAAACCCTTTTGGGAAAATTCATGGTTTCATTTTTTTCCCTTTAAATTTATGTTTTTTAAAGAATTCAAGCCAAAAAGGTAAAAAAAAAAAAATTTTTTCATTCCCCAAATTTTCAATTAAAAAAAAAATTTAAAAACCCAAAAAATTTTTCGGAAAAATTTTAAAAAATTTTTTTAAATTGAAAAAAACCCCAAATTTCCCATCCTTTTTTTAAAAAAAAAGGTCCCGGTTTTTTAAAAAACCCCAAAAAAGGCTTCGTTTTTTAAAAAATTTTAAGAAGGGGAAATGGGTTTTTCCAAAAGTTTTCCCTTAAAAAAAAAAATTAAAATTTGGGTTTAAATTGGGGGGGTTTTTTTTTAAAAAAAAACCCTCTTGTCCCCCCGGGTTTAAAAAAACCCATTTTGTTTTGGGGTTAGGGGGGGTTGGTTTGGGAATCCTTTGGGGTTTTGGGGGAAAAAAAACTTTGGGAACTGAAAAAAAAAAAAAGGAAATTTTCAATTTAACTTAAAAAATTTAAATTTTTTGCTTTTCAAAAAAGGGTTTGTGGAAAGGAAAAGAAAAACCCCCCGGGAATTTAAAAATTTTTTTAAAAAAAAATTCCGGGTTTTTGGGGAAAAAATGTTTTTCCACGTTTGGGCCCAAACGGGGGAAAAAAATAAATTTGGAAAAATTTAAAGTTTTTTAAAAGAAGGGGTTTTTAAATTTTTTTGGGGAAAAAGATTTTTTCCAAAACCTTAAAAAAAAAATTTTTTTTGGGTTTTTGCGGGCCCCAAACCCAAATTAAAAAAACCCTTTGGGGGTTTGGGGATTTTTTTCCCTAAGGTTGGGCCCACAAATTAAATTTTTTTTTTCAAAAAAAGTAGAAAAAAAAAAACAAAAAATTTTTGGCTTTTAATTTTAAAAATAAAGGTTTTTTCCTAAAAAAAAAGGGGGAAATATAAAAATCCCCCCGGGACTACCGTTTTTTTGTTTAAAAATCGGGGGGGAAAAAAAAGCCAAAACGGAATTTTTTTAATCCCCGGGGGGTTTAAAAGGGGTTTGGCCTTTTTTGCTTTTTTTCCAAAAGGGGGGGTTTTTGGGGGATTTCCCGGGCCCCCCCCCCAATCCCCCCCCAAAAACCATTTTCGGGGGTTTTGGGTTTGTATTTTTAAAAATTTTTTGGGGGTTACCCCTTTTGTTTTAAAATTTTTTTTAAAACCAAAAATTTTTTTTGGGAATTTCCCCTTAAATGTTAAAACTTTAAAGGGGGAAATTTAATTTTAAAAACCCCCTTTGGTGGTTTAAAACCCCCCCTTTAACCCCCAAAAATTTAAAAAAAGGGGTAAAAGGAAGGGGGGTTTTTTTTTTTTAAAAAGGGGGAGGAAAAAGAAAAAAAAATAAACAAAAAATTTTTTAAAAGTAAAAAAAAATTTTGGGGTTTTTCCTTTAATTTTTTCGGGAAAAAAAGGGGCTTGGGAAAAACCCTTTAACCCCTTTTTTAAACCGGTTTTAAAGCCGGGGAAAAACTATGGTTTTTTGCCACCCCCGGGTTTGTGGGAAGGGCCTTGCCCCGGAAAAAAAATTTGACCCCTTTAAAACCCCCTAAGGGGAAAAGGAAAAGGAAAAAGGGTTTATTCCCGTAGTAATGGTGGGGAAAGGAAAAAAACCTGGAAAATTACAATAGCCAGGGGAAAGCCCCAGGGGGGGGCATAAAAAATTTGGGGGGGAAAATTTTAAAAATTTGGTTTTGAAGGGGGGAAAAAAAAAGGGGTTTCCCCCCAAAATTGAAAAATTTTCCCGGGGCCCCCCTGTTTTAGGGGGGCCCAAAAATTTCCTTAAATTTTTGGGAAATTTTTTTTGGGGGGGCCCGGTTTTCCATTTAAATAAAAAAAAACCCTAGGGGGGTTTTTTTGGGGGGCGTAAATTTGGAACAAGTTTAAATTTTTGGGGGAAATCCAATTTTTTTTTTTAAAACCCTTTTTAAAACCCCGGGGGGAAAATTTAATTTCCCCTTTTTCTTTTTAACCCTTGAATTTTTTGGGGCCCCCTTTTAAAAGGGGAAAAATTTGGAAAACCCCCTTTTTTTTTGAGACTTTTTTTTTTCCTTTTTTTTTAAATTTTTTTTTTCCTTTTTAAAATTTTTAACCCAAAATTCCCCCAGGGTTTTTAAAGTTTTTCATTTTTTTGCCCCTAAACAAAGGAAAAAAAAAAAAAACCCCATCCGGAAAAATTTTTTTTCATTAAAAATTCATTTAATTTTTTTAAAAATTTTTCACATTTTTTTGAATTTTTAAAAGAAAACCCCGGGGGTTTTTGGCTGAAAGGTTAAAAAAAAAAAAACCACGGGTGCAAATATTTTTAAAAGATTCCTTTTTTAAAAAACATTTTTGAAAAAATTTTTTTTGGAAAGAAAATTTAACAAATTTTGTAGAATAAATATCATACAAATATAAAAACAAAAAGATTTTAATGCCTGGATGACTTCCGGTACCAGAACAAGGGGTTTTTCCTAATGTAAAATTCTTACTGGGGCGAGAAGGAGCGTGGTGAAAAGTTTATATATTATGAAGGGGGGCAGTTAAAACCTATTAGTTTATCTTTCCCTTGAGAAAAAAGAGATATTTTTGGTCCCCTCGGAGTGTTCATATCTCTTGTGTCCCAGCATAGTAAATTAACATTTATATTCTAATATTAAGAAAATTATTCTAAAATTAAAATGCTTGAAGTCAACTTTATGTTTTGGGCAATATGCCCAAGGAAGGTCATGAAGCTATAAAAGATCATTGTTCCCTTAAGGCTATGTGCACACAATCCGGAAGCACTGCTTGTTGTTGCATTCATAAAAGTACAATTTTTTGGCACTGTATTCAACTCTTTAAGTTTCCCGGTGCCAGAGGCAATCTGTGTAATAAGGGGGTTAATGCCAGCTTTTTATTTGCAGCTGGCACTAAGCTTAAGGTTCCTAATGTTGGGCCAATGTTAGACCCGGCCATTAAGAACCTCTAAGTAAATAGTAAATAATACACCACACAGAGACAAATCATTTATTTGGTAAGACAACACAATGACCATCCTCATTTCCATCCCTATTACTCCCTCATAAAACCTCCATGATCCTCCAAGATGTCCTCTCATGGCGCAACCCAAAACAAGTGAGTGGCGTGATATCACAGTCTGGGTCACCTGAGTTCAGCTACAGCTCTGAACTCAGATGACCTTTTCCGCATCACTCCACTGAGTTTTGAGTCCCACAGGAAAGGTCACCTGAGTTCAGAGCTGCAGCTGAACTCAGGTGACCCAGACTGTGACATCACCCCGTTCACAACGGAAGTCGGAAATCAGTCAGTTTCCGCTACAACCATGAGAGGACGTCGCAGAGGATTGTGGAGGGTTATGTG
Source organism: Allobates femoralis (assembly GCA_033576535.1). Classification (NCBI taxonomy): domain Eukaryota; kingdom Metazoa; phylum Chordata; class Amphibia; order Anura; family Aromobatidae; genus Allobates; species Allobates femoralis. The sequence goes on along the minus strand of JARQOC010000011.1, from coordinate 230,741,364 downwards.
CGAGTAATAGAGATGGAATTAAGGTCTGTGTTATTGTTTTTGTTCAAATAAAATTATTATTCTTTCAGTTGTGTATTATTTACTATATACTAGAGATTCACAAGGTATGGGTCTAACATTGGCCCAACATTATGAATGTCAGACTTATTGTCAGCTGTCAATATTCAGCTGGCATTAACCCCTTTATTACCCAGTCTACCACAGGGCAGCTGAAAGAGCCATTTTCTGGGGTGGCTGAGGGCTGCAATTTGCAGCAAGGGGGACACAGAATGCTTGAGCTTCCCCACATTGAGAATTCCAGCCCCCAGCTGCCTAGTTGTACCTATCTTACAACCAAAAATACAGCAAACCTCCATGTCTTTTTTTAAGTTGTTTAATTAAATAATTTAAAAAATGGCGTGGGCTTTGCCATATTTTATAATGCCTACCAACCAAGGTGACAAAGGCAGCTGGGGTCTGAAATTCTCAGCGTGGTGAGGCCCAAGCATTCAGGGACCCCCACATTAAAAATTGCAGCCAGCAGCCACCCCAGAATTGGTGCCTCCATGAGAGGCACCAAAACTCGCAGTTACCTTGCTCTTCCAACCTGCCCTGCTAGTTGTGGCAGACTGGGTAATAAAGCGGTTGATGCCAGCTTTTTTTGGCAGCTGATATTAAGCCCTATTGCTAATGTCAACCATCAGTATAAAAGCCAGTCATTAGCAATACTTTCAGTAAAGAGTTAAAAACAAACACACAAAGAGAAATCATTTATTGCATGCAAAATACACAGAGACCCCTTGTTATATAATTTATTAGCTCCCACCAAGTTCCCCTCAGACCTTATACATGAGAGTCCAATGATGTGTGAAGTTCGGGCACAGCAGAGCAGATCAGCTGATTGAGTCAGCAGACCGGTGAACAAATCAGTTGCTTTTGTCAGCTGATCTGTTCTGCTGATTATGTCTGCGCTAGTGATGAGTAAATTCTGCTCGAACATGTTCACCAATTTCAAATTCGGCAACAACCCAGCCAATTCGATTCGACACTTCTAATTCAAACATTTTGCTTAAAAGTCGGAAAATTCAGTGAATGTTCGGTAATGCTTCAGATGTGTGTGTGGTTTAACATAGGACAGAAGACACAGACAAACACAGATCATCTTATCATATCTCTGCTGCTTGCTTGTGCCGGTCCATCTTCCCGCGTCCCTCTCACTTCCGCATCTGCGCTGGCAGTGAGTGACGTGCACAGTCAGTTTATCTGATCACCATAGCAATCATGTCACGTGACCAGATAGTGTCAGCTGATCTGGTCACCTGACTTGATTACTATGGTGACCAAATCAGATGCCTCGCACGTCAACCACCACAAGCTCTGCTCCAGTTGTGCGATGACTCGCTGAGGTTACCGTTCAGGTAACAATGGTGGCCACTAATCATAGCAGGTACCATGGTTACCTGAAAAGTGACCTCAGCGAGTCACCACTTATGGACTGGCTCACAGCTCATTCATTCAGTGACTAGAGGCATTTGTGACAGAATACTGTATTCTTCACCATAGCCACCAGTGAAGATAATGTTGCAGAGGATCATGGATGGGGTATGAGGGTGGGGAGGGGATAATAAGATGGTGTCACTAAGTGTCTCTGTGTTTTTATTTTAAATAAATTATTTTAGACTGTGTTGTGCCTTTTTTAATCATTATTTGAGATTCTTAGTGGCTGGGTCTAACTTGGCCCGACATTAAGAATCTCAGGGCTAAATACCAGCTGAAAATACAAAGCTGGTATTAACCCCTTACCACCCAGCATGGCACCCTCACCAGGGTGGCTGGAAGAGCCTTCTAAAGCGCCAGGAAATGGCTCTTATGAATGCCCAATTTTCAGGGCTGAGCTGACACCCTCAGCTGACTAATTTTACCTTGGCTTGCAAAAAAACATGCATGGGCTTTGCCCTATTTTTAATTGCCAGCCAAAGTTAAACTAGACATCTGAGGGCTGGTATTCTCAGCATTGCAGGGGCCTTCATTATTGGGCCCCTTTAAGCTATAGAATAACAGCCCACAGCCGCCCCTGAAAACAGCAAATTAATAAGAAACGCCATTTCCTGGTGCTTTACCAGGCTCTTCCAGCGGCCCTATTGGGTGGTGGCACGCTGGATAATAAGGGTTAATACAAGCATTGTATTTTCAGCTGGTATTAAGCCCAGAGATTCATAATGTCAGGCCACGCTAGACCTGGCCACTAACAATCTAAAATCAATGGTTAAAAAAGACACAACACAGAGAATTGGTGCCTCCATGAGAGGCACGAAAACTGGCAGTTACCTTGCTCTTCCAATCTGCCCTGCTAGTGGTGGCAGACTGGGTAATAAAGCGGTTGATGCCAGCTTTTTTTGGCAGCTGACATTAAGCCCTATTGCTAATGTCAACCATCAGTATAACAGCCAGTCATTAACAATACTTTCAGTAAAGAGTTAAAAACAAACACACAAAGAGAAATCATTTATTGCCTGCAAAATACACAGAGACCCCTTGTTATCTAATTTATTAGCTCCCACCAAGTTCCCCTCAGACCTAATACATGAGAGTCCAATGATGTGTGAAGTCCGGTCACCAGCAGAACAGATCAGCATATTGAGTCAGCAGACCGGTGAAGAAATCAGTTGCTTTTTTTAGCTGATCTGTTCTGCCGATGATGTCTGCACTAGTGATGAGCGAATTCTGCTCGAACATGTTCACCAATTTCAAATTCGGCAACAACCCAGCCAATTCGATTCGACACTTACAATTCGAACATTTTGCTTTAAAGTCGAAAAATTCGGTGAATGTTCGGTAATGCTTCAGATGTGTGTGTGATTTAACATAGGACAGAAGCATTTGTGCAAATGCACAAAAGCTTGTGTTCTACATTATCCCACACACACACCGAGGGCTGGTATTCTCAGAATTGCAAGGGCCTTCATTATTGGGCCCCTTTAAGCTATAGAATAACAGCCCACAGCCGCCCCTGAAAACAGCAAATTAATAAGAAACGCCATTTCCTGGTGCTTTACCAGGCTCTTCCAGCGGCCCTATTGGGTGGTGGCACGCTGGATAATAAGGGGTTAATACAAGCATTGTATTTTCAGCTGGTATTAAGCCCAGAGATTCATAATGTCAGGCCACGCTAGACCTGGCCACTAACAATCTCAAATCAATGGTTAAAAAAGACACAACACAGAGTAAAATCAATAAAAACACAGAGACACTTAATGACTCCATCTTTATTACTCACTCATACTCCTCCATGATCCTCTGGGATGTCTTCTTCACTAGAGGCTATGGTGAAAGATGCAGCAATCTGTCACAATAGCTTCCAGTCATAGAATTAATGAGCTGTGAGCTGACTCCATAATTGGTGACTCGCTGAGGTCACTTGAGGTCACCGTTCAGGTAACCATGGTACCCCCTATGATTAGCAGCCACCATTGTTACCTGAATGGTGACCTCGAGTCACCGCACACATGGAGCAGAGCTGGTGGAGACTGACATGCGGGACAGTTGATCTGGTCACCATAGCAATCAAGTCAGATGAACAAATAAGCTGAAACTATCTGGTTATGCGACACGATTGCTATGGTGATCAGATAAGCAACACCGTGCACATCGAAAGTGAGAGGGAGCGCGGGAATATGGACCAGTGCAAGCAGTGGAGACAAGGTTAAAATCTGTGTGCATCTGTCTGTGTTTGGCAGCTTTTGGACATCATTGAAGGTGTTTTATAAGCCTTTAAGGTTGTCTGCCATTGATTTCAAACCTGTTCGGAAAATATTTGATGGCCACTCCACATTCGGCGAACAAATCTGAATTCAAACACTATGGTGTTCATTCACCTCTAGTGTGCGTTCAGCTATCTCATTCAGCTGATCTGATCACCGGTCAGCTAACTCAGTCAGTTGATCGGTTCATAACTCTGCTGACCTATTCTGCAATTGCACATCGCTGGATATCACAGTAGACTATCATGGATTACAGTGGAGTGGAACTTGGTGGGAGCTAATAAATTGGATAACGAGGTGTCTCTGTGTAATTTGTATGAAACAAAGAATTTCTCTGTTTTTTTTAAACACTTTACTAAAAGTATTGCTAATGGTCATTAGTCATACTGACTTCTGACATTAGCAATAGGGCTTGATGTCAGCTGCCAAAAAAGCTTACATCAACCCCATTATTAGCCAGTCTGCCACCACCACCAGGGCACAATAAAAGAGTGGGTTAACCGCCGATTTTGGCTTCTCTCAAGAAGTTGCCAACTCTGGGGCAGCTGCTGACTGCAATTTTTAGTCTGGGGGACACAGAACACTTGGGACTCAGCATGCTGAGAATACCTGCTCCCAGCTGCCTGGGTTACCTTGGCTGGCAATATAAAAAATGGTGAAGTACACACCCGTTTTTTTCAATTATTTCTTTATTTTACAGTAATCTGACATCAGTTTGGTTGCCTTACTGGCATGTAATCGCAGATGCCAACACATGAGTGAATGGGGCTAAATCTGACTTTAACCAATCAAGACAGGGGAGGTAGTAAATGTTTATGAGCGGGCCGGAATGCTGGAAGCAGGATGACACTGAAGCTTGGTGAGTAATACTTTAGGAAGCTAATGTTTGTGCGAAAACAGTAGAGCTCCACTGTAAAAGGGTTTTAGCTGTGTTGGGCCGCTTATGGGCCCTTTGAAGGTGTTTTCTATACCCTTGATATTGCCTCCCATTGATTTGAATTTGGTTCCGATGATCGGCAAACTGTTCGTCAAACACATGCCCATTCGACGAACCAAACCAAATCCGAAATTCAAAAGGTTCAATAACTATGGTTGTTATGGATATCTGGGGGGGGTGTCATTCATGTCAATAGCCCCTTAAGAAATATATTTAATTAGAAAATTGGTGATAATATCAATAATTATTTAACCCTCTGTATGCCTAAAATGATGACGCCATTTGTTGAGTGATATGGATAAATTGATCGTTGGTTGAAAGCACTAAGACGTGCAGATGTCAAGAATTGTGTTGATTCAATTATGATCATCTCTAGTAGTGTTGAAACTAATGATGTGAAAAAATAAGTTCTCTCCCTCTATAAAATGATTAGATGCAACTGTTGCCACTGCTTCTAAGGTGTTAAGTGGTTTGTATGGACAGGGTTGAAGTAGCCTTAAATCTTGAACTCAAAGTTTATCACATGGCACAGCATCCATCAACAGGCTGTACATATTTGTCATATGTCGGAAAACAGTTAATGCTAATTACTAGGGATGAGCCGAATAGTAGCGGTATTCGGGCTACTTTCTACTCTCCGAGTACTTATGTGTACTCGGGAGTAGCAAGTAGTCCGAATACTTTCGCAGTGTAGCTATAGATACACTGCAAAAGTACCCTAAAAGTGAATAAAAGTTGTTAAAAATAATAAAATTACATACTCACCTGTCCAACGCCTGCACCGGGACCATCCCAGAATACCTGCGATCACCGGACAAGGACCTGTGACTTCCAGCCAATCAGATGGCGACACGTCACAACCACGTGATCGCTAGCGGCCACCTGATTGGCCAGATTGCAAGGTCCTAGGTGCACTGCCAGCGATCACGTGGTTGTGACGTGTCGCCATCTGAGTGGCCAGATCACTACCGGCCATCTGATTTGCTGGAAGTCACAGGTCCTTGTCCGGTGATCACAGGTCTTTTGGGACGGTCCCGGTGCAGGCGTCGGACAGGTGAGTATTTAATTTTATTATTTTTTACAACTTTTATTCACTTTTAGGGTACTTTCCCAGTGTATGTATAGATACACTGTGAAAGTATTCGGACTCGCTATACTCGCAACGAGTACTGAGTACCGGGACCTACTCGTTGCGAGTATAGCGAGTCCGAATAGTGAGGTACTCGCTCATCCCTACTAATTACTCAATTATTTAGGTAGATAAAACATAATATTTTATAAATGATGACACCATTCTATTATACATTGTGCTTCTGTCCCTCACTATTCACCAATCTTTATTAGTCCATATGACAGGTGCTGGCCTTAGGTAATAACATTCCTCTCCCTAATCCCAACAATGCAGATTTTATGTTGGAGTTCTGTAGACTGTATATAATCGGATTTAGCATGGGGACGAAATTTGTATATATTATGCAGAAGATAGCATCCAGAACATCGGAGTAAGCCGGTATCAGATACCCCACTATACATGCGCCATAGTAAATACAGATGATGGTGACATGGGACGAGCAGGTGGAGAAGGCTTTCCTTCTGCCTTCTCTTGACTTCATCTTCAAGATGATGTAGAAAATGTTAACATAAGAGATACAAGTGCACATTAGAGGAGAAAATGCAAATACAAAAATTTCTATGCTTATTACAAAGAAAAATTGTGTCCCTGTACAGGTGGTCATTGTTAGTGACTTAATATCACAGAAGAACTGGTGGATGATGTTGGCATTACAGGAGGTCATGGTCATAGCTGAGATCACAAATATTAAGGAGTTCAGAAAGGCGGCTGCCCAAATCCCGATAGTGATCAGGAGGCAATTTCTCTGACTTAAGATTCGATGATAATGTAAGGGGAGGCAGATAGCGACATATCGGTCATAAGCCATAATGAATAGGAGAACGTCCTCCGCTGTCGCCACAGCGAAGTAGAAGTAGAACTGAGTATAACATTGTGAGAAGGAAACAAAGTGATTTTCAGACATTAACATGTGCAGTAATTTAGGAACCGTGACCGATGTATAAAATATGTCTACAATGGATAAGTTACAGATGAAGAGATACATTGGTTCATGTAACTGATCTTCCAGAGATATGACTGTGATAATGGAGGAATTGACAAGTACTCCGACCAGATAGATCAAGAAAAAGAAGGTAATGATGAATGGATTAAATGCTGCATACTCAAAAGGCAAAAGGTAAAAATCGTAAAAAATAGTTACATTCTTCATTAGTTCTTTCTTGGTACGCTAGAAAAAAATCAAATAAAAAGTATTATAGAGTTCATTATCACATAATAAGTTATCAATAACAATAGAGAAATATATGGTAGTAAGCATGTCACACCCAACCTAGGAAAACAACTAGTCATCCCTGGAAAAATGTCAGAATCTGAGAGTCCTCAGCAGTAGTGATGAGCCACCACCCTAGTGTTGTAGTTCGATTCGATTAGTCGAATCGGGATGGTATTCGACGAATGTTTGTCGAATGTTCGTCGAACACCATAAAACACTAAGTAATGAGCTGTGCCGGGCATTTTCACTTCCGCAATGTATATACCTACATTGCGGAAGTCAGGTTAAAGCATTAGATGAAAGGTGGTAATTCGTGCGCTGCCGTCTGTCCGTTGGTTCCAGGAAATCCAAGGAATCACAAGATGTTAAAAGTAATACCTTTAATGTATAATTCTTACGCGTTTCGTGGTACTTCAGACCACTTCATCAGAGATCCACAAGGTTTACCTTAAACCTTGTGGATCTCTGATGAAGTGGTCTGAAGTACCACGAAACGCGTAAGAATTATACATTAAAGGTATTACTTTTAACATCTTGTGATTCCTTGGATTTCCTGGAACCAACGGACAGACGGCAGCGCACGAATTACCACCTTTCATCTAATGCTTTAACCTGTTTTCCTTGGGCGGAGTGCTGCAAGCCAGCTTATGCTTCAATAGTTGTTGTGACTCTCACAACAACATAAGGTTAGTGCAACAGCACACAATACAACACCCCGGTTACACCCGGATAAGACCCTATGTGCGCTTTTCTACTTTTCTTTTAGTTTTTACATTGCGGAAGTGAAATTAAGTAAAAGAAAGGGTTAAAAATAAAGAAAACTGTATGCTCACCTGTCCGGCGATCCACCGCTGCCTCCGGCAAGGTCCTGATGCTTATAAGACCTGTGGTGACGTCATAAATCAGGTCACATGACCTTAGCTACTGTGGTAACTCCGGTCATGTGACCCGATTTGTGACGTCACCACAGGTCTTATAAGCATCAGGACCTTGCCGGAGGCAGCAGTGGATCGCCGGACAGGTGAGCATACAGTTTTTTTTATTTGTAACCCCGCACAGCTCATTATTTAGGTGGAAAATGCGGCAGATGTGTTTTTTTTGTCCAGATCTGCCGCATTTTCGAACCAAAATCGAACATAATCTAGATCTGCCGAATTTGAAGCAAATTGTTCGAATTCGGTGAATGACTCTAACACCACCAAAATCAGCTTGAATTTGAGACTGGTGAACAATTCGAGTCGAACACATCTCATCTCTAGTCCTCAGTGGCTGATACCTTTTAATGACGAACTGAAAAGATGGTAATAAACAGCAAAGCAAGCCTTTGAGACTCTATGGCCTCTTCATCTGGCTGATAATGACACAAAGTCTGAAGGCACGCACATATATACATATGCAGGGTAGGATGATGCAGTAAATACGACAGGTGACGTAAAGCAGAAAATAGTAGTCAGTCTTGGGGGTGGGAGAGGAGCTGGGGAGGTAAAATCAAAGTTCCGAGATAATAGGCACAGATTGTATTATTGCTCTATGATTAGTGGTTGGTCAAGCCCTGAAAATTCCTCAATGAATGTAGAAAGACATAAATCCATGTGAGGACCTCTGAAAGACCTTTTTGAATCAGGGCTACCATTAAATAGCAATTGAAAAACAGATTACAAGAGCCACCAGAATATCAAGGAATCATCTCCTACATTACATAACTATAGAAGAAAACAACCGGGTCCCTCTTGTAGTCACCTTCAATCCAAATCTGGAGGTGTTAAGAGGAGCTGCACGGAAACTACGACCTCTACTACAAAAAGATTCCCGGTTAAAATCTATATTTCCAGACCCACCACTTCAGTGTTTTAGGCAACCCCGGAATCTAAAAATCATCATTGTGATAAGCTCTCTGTCCTCTCCAGCAGCTACAGGAACATTTCCCTGCAACCAGAACAGGTGCAAAACCTCCATCTATAATGACAACGGACAAGATAAAGATTCCTGGCTCACATGAGGACTACAAGATCCCAGGAAACTTCAGCTGCATCACAAATAATGTGGTGTACTTATTTATATGTACAAAATGTGTGAGCGGAAATCTATATGTAGGTGAGACGGGGCAACAACTCAGAACTAGGATGAACTCTCATCGCCATACAATATAGGAAAGAAGGACAGATTTACCTGTGCTTAGGCATTTCTAAAGACCTGATCACACAATATTGGATATGAAAATATAATTCTAAAAGGTAACTTCAGATCACAGCGAGACAGAAGAGTGTGGGAATATAAACTGAAAATGAACTTTGACACACTTAAAATAGGAATGAAGGTCTCACATGTATTTATGTCTTTCTACATTCACTGAGGAATTTTCAGGTCTCAACCAATCACTAATCATAGAACAATAATACAATCTGTGCCTCTTATCTCTGAATTTTGATTTTACCTCCCCAGCTCCTCTCTCTCTCCCAAGACTGACCACTATTTTCTGCTTTACGTCACCTGTCGTATTTACTGCATCATCCTACCCTGCATATGTATATATGCGTGTGTCTTCAGAATTTGTGTCATTATCAGCCTGATGAAGACGCCATAGTGTCTCGAAAGCTTGCTTTGCTTTTGCTTACCATCTCTTCAGTTATCCATTAAAAGGTATCAACCACTGAGGACTCTCAGACTCTAATATTTTTCTATCTGCTGGCTAACATGGTACAGACCTGGTAATTTGGTGTTTTCTTATTGTGATTCAATCATTTAGGTAAAAGTATTGGTTACTAATCTTGCTCTGAAAGCTTGAAGCTGGTTGTCCAGTAAAATTTAGTTACCACCTATTTATAGTAAAGGACATAACTGATAGAACACTGGGGGTCCGACTGCTGGAACCTGGACCAATCGGCAAACTGAGACCCAGATGAAGCAGCATTGTGCATGGTCAACTGATGCTTCATTCCTTCTCTATAGAGTTGCTGGAAAAAGCCAAGTGGTAACTCACACGAGAAAGTAGGACCTCAAAACTACTGCACCTGACCCAACCGGTTCATGTACAGAATAAAGTTCCTAGCTGCACCTGTGCAGGCTGGAATAACCCTAACCATAAAACTAGGAGATGACAACTGAGACCTGGATGCCTGAAAGGCCATTGAGTATTCTTCCTACCTCTTAGGAACTAGTGAGAGGTGCAGAGCATTATAACCCTGATAAAGGAATGGCATGTAGAGATAGTGAGAAAACACAAAACATGAATACAGAGTGGAAAAAGTAAAGTACCACTGCAAGAAAGAATAGCCCCCTATTACTTAACTCAAGACAGGAGAACGGAGTAGGATAAGCAGACTTGACAACAAAGATAATAAACCTAGCTGGTCTCTATCTGACTGGCGTAAATCCTTGAAAGTAATGGTAAATCGGTCTAATGGATGGAGATGGAGATCACAGAAATGGGAGATTATTATATTTTCCAAACCTTTATTAGCCTTGTACAGGCCACAACGCGTTTCAACATTAATTATGCTGTGGCGTAAATCCTTGGCAGTATGGCTGGAACTCCAAGCAGGATCCACACTGGAACATAATCAGCAATGAAGACCACAAAGGGGAAGGTATAAATAGGTATAAATAGCGCTCCCACAATGTACAATGTCAAAAAACTGGTAAAGTGAAAATACATTACAAACATTATTTCAATCACTTGCACATTTTTAGGTGAATATTTCAATTAATGAATATATCCCGAGGAGACTTTTCTACGGACATGAGAGGATGGTGTGAAAAAAAAAAAAAAACATCTATGGGTCTGCAACTTACTGACTTTATACGATTCCATATTATGTCTGATCAACACTTTATTGTAAATCAATTTTTTTCTGTTAGAAGAAAATTACACAAATTGTGTAGAATAATATATCATACAAATATAATAAACTACAATAAAGATTCTAATGCCTGGATGACTTACCGGTACCAGAACACAGGGTTTGTCCTAATGTAAAATTCTCTTTACTGGAGCGAGAAGGAGCAGTGAGTGAATGTTTATATATATAGTGAAGGGACAGTTGCAGCCTATCATAGATTTATCTTTACCCATGAGAAAAAAAAGATATTTATGGTCCCATCGGAGTGTTCATATCTCTTGTGTCCCAGCATAGTACATTAAAATTTATATTCTAATATTAAGAATATTATTCTGAAATTAATATCCTTGAAGTCAACTTTATGTTTTGGGCCTTATGCCCCAGGAAGGTCATGACGCTCCAAGATGTATGGTATGAAGGGTATGTGCGCACAATCCAGAGGCACTGCGTGTTGGTGCATTCATAGAAGTTCCATTTTTTGGCACTGTATCAGACTCTTTCAGTTGCTCAGGTGCCAGTGGCAATCTGTGTAATAAGGGGGTTAATGCCAGCTTTTTATTTGCAGCTGGCACTAAGCCCGAGGTTCCTAACGTCGGGCCAATGTTAGACCCGGCCATTAAGAACCTCTAAGTAAATAGTAAATAATACACCTCACAGAGACAAATTATTTATTTGGTAAAACAACACAATGATAATCCTCATTTCCATCCTTATTACTACCTTATGAACCCTCCACGATCCTCTGTGATGTCCTCTTAAGGCGCTACCCAATACAAGTTACCAGGATGATGTCACACTCTGGGTCACCTGAGTTCAACAACAGCTTTGAACTAAGGTGACCTTTCCTTTGTCACTCCACTGAGTTTTGAGTCCAGCAGGAAAAGTCGCCTGAGTTCAGAGCTGTAGCTGAACTCAGGTGACCCAGACTGTGACATTACCCTGTTCACAGCGGTTGCCGGAAATCAGACAGTTTCCGGTCCCACCTTGAGCGGATGTTGCAGAGGATGGTGAAGTGTTATGTGGGAGTAATAGAGATGGAATTGAGGTTTGTGTTTTTTGTTCAAATAAAATGATTATTCTCTGTGTTGTGTATTATTTACTATATACTAGAGATTCACAAGGGATGGGTCTAACATTAGCCCAACATTATGAATCTCAGGCTTAATGTCAGCTGGCAATATTCAGCTGGCATAAACCTCTTTATTATCCACTCTGCCACAGGGCAGCTGAAAGAGTCGGGTACAACTCCAGAAAATGGAACAATGATGAATGCGCCATTTTCTGGGGTGGCCAGGGGCTGCAATTTGCAGCAAGGAGGACCCAGAAAGCTTAATCTTCCCCACACTGAGCATTCCAGCACCAAGTTGCCTAGTTATACCTGGCTGGCAACCAAAAATATAGCAAACCTCCACGTCTTTTTTAAAGTTATTTAATTAAATACATTTAAAAAATGTTGTAGGCTTTGGTGTATTTTTTATTGCCAGCCAAGGTAATCTAGGCCGCTGGGGGCTGAAATTCTCAGCGTGGTGAGACTGAAGCATTCTGACACCCCACACACTAAAAATTCCAGCCAGCAGCAACCCCAGGATTTATGCCTATATGAGAGACACCAAAACTGATGGTTACCTCGCCCTGCCCTGGCAGTGGCGGCAGACTGGGTGATAAAGGGGTTGATGTCAGCTTTTTGGGCCGCTGACATCAAGCCCTATTTCTAATGTCAGCTGTCAGTATCACAGCCGGTCATTAGCAATACTTTCAGTAAAGAGTTAAAAACAAACAGACAGAGAGAAATCATTTATTGCATACAAAATACACAGGGATCCCTTGTTATCTAATTTATTACCTCACACCAAGTTCTCCTCAGACGTAATAAATGAGAGTTCAACGATGTGTGAAGTCTGGGCATCAGTAGAGCAGATCAGCTTATTGAGTCAGCTGACCAGTGAAAAAATCAGCTGCTTTCATTGGCTGATCTGTTCTGCTAATGATGACTGCACTAATGATGAGACAATTCTGCTCAAACATATTCACCAATTTCAAACTCGGCAATAACCCAGCCGATTCGATTGAGCACTTTGCTTAAAAGTTGGAAACTTCGGTGAATGTTCGGTAATGCTTCAGATGTGTTTGTAGCTTAACATAGGACAGAAGTTCTTCATTATCCTACCCACACAGACAGACACACACAGAACATCTTACCGTATCTCTGCTGCTTGCTTGCACTGGTCCATCTTCCCGCGTCCCTCTCACTTCTGCATCTGCAATGGCGGTGAGTGACATGCACAGTCAGCTTATCTGATCACCATAGCAGTTGTGTCATGTGACCAGATAGTGTCAGCTGATCTGGTCACCTGACATGATTACTATGGTGACCAGATCAGCTGCCTCGCGCATCAATCATCACCAGCTCTGCTTCAGGTGTGCGGTGACTCATTGAGATCACCTGAGATCACCGTTTAGGTAACAATGGTCGCTACTAATCATAGTGGGTGTCATGGTTACCTGAACGGTGACCTCAGGTGACCTCAGCAAGTCACCGTTTATGGACAGGCTTGCAACTTATTCATTCAGTGACTAGAGGCTATGGTGACAGAATGCTGTATTCTTCACCATACAGCAGTGAAGAAGATGTTGCAGAGGATCGTGGATGGGGAATGAGGATGGGTAGAGAAGGGATAATAAAGAAAGAGTCACTAAGTGTTTGTGTTTTTTTTTTAATAAAATGATTATACACAGTGTTTTGTCTATTTTAACCATTTATTTGAGATTCTTAGTGACCAAGTTTGACTTGGCTTTACATTAAGAATCTCAGGGCTTAATACCAGCTGAAAATTCAAAGCTGGTATTAACCCCTTACTACCCAGCATGTCACCCCCCACCAGAGTGGCTGGAAGAGCCTGGTAAAGCACCAGCAAATGACACTTCTTGTGAATGCTACATTTCCAAGGGAGGCTGTGGGTTTCTATTCTATAGCGTGGGCTGGCAAATAATGAAGGCCCCTCCCACGTTGAGAACACCAACCCTCAGCTGCCTAGTTTCACCCTGGCTGGTAATTAAAAATAGTGTGAAGCTCACGCTTTTTGCCAGCAAAGGTAAAATTAGGCAGCTGAGGGTGGCAGCTCGTAGATGTCTGCTTTCACTGAGCTGAACTGAAAAATACTGCGAATCCCCACACATTTTTTTTAGGTATCTATTTATTTAACACACTATGACAGCAGCTTGGTTGCCATATACTAGTGTAATCAATGTCCAAATTGAGGAAATGCAGTCTGATCGCACCACCCAATCACAGACACTCATTTTCAGGGCAGGCTGTGGGTTGCTATTCTATAGCGTGAAGGTCCAAATAAAATACTGTGAATCCCCATGCATTTTTTTAAGTCATCTAGGTATTTATTTAACACACTTTTAATGCAGCTTGGTTGCCAAACACTAATGTGTGTGGCAACCAAGCATAAACAATGTCAAGATTGATTAAATGCAGTCTGATTGCAACAGCCAATCACAGACGCTCATGTAGTGTATGGCAACCAACCTGCCATCACAGTGTGTTAAATAAATAAGTAATTAAAATACATGTCTGGGGCTTTGCAGATTTTTGCAGTCCAGCCCAGTGAAAGCAGACGGTTATGAGCTGCCACCCTCAGCTGCCTAATTTTACCTTGGCTGACGAAAAAAAATGTGTGGGCTTCGCCCTATTTTTAATTGCCAGCCAAGGTTAAACTAGGCAGTTGAGGACTGGTATTCTCAGCATACTGTGTCTCCCACACAGGAAATTGCAGCCATCAGCTTCCCCAGAATTTGCAACTTCATGGAAGGCGCTATAGAATAGCATCTTACAGCCACCTATGAAAATGGCAGACTCATAAGAAGCACCATTTCCTGGTGCTTTACCAGGCTCTTTCAGTGGCCCTGGTGGGTGGTGGCACGCTGGGTAATAAGGGGTTAATATCAGCTTTGTATTTTCAGCTGGTATTAAGCCCTAACATTCTTAAATTCAGGTCAAGTTAGATCTGACCATTAAGAATTTCAAATAAATGGTTAAAAAAGGCACAACACGGAGAAAAATAATTTTATTCAAAATAAAAACACATAGACACTTAGTAACTCCATATTTATCACTCCCCTCATACTCCATGTTTCTCTGTGATGTCTTCTTCACTAGAGGCTATGGTGAAAGATGCCGCATTCTGTCACAATAGTCTCCGGTCACAGAACAAATGAGCTGTGACCTCAATCTGTAATTGCTGACTCGCTGAGGTCATCTGAAGTTGCCGTTCAGGTAACCATGGTACCGATTAGCAGCCACCATTGTTACCTGAACAGGGATCTCAGGTGAACTCAGCGAATCACCTCACATCTGGAGTAGAGATGGTGGAGACTAACATGTGGGACAGTTGATCTGGTCACCATAGTAATCAAGTCAGGTGACCAGATCAGCTGAGACTATCTGGTCACATGACAAGATTGCTATGGAGATCAGATAAGCTCACCGCGCTCATCAAAAGTGAGAGGGAGCGCGGGAATAAGGACTAGCACAAGCAGTGGATACGTGGTAAGAAGATCTGTGTGTCTGTCTGTGTTTGGCAGCTTTCGGACACCTTTGAAGGTGTTTTCTATGCCTTTAAGGTTGCCTGATATTGATTTCAAACTTGTTCAGAAAATTCAGCGAGTGTTCGTCAAATTATCCAACGGTCACTCCACAATTGGGGAACAAATCCAAATTCAAACACTATGGTATACGTTCATCTCTGTTCACCGGTTAGCTGACTCAGTCAGTTGATCGGTTCATAACTCAGCTGACCTTTTCAGCATTTCACATCGCTGGACATCGCAGCGGAGTATCGTGGATTACAGTGGAGTGGAACTTGGTGGGAGCTAATAAATTAGTTAATGAGGTGTCTCTGTGTAATTTGTACGAAACAAAGAATTTCTCTTTTTTTTTAAACTCTTTACTGAAAGTAATGCTAATGGGCGTCAATCATACTGACTGCTGACATTAGCAATAGGGCTTGATGTCAGATGCCAAAAAAACTGACATCAACCCCATTATTAGACTGTCTGCCACCGTCACGAAAGCAGAATTGAAGAGTGGTATAACCGAAAATTTTGGCGGCTCTCATGAAGTTGCCAATTCTGCTGCTCGCTGCAATTTTTAGTGTGGGGGACACAGAACGTTTGGGCCTCAGCATGCTGAGAATTCCAGCCCCCAGCTGGCTGGGTTACCTTAGTCGGCAATAAAAACAATAGTGAAGTGCATGCCCATTTTTTTCAATTATTTATATATTTTACAGTAATCTCACGTCAATTTGGTTGCCGTACTGGCAAGTAGTCACAGATGTCAGCGGAGAGGGTGAACGGGGCTAAATCTGACTTTAACCAATCAAGACAGGGGAGTTAGTGATGTTCATGAGTATATCCAGAATGCTGGAAGCAGGGTGAAAGTGGCACTGACGCTTCGTAGGTAATACTTTAAGAAGTTAATATTTGTGCGAAAACAGCAGAGCTCCGCTGTTAAATGGTTTTAGCTGTGTTGGGCCACTTTTGGGCCCCTTTGAAGGTGTTTTCTATACCCTTGATATTGCCTCCCATTGATTTGAATCGGGTTCCGATGTTCGGCAAACTGTTCGTCAAACACGTGCCCATTCGACGAAACAAACCAAATCCGAAATTCAAAAGGTTTACTTATCTCTGGTTGTTATGGATATCTGGGGGGGTGGCATTCATGTCAATAGCCCCTTTAGAAATATATTTATTTAGAAAATTGGTGATAATATCAAAAATTATTTAACCCTCTGTATGCCTAAAATGACACCATTTGTTGAGTGATATGGATAAATTGATCTTTGGTTGAAATCACTAAGACCTGCAGATGTCAAGAATTCTGTTGATTCAGTTTTGATCATCTCTAGTAATGCAGAAACTAATGATGTGAAAAAATAAGTTCTCTCCCTCTATAAAATGATTAGATGCAACTGTTGCCACTGCTTCTAAGGCATTAAGTTGTTTGTATGGACAGGGTTGAAGTAGCTTTAAATCTTGAACTCAAAGTTTATCACATGGGCACAGCTTCCATTAACAGGCTGTACATATTTGTCATATGTCAGAAAACAGTTAATGCTAATTACTAGGCATGAGCGAGTATATTCGCTACTAATTGGAACTCGCCGAATAGTAGCGGTATTCGGCTACTTGCTACACTCCGAGTATCTTATGAGTATTCGGGAGTAGCGAGTAGTCCGAATACTTTCGCAGTGTAACTATAGATGCACTGCGAAAGTACCCTAAAATTGAATAAAAGTTGTTAAAAATAATAAAAATACATACTCACCTGTCCAACGCCTGCATCGGGACCGTCCAAGAAGACCTGCGATCACCGGACAAGGACCTGTAACTTCCAGCAAATCAGATGGCCGGTAGTGATCTGGCCAATCAGATAGCGACACGTCACAACCACGTGATCGCTAGCGGCCACCAGATTGGTCAGATTGCAAGGTCCTAGGTGTACTGCCAGGAACTTGCAATCTGGCCAATCAGGTGGCCGCTAGCGATCACGTGGTTGTGACGTGTCACTATCTGATTGGCCAGATCACTACCGGCCATCTGATTTGCTGGAAGTTACAAGTCCTTGTCCGGTGATCGCAGGTCTTCTGGGACGGTCCCGATGCAGGCGTTGGACAGGTGAGTATGTATTTTTATTATTTTTAACAACTTTTATTCACTTTTAGGGTACTTTGGCAGTGTATCTACCGGGACCTACTCGTTGCGAGTATAGTGAGTCCGAATAGTAAGGTACTCGCTCATCCCTACTAATTACTCAATTATTTAGGTAGATAAAACATAATATTTTATAAATGATGACACCATTCTATTATACATTGTGCTTCTGTCCCTCACTATTCACCAATCTTTATTAGTCCATATGACAGGTGCTGGCCTTAGGTAATGACATTCCTCTCCCTAATCCCAACAATGCAGATTTGATGTTGGAGTTCTGTAGACTGTATATAATCGGATTTAGCATGGGGACGAAATTTGTATATATTATGCAGAAGATAGCATCCAGAACATCGGAGTAAGCCGGTATCAGATATTCCACTATACTTGCTCCATAGTAAATACAGATGATGGTAACGTGGGATGAGCAGGTGGAGAAGGCTTTCCTTCTGCTTTCTCTTGACTTCATCTTCAAGATGATGTAGAAAATGTTAAAATAAGAGATACTAGTGCACATTAAAGGAGAAAATGCAAACATAAAAGTTTCTATACTTATTATTACCAACAAAAGTTGTTTCCCTGTGCAAGTTGACATTGTTAGTGACTTAGCATCACAGAAGAACTGGTGGATGACGTTGGAGTGACAGGTGGACATGGTCATAGATGAGATCACAAACATTAAAGAGTTTAGAAAGGCGGCTGTCCAAATCCCGATAGTGATCAGGAGGCAATGTCTCCGATTTAGGATCCGATGATAATGTAAGGGGAGGCAGATAGCGACATATCGGTCATAAGCCATAATGAACAGGAGAACGTCCTCCGCTGTCGCCACAGCAAAGTAGAAGTAAAGCTGAGTATAACATTGAGAGAAGGAAACAAAGTGATTCCCGGACAATAACCGGTGCAGTAATTCAGGAACCGTGACCGATGTATAAAATATGTCTACAATGGATAAATTACAGATGAAGAGATACATTGGTTTATGTAACTGAACATCCAGACATATGACTGTGATAATGGAGGAATTGACGAGAACTCCGGCCAGATAGACCAAGAAGAAGAAGGTAATAATGAATGGATTAAATGCTGCATACTCAAATGGCAAAAGGTAAAAATCATAAAAAATAGTCACATTCTTCATTAGTTCTTTCTTGGTATTCTAGAAAAAAATCAAATAAAAAGTATTATAGAGTTCATCATATAATAGGTTATCAATAAAAATAGAGAAATATATAGTAGTAAGCATGTCATACCCAACATATGAAAACAACTAGTCATCCCTGGAAAAATTTCAGAGTCTGAGAGTTCTCAGTGGTTGATACCTTTTAATGGCGAACTGAAAAGATGGTAAGCAAAAGCAAAGTAAGCTTTCCAGACACTATGGCTAATAATTACACAAATTCTGAAGACACACACATATATACATATGCAGGGTAGAATGATACAGTAAATACGACAGGTGAGGTAAAGCAGAAAATAGTAGTCAGTCTTGGGAGGGGGAAAGGAGCTGGGGAGGTAAAATCAAAATTCCGAGATAGTAGGCACAGATTGTATTATTGTTCTATGATTAGTAGTTGGTCGAGTCCTGAAAATTCCTCAATGAATGTAGAAAGACATAAATCCATGTGAGGCCCTCAGAAAGACCTTTTTGAATCAGGGCTACCTTCCAAGAGCAATTGAAAAACAGATTACAAGTGCCACCAGAATATCAACGAATCAACTCCTAAACTACAAATCTAAAGAAGAAAACAACAGGGTCCCTCTTGTAGCCACCTACAATCCAAATCTGGAGGTGTTAATGACCCGCCCCAGGCTGTGGGTTACCCAGTCTTGGGCGCTTTAGTTCACTAGGGATGTCACTGGGGTCTGTTGCCCGGTCCCGTGGCTCTGGTGGTCGCCTAAAAAGGGGTTGAAAGTCAATCAAAGTAAAACAAAAGTGTTTCGTGAGGCCACCTACGGTTCTGGTAATGTTACCGGCGCTGCGGGACTTATCTCCGGGGTGATGGTGGAGCAGCAAGATGATTACGCTCCCCGTAGGTGGAGCAGGATCCCGGGGGCAGTTGTGAAAGTTAAAAGTTGTGGGACAGTCTATGATAGGAGCAGGAACAGGGGCCCCAATAACAGTCACACACAGGGATGTTGTTTCCGTACCTTTACTGACGTTGATGTGCAAGGTTAAGTCCAGGGTACAGTCCGGGTGGTCTGGAAGCAGTTCAGGATCTCCACACCCGATGAGTTATGAAGCCTCCCTGTTGTGCTGTGTTTGCTATGGTCCTAGGCTGTGTCACGCTAACAAGGGGGCGGAACTGACTCGTGGACCCACTGTGCCACAGTATAGTGTGGATGCTGATACCCAGAGAGAGAGCCGGAGACAAAAGGCAGGTTCGAAGTTTATTTTAACAAAACAGGCAGGCAGGAAAACCCCAGAGGAGGGCCACAGGACCGACGCTCCGGGAAGCCACCAGAGGAGCCCAAGACGAGTGACCCCTATACAGGGATTTCTCAAGGGCAGCTAAGGAGGTACCAGTGAGCTGGGAGCCTGCGAACTGACCCTAAGGAGAGCAAGAAGATAAGAAGGAGTACAAAACTAGGGAGCGGTGTCCGGGATCCTCCGGGAGTACGAGCTACGGAATGGAAGACGGTGTCCACACGGAACTCAGGGGATCCGACTGCAGAAAAGAAACAAGCAGTAAGAATAGTGACAATAAATTGCAACAAGGCAGAAGGACCTGTGGCTGGCAACTGCTCAAACAAGAAGTTGCCCAGGCACTGGTCTAAGGTAAAAGTAAACATTAAATAGCCACCACCTCACAGCGATTGGCTGAGAGGTGGAGCCGGAAGAATTACAGCTCTGGCCCTTTAAGGCACAACAACAGAGCACGCGCGTGCCCTATGCGCGTACCTAGGAAGCAAGGAGGAGGAAGCCGCAGACCTGAACAGTGACACAGGAGGGGGCGAGGACACAGGAGTGAGGATGGTGCTGGTAAGAGCGCGGGACCCCGGGGGACAGCGGCGGCCAGCCAGGGCCCGAAATCCCTGCCTCCTGAAAGACCTCCACGCGGTCGCAGACCGAGGGCAGGCGAGCAGCAGGGCAACAAGGCGCGAGGTACCAGGCCGCGGGTCGGCCATGGTGACAGTACCCCCCCGAATGGCCACCCTGCCACAGGCCGGCACGAAACCTGCGCAAGAGGCAGGGAGCATGGACGTTCTCCTCCGGCTTCCAGGACCGCTCCTCCGGACCGAACCCCTTCCAATCGACCAGATACCAAGTGGAACGTCCTCTCTTCTTCATGTCCATGATGGCACTAACCTCATACACGTCATTGGCTGAGACGGGAGGGGGATGGGCACCAGGATCCGGGGAGTAGCGGTTGAGGACCACGGGCTTGAGAAGAGACCAATGAAAAGAATTGTGAATACGAAGAGTAGAAGGGAGTGCAAATTGGGAGCTCACCTCGTTGAGCCTCCGGGTGAGCTCAAAGGGACCGATGTACTGTGGAGCGAATTTGATGGAGGGTACCTTGAGGCAGATGTACTTGGCTGAAAGCCATACCTTATCCCCGGGCTGGAACAGGGAAGCATGCAATAGTGTTTTGTCTGCATGGTCCTTCATCCGTTTGGACGCTTTCTCCAGGGCAGTTTGCGTCTCAGACCAAATCTTGGCAAAGTCCCGAGCCGCGGCGTCCGAGGCTGGAGTGTGGGTAGTGACGGCCAAGGGAGTCGGAATCCTTGTATGCTGACCATACACAATGAAAAAAGGAGTATTACGGACTGGCTCACCGACGTAGTTGTTGTAGGAGAACTCCGCCATTGGCAGCAAGGACACCCAATCGTCATGGTGGGCGTTGACGAAATGCTGCAGGTAGCTGGTCAGCACTTGGTTCACCCGTTCCACCTGCCCGTTGGACTTCGGATGGTAGGCCGAGTAGAAGTCCAGGGAGACGTCCATCTTCTTACAGAGGGACCACCAGAACCGAGACACAAATTGCACACTGCTGTCAGACACAATGTGAGAAGGCAAACCATGCAACCGAAGAACATGTTGGACAAACAGCTCTGCCAGTCTGGGCGCTGAGGGAAGCCCTGGCAAGGGAACGAAGTGACCCATCTTGGACAATCTATCCACCACGACCCATACAACGGAGTTGCCGGAGGAGATCGGAAGATCAGTAATGAAGTCCATGGCGATGTGTCTCCAGAGTTTTGAGGGCACAGGCAAGGGCAGGAGTTGCCCGGACGGTAACCGTTTGGTCATCTTGTTAAGGGCACAGGTCGAACAGGCGGAGAAGAAGTCGTTGACCTCTTGACGCATGTTAGACCACCAGTAGTGTCGACTGATCAACTGGAAAGTCTTCGACAGGCCAGCATGCCCGGCCAGTCTTGTGGCATGACTCCAACGAAGAATGTGCTCCCGATCTGCCTCACGTACCAACGTCTTTCCAGAGGGTAGCTGGGACAGACGGAGCGGAGCGACCATGACCATTTTGGACGGATCGATGATGGGATGCAGATCCTCCTCCTGGTCGTCTGTGATGAAGGAATGGGATAGAGCATCGGCCTTGATATTCTTGTTCGCTGGGCGGAAATGGAGACGGAAGTCGAAGCGGGCAAAGAACAACGACCAGCGGGCTTGGCGAGAGTTGAACCTCTGGGCAGTGTGTATGTGTAGATACGCCAGATTTTTGTGATCGGTGAAGATCACCACCGGATGCACTGCGCCCTCCAGAAGGTACCCCCACTCCTCTAATGCCATCTTGATGGCCAGCAGTTCTCGGTCTCCGATGGAATAATTCCGTTCACATGGCGAAAAGGACTTGGAGAAGAAACCGCAAGTTACCATACGTCCGGTGGAGGACTTCTGCGTGAGGATGACCCCGGCTCCGGAGGAGGACGCGTCTACCTCCACGAAGAACTGCTTATCCGCCATGGGTCTATGGAGAGCCGGAGCTGTAGAGAAGGCACTTTTGAGCGTCTGAAAGGAAACCTCGGCCTCAGGGGACCATCCCTTGGTGACTGAATCTTTAGAGGTTAAGGAAGTGAGAGGCTTGACCACGTCGGAGAAGTGAGGGATGAACTGCTGGTAGTAGTTGGAGAAGCCCAAGACCCGCTAGATTGCCTTCACCCCGAACGGCCGAGGCCACTTCATTACTGCGGAGACCTTCTCCGGATCCATCTTCAGTCCGCCATTGGTGATGACGTACCCTAAGAAGGGCAAGGACGTCCTTTCGAACAGACACTTCTCGTACTTGGCGTACAATCGGTTCTCCCGTAACCGCTGTAGAACCCGCCGGACGTCTCTTCTGTGTGTAGGAAGGTCAGGAGAGAACACCAGGATATCGTCCAGGTAAAGAACCACACACACGTAGAGAAGGTCACGGAAGACGTCGTTCACGAATTCCTGGAACACCGTGGGTGCGTTTCTGAGGCCGAAGGGCATCACCCGGTACTAGTAGTGGCTGTCTCGAGTGTTGAAGGCTGTCTTCCACTCGTCACCTGCTCGAATCCTGATGAGATTGTACGCCCCTAGCAAATCCAGATTGGTGAAGACCCGGGAACCACGAAGCCGATCAAAGAGCTCCGGAATGAGGGGCAACGGGTATTTGTTCTTCACTGTTATGGCATTGAGACCTTGATAATCGATGCAGGGCCATAGGGACCCATCCTTCTTCTTCACGAAGAAGAAGCTTGTGCCTGCGGAAGAAGTAGACTTCTGGATGAACCCTCGAGCCAAACTGTCTGTAACATAGTCGGACATTGCCTGGGTCTCGGCAGGATTCAGCAGGTAGATGCGGCCTTTGGGAAGCGAAGCCCCTGGTACCAGATTGATGGAACAGTCGTATGGTCTGTGTGGGGGTAGAGTCTCCACCTCTCGTTTGTCAAACACGTCGGCATAAAACCAGTACGCAGACGGCAGACTGGGCATCGCCGCC
Source organism: Allobates femoralis (assembly GCA_033576535.1). Classification (NCBI taxonomy): domain Eukaryota; kingdom Metazoa; phylum Chordata; class Amphibia; order Anura; family Aromobatidae; genus Allobates; species Allobates femoralis. The sequence goes on along the minus strand of JARQOC010000011.1, from coordinate 230,717,856 downwards.
AGGGAGGGAGGCATGCGTGTGGGCTGGACGGACAGGAAGGAGACATCGGTTGTAGCAAGCCTGACCCCGACGCAGGACCTCCCCGGCTCCCCAATCCAGGCCTGGTTCGTGACTGCGGAGCCACGGTAGACCGAGCATGAATGGGGGAGAGTAGGCATTACATAGAAGGTGATTCTCTCGGTATGAAGAGCGCCGATCTGCATCTCCACTTCGCCGGTGATTCCCGCAACGGAATCCTGCAGGGGTCTCCCGTCAACGGAGGTGATGATGCGGGGATGCTGCAAGGGGTGGATAGGTATGCCATAGCGTTGCGCCATATCTTGCTGTACGAAATTACCGGCGGAACCGGAATCCAGATATGCCATCTCCGAGTAATGCCTGTCTCCGACCTTCACCTGGATGGAAACAGTAAGGGGTTGAGAGGAATCGCTCTCACCTAGGTTGGCCTCTCTTACCTGTCCTAGGTGGAGGAGTTTCCCGGCCTCTTAGGACATCGCAGACGGAAGTGTCCTGATCCACCGCAGTATAGGCACAGTCCCCGAATGAGTCTCTCCTCGTGCTCCTGACTGCTCAACCTGGCCCGATCCACCTCCACGGGCTCGTGTGTCATGGGAGAAGCCGCAGCTGCCGGAAAAAGGGGCCTCTGGAACGTGGGAGCCAAGCGGGGTGGCCGTCCCTCCTGAGTCCTCTCTTTGGATCTCTTCTGTATGCGACGGTCAATCCGGACTGCCAGAGTGATGAAGTCGTCCAAGGAGTTGGGCAGATCACAAACTGCTAGTTCGTCCTTAAGGCGACTGGACAGTCCTCGCCGGAAGACACCGATTAAGGGTTCGTCAGACCAGCTCAGAAGGTAAAGTGTGGAACTGTATGGCATACTGACCAATAGACAGGTTTCCCTGTTGTAGATTGAAAAGCGCCTCAGTCGCGGAGGCCAACTGGCCGGGCTCATCAAAGATCCTACGGAAGGTGTCCAGGAATGCCCAAAGGTTAGACACGATGGGATTCTCCCTCTTCAGTAATGGGTTGAAATAAGCCAGAGCCTCTCCCTCCAGATGTGATGCCAGGAATGCCACCTTACCCTCGTCCGTGGGGTATTGGTGCGGCAATAACCGGAAATGCAGTTGGCACTGGTTAAGGAACTCCCTGCATAACTTAGGATCCCCAGAGTACCTGGTGGGCTTGTAAAACCGGGAGATGGAATAGTGCCGGCTGCGGCTCAGGAGTTAAGCACGGGCACAGGACCCTAGGGAGCGGCCGCCATCTGCATGCTGGTGAGCCGTTCATCCACTGACGTCATGTAGGATAGCATCCGGGTCTGCATCTCTCTCTGGAGGTCCAGTTCCTGGTGGAACCCTGTCATCTGGGTAAAAAAGAAGGTTCAGCAGCTTGGAGTGACCCTAAGAGGGCCTCTAAGGATTGTATAAAGGCAACACTTGGTCATGGCTCTGGCGGAGGCCGGCAAGCTCTCTCTCTGTGCGTCGAACCTGGGATCAGCGGAGTCCATGGCCTGGGCAATATCTGTCATGCTAACAAGGGCGGAACTGACTCGTGGACCCACTGTACCACAGTATAGTGTGGATGCTGATAGCCAGAGAGAGAGACAAAAGGCAGGTTCGAAGGTTTATTTTAACAAAACATGTAATGAGATATAGAAATTGGTTGCGCCACGCTGCTTTATGTTTTATATCCACCCTCTGTAAAATCACTGTTACACTCACCTTTTCCTGTTGTGCTGTCCGCACAACAGGGGGGCTCACGTATTGAGTGCACGGGGTCTCTCTCTATGCGGTGTGGATTTCTTTCCCTTTTTCCTCGGTGTCCGCCTGTGTAATTGCACGTGATCCGTCACGTGTTTTCCTCTCCTCTGTTAGATTTGTCTTCTCCTCCGGAGCTGCTCCAACGCTCTCCCCATAGGGAGATGGATATGCAGGCAATGGAATAAAGCGATGTTTGGGTGAGCGCTGGGATATGAAGACAGCTACACTTCAACAAGTATTTTGCCTCTAAGTTTATTGTTCAAATCACACTAGGTCCTCTCCCACAAACATGTTTCGACGCTCAGGGAGGAAGACGCCTGAACAATAAACTTACAGGTAAAATACTTGTTGAAGTGTAGCTGTCTTCATATCCCAGCGCTCACCCAAACATCGTTTTATTTTAACAAAACAGGCAGGCAGGAAAACCCCAGAGGAGGGCCACAGGACCGACGCTCCAGCAAGCCACCAGAGGAGCCCAAGACGAGTGACCCCCTATACAGGGATTTCTCAAGGGCAGCTAAGGAGGTACCAGTGAGCCGGGAGTCTGCGAACCGACCCTAAGGAGAGCAAGAAGATAAGAAGGAGCACAAAACCAGAGAGCGGTGTCCGGGATCCTTTGGGAGTACGAGCTATGGGATGGAAGACGGGGTCCACACGGAACTCAGGGGATCTGACTGCAGAAAAGAAACAAGCAGTAAGAATAGTGACAATAAATTGCAACAAGGCAGAAGGACCTGTGGCTGGCAACTGCTCAAACAAGAAGTTGCCCAGGCACTGGTCTAAGGTAAAAGTGAACATTAAATAGCCACCACCTCACAGCGATTGGCTGAGAGGTGGAGCCGGAAGAATTACAGCTCTGGCCCTTTAAGGCACAGCAACAGAGCGCGCGCGTGCCCTATGCACGGCCCTAGGAAGCAAGGAGGAGGAAGCCGCAGCCCTGAACAGCGAGACAGGAGGGGATGAGGACACAGGAGCGAGGATAGTGCTGGTAAGAGCGCGGGACCCTGGGGGACAGCGGCGGCCGGCCGGGCCCGAACCCCCTGTCTCCTGACAGACCTCCACGCGGTCGCAGACTGAGGGCATGTGGGCAGCAAGGCAGCAGGGTGCGAGGTGCCAGGGCATGGATCGACCATGGTGACAAGCTGCCTGTAGTTAGGCCCTGACTCTCTCCTGCTGTCTTCACCTGTATGGCAGGTAGTGTGAGCCCTGCTGGTGGGCACCGCTGTGTCAGCTGCGGTCCCTGGGCTCTATGTGCGGCTGTACCTCCAGATACTGCTGCGGCCAGGAGACTTGAGTCCTCCCTAGCCCTCCGGTCTTTACTACTGGGCTGATAGATCCCTCACAGTCTCGGACTCTGGTGTCCGGGTTGTCAACGCTGCTCCTCTGGGGCGGATCGGTATGGTTCTACTCCCCTGGCTAACTCGCCTTGCCTCCGACACTCACTCTTGAGTCCATCACAGTGGTCAGTCTCTCTCACTGGCACAGGCTTAGCATGGCTCCATTCGCCAGGATGTCTTCCTCAGTACTGCTCCATACTGAACTGCCTAACTCCACTCCCAGGCATGAAGTTATAGGGGACCTTGCCTTAACCCAACAAGTAGAGCTCCCCCTTCAGGTCTGGAATGGAAGGTGTTGTGCGTGAGCTTACCTGATGTGTAAATCCCTTCCTGCTCCAGGTGTTCTTGTGGCAACCAAACAGTGGGGTGTCACATTAAGAGAGCTGCACAGAAACTAAAACCACCACTACAAAAGGATGCCCCGCTAAAATCTATATTTCCAGACCCCCACTTCTGTGTTCTAAATCTAAAAAGCATCATTGTGATAAGCTCTCTGTCCTCTCCAGCAGCTACAGGAACCTTTCCCTGCAACCAGAACAGATGCAAAACTTGTCCATCTGTAATGACAATGGACAAGATAAAGATTCCTGGCTCTCATCAGGACTACAAGATCCCAGGTAGCTTCAGTTGCACTACGAGTAATGTGGTGTACGTAATTATATGTACAAAATGTGTGAGCGAGAATCTATATGTAGGTGAGACGGGGCAACAACTCAGAACTAGGATGAACTCTCGTCGCCATACAATATAGGAAAGAGGGACAGATTTACCTGTGCTTAGGCATTTCTAAAGACCTGATCACACAATATTGGATATAAAAATAATAATTCTAAAAGGTAACTTCAGATCACAGCGAGACAGAAGAGTGCGGGAATATAAACTGATAATGAACTTTGACACACTTAAAACAGGAATGAAGGTCTCACATGTATTTATGTCTTTCTACATTCACTGAGGAATTTTTAGGTCTCGACCAATCACTAATCATAGAACAATAATACAATCTGTGCCTCTTATCTCAGAACTTTGATTTTACCTCCCCAGCTCCTCTCCCCCTCCCAAGACTGACCACTATTTTCTGCTTTACGTCACCTGTCGTATTTACTGCATCATCCTACCCTACATATGTATATTAGCGTGTGTCTTCAGAATTTGTGTCATTATCAGCTTGATGAAGACGCCGTAGTGTCTCGAAAGCTTGCTTTGCTTTTGCTTACCATCTCTTCAGTTATACATTAAAAGGTATCAACCACTGTGGACTCTCAGACTCTAATATTTTTCTATCTACTGGCTAACATGGTACAGACCTGGTAATTTGGTGTTTTCTTATTGTGATCCAATCATTTAGGTAAAAGTATTGGTTACTAATCTTGCTCTAAAAGCTTGAAGCTGGTTGTCCAGTAAAATTTAGTTACCACCTATTTACAGTAAAGGACATAACTGATAGAACACTGGAGGTCCGACTGCTGGAACCTGGACCAATCGGCCAAATGAGACCCAGATAAAGCAGCATTGTGCATGGTCAACTGATGCGTCATTCCTTCTCTATAGAGTTGTTGCAAAAAGCCAAGTGGTATCTCACACGAGAAAGTAGAACCTCAAAACTACTGCGCCTGACCCAACCGGTTCATGTACAGAATAAAGTGCTAGCTGCACAGACCCTAGGTGCACCTGTGCAGGCGCTGGAATAACCCTAACCATAAAACTAGGAGATGACAACTGAGACCTGGATGCCTGAAAGGCCATTGAGTATTCTTCTTACCTCCTAGGAAGTAGTGAGAGGTGCAGAGCATTATAACCCTGATAAAGGAATGTCATGTAGAGATAGTGAGAAAACACAAAACTTGAATACAGAGTGGAAAAAGTAAAGTACCACTGCAAGAAAGAATAGTCCCCTATTACTTAACTAAAGACAGGAGAACGGAGTAGGATAAGCAGACTTGACAACAAAGATAATAAACCTAGCTGGTCTCTATCTGACTGGCGTAAATCTTTGAAAGTAATGGTATGGCTGGAACTCCAAGCAGGATCCACACTGAAACATAATCAGCAATGAAGACCACAAAGGGGAAGCTATAAATAGGTATAAATAGCACTCCCACAATGTGATAGGACAGACTAAATGGTAAATGGAAACAACCACTGACTGAAAAAAATGAAACAAAGGTAAAATATAATCATCAATCAGACAGAGATAGATTGAAGTTGTGTGGTTTCAGCGGAGAAGGAAGCCGAACAAACAGCACAGGGTTGCTGGATTGAGTTTTGAGGCATGACACAAGTACAATGCTCAGCATCCACATACAGATGGTTAGAGATGTCATTCCATTGTTGCAGGGATACAAGTTGCCTCTTTTTTTGGTGAAAAGTGCCCCTTTCAGTTCCTCCTGTGCTGATTCCCACATGGTTTATGAAGAGTACGGCCCACGTTAAAGCTGGGAAAAGGGAAGTCTAGAGTAGAGGACAAGGGCGTAACACCCGCGACAGCTATAGATGCAGAAGGAGTCAGAGAAGAGCATATGAGAAATGAGTGTAATATGTTTTTATATTCTTACACCTTCCTCACCTTAAAAATAATCAAAATGGTTGCTATCATGACGCCATTTTTCTAGATTTGTGCAACATCAAAGTCCAAAAATTACCGTAACCCAATACAAAAGCATCGACTTAGGCTGGTTTCACACTACGATATTTGCATTTCCGATGCCGTCCGATAAAAATCGGACAGCATCGGATCCGAATTTGGCCCCCATGCAGCCCTATGGGCATCGGACTGAATCGAATGTGCACTAAATGCCATCCGATTTGGTCCAATCCAATTCTGGCCGATTTTTTTATCGGTGCAAAAATCGGAGCATGCTCCGATTTTTGCCCCGAAAATAAAATCGGACAAACTCGGATAGGACCAAATCGGATGCCATTTGGTGCACATCCGATTCGGTCCGATCCCTTTAACATGGGGCCCTATGGAGCGGGGTCCGAGGAAACATCTGATGTCTCCTCGGACCCGATTTTAGTGTACTGAGCATGCTCAGTACATGCTCGTTACACTAAAACTATTGTGTGCCGCCTAATTTAACTTCTGCAATGTATATACATACATTGCAGAAGTTAAATATAAGTTAAATCAAGTGTTTAAAATAAAAAATCTTTATTCTCACCTTCCAGCGCTCCCCCGGTGTCTCCATCTGCAACCGCTCGGTAACTGGACCTGTGATGATGTCACAAACCGATCAGCTGATCGGGTCACATGAGCGGTTACCGCAGTAACCGCTCATGTGACCCGATGACGCCTCTGGCGTCATCACCGGTCCTGTACACCCGATCGGAAGCTGATGGAGACGCCGAGGGAGCGCTGGAAGGTGAGGATAAAGATTTGTTATGTTGAAATGACAGCAGAGGGGACAGGAGAGGGGACAGGAGAGGGGACAGTAGGGAGAGAGTAGGGGGACAGCAGAGGGACAGCAGGGGGACAGCAGGTGGACAGTAGGGGGACAGCAAGGGGACAGTAGGGGGACAGCAGGGAGACAGCAAGATGACAGGAGGGAGAGAGGAGGGGGAGCTAGGTGACAGCCCAAACTGATCCTGCAAAAAGTCGGATTCGGATGCCTATTTGGCATCCGATTGCAGGGATCAGTTTGGATCCGATGCTGTCCGATTTTCATCGGACAGCATCGGATTTAGCAAAATCGTAGTGTGAAAGCAGCCTTACTTATCACTAAAATTCACTAGAGTTTGCTTAGTGTGAGAATAAAATATAATTTATGATATTGTAAAGTTCTTGGGATTATTTTGGCAATATCACCTGGAAATAGTTTATCTTTGAGAAAAATGCTACATTTTTCCAATGATAATTTTTTGCAGTAATTGGCACAAACATTTGGAAAACCGAAACACTCTGATTAATGAATTTTGATGCATTTTGTAATTTTTTTTTGTGCAGATCTGACAGATTTTTTTATGCATTATGTTGGTACAGAATTGCTAGACTTCTATTAAAAACACAATTACATTTTTATATCTCTTTCTTTCAGGCTCCCCATACTAGTCCAAATGGGAAAATGCTCCAAAAAAGGCACAGATACACATTATCATTATCAGCCATTACCTACTATGGGTAAATGCAGGCAGACGGATCCCCGAAGCGCAAGAGTGACAGCGGCTGTGTTAAAGCGCATGCGCTAGTCCGAATGCACCGGAAAAGTGTCATGCGATGTTTCCGGTGCGTCTGGAGTAGCGCATACGCTGTGACACAAGACCTGTCACACTTGCACTTCTGAGATGCAGTCTCCTGCACTTCTCCATAGCAGGTATAGGCGGCGCAAGCGCAATGAGCTTCATCTCTGCGCCGATGCTCTTGGCTGTGCTGGGCTGTGATAGCACCTGTGCTAGCGCAATACTGCTAATCGCATCGGCGCATAGATGTGAAAGGGACTATACACTTTGCTTTAGGGTAGAGACACTATACAAGATGCATGCAAGATACTCGCATGACCCACCCGAAACAGCCCTTGCCTCTCTGAATGGGAGAATGGAGCTGCATAGAAACATATGCAGCTGACATGCTGCCCTCCAGAGAGGCATGGGCTGTTTCAGGTGAGCCATGCGAGTATCTTGCATGCATCTCGCATAGTGTATCACTGCCCTTAGTTGGTAAATGCAGCTAATTTTCTGCATGAAAAATACAGTGGAATAAAACAACAACATACCCACAACCTGGGAACATGGTGTAAATGATTATTTTTATTGGGGTAATAGGTTAGGAATAGTGATGAGTGAGCTCTACCAGGCTCGGGTGAAGAAGAGCAGTTTGACGCTCGGATGGACGCGACTCGAATACCCGAGTATAATGGAAGTCAATGGGGAACTTGAACATTTTTCAGAAGATGCTCGAGGTCCACATTGACTTCCACTATACTCCTGTACTCAAGTCACGTCCATCTGAGCGTCCAACTCCTCGTTTTGAGCGCTGAGCACCCTAGCAAGGCAGTGCTCGCTCATCACTATTAGAAAATGATTATCGTGCCTACAATATATCATATAGAGGTTCCTAACTATCATTTTAGAAATGTACTTACAGTTGTGGCGAAAAGTATTGACACCTCTGCAATTCTGTCAGATAATACTCAGCCCATGGCACTGTGGCTAACCTCCCTAGATGTGGACAGAAAAGAAAAGTTGACGAGAGATTTCAACGCAAGATTGTGCGGATGGTGGATAAAGAACCTCGACCAACATCCAAACAAGTTGAAGCTGCCCTGCAGTCCGAGGGTACAACAGTGTCAACCCGTACTATCCGTCGGCATCTGAATGAAAAGGGACTGTATGGTAGGAGACCCAGGTAGACCCCACTTCTTACCCTGAGACATAAAAAAGCCAGGCTGGAGTTTGCCAAAACTTACCTGAGAAAGCCTAAAACGTTTTGGAAGAATGTTCTCTGGTCAGATGAGACAAAAGTAGAGCTTTATGGGCAAAGGCATCAACATAGAGTTTACAGGAGAAAAAAAAGGCATTCAAAGAAAAGAACACGGTCCCTACAGTCAAACATGGCGGAGGCTCCCTGATGTTTTGGGGTTGCTTTGCTGCCTCTGGCACTGGACTGCTTGACCGTGTGCATGGCATTATGAAGTCTGAAGACTACCAACACATTGTGCAGTATAATGTAGGGCCCAGTGTGAGAAAGCTGGGTCTCCCTCAGAGGTCATGGGTCTTCCAGCAGGACAATACTTCAAAAAGCACTAGAAAATGGTGTGAGAGAAAGCACTGGAGACTTCTAAGGTGGCAGCAATGAGTCCAGACCTGAATCCCATAGAACACCTGTGGAGAGATCTAAAAATGGCAGTTTGGAGAAGGCGCCTTCACATATCAGGGACCTGGAGCAGTTTGCCAGAGAAGAATGGTGTAAAATTCCAGCAGAGCATTGTAAGAAACTCATTGATGGTTACCGGAAGAGGTTGATCGCAGTTATTTTGGCTAAAGGTTGTGCAACCAAGTATTAGGCTGAGGGTGCCAATACTTTTGTCCGGCCCATTTTTGGAGTTTTGTGTGAAATGATCAATGTTTTGCTTTTTGCTTCATTCTCTTTTGTGTTTTTTCATTGAAGACAAATTAAATGAAGATAATAATACCAAAGAATTTGTGATTGCAATCATTTTCAGGAAGAAACTGAGGATTATCTGACAGAATTGCAGGGGTGTCAATACTTTTGGCCACAACTGTAAAATATTTAGGTTTCGCTGACTTACCTTGACAGTATAACAAGGCTTGTGGCTCCTTAGGTAGAAATCATTACGGCAGTGTGAGGGGGATAGCGGTAGATATTTATATTATGCTGGAGCAATCAAGGCCGGATGATTACAGAATAAAACAGCCCATGAGGAATAAGGATAATGTTCTTGAGCAAAGTCTCTTAGGTTTGGTTTTAATTGATTATTAAAACATGCAACACCGGCATTGCAAGTAACAAGGGTAAAAATAACCGATTTTTGATTCTACTCTATATTACATACAATACCAGCAAAGTTCATAGAATTTATGCCAAAGAAAATAGGGAAGCCAGAAGAGCCGATTTTACTTGTAAGACTACACTCCTCAATTTTAAGACATTAAAATTACAACACCAAAAAATAAGTCATGGCATGACGGGAATCTCAGGATGGATAGACAAGGTAAAGATTTGCAAATGATAAAAAATATAACCAAAATGTTCAAACATTTCAATGTATTCAGTCTGGAACGTGAGAGCCACATTTAGAAATATACACATTTACACACCTTGGCTGCTATTAATTAGGTTGCCTAATGAATGCTCTGCTGCACTGAATGCACTTGGGCAAATCATCAAGATCCACTGCGGCAGCTCCCTTTGCAAAAGCCGACCAATCATGTCCTATATGTGCTCGATGGGAGACAAGTCCAGAGACTCTGCAGGCCATGGTAATCAGATGAATGGCCACGTAGGTTGTTTATAATAGCCCCAGCAACATGATGATCTAGTAGTTGACACCTATGACCTGAAAAGGTGATAACGTCTTCCTACCTGAACACCCTTTAATAGGTCATGGTGACGGCAACAAGCTGAAAATGAGGGGAAATAAGGGTTTGCCTAATTTAGGCCCCTTCACATCAGCGGTTTTCGCTGATTGCAGCAGATCCGGCAGATTTACCCCAATTGCCGTCTAACGATTGCACTTGCAGCACACTTGCGGCATGCCCCATGCATTGTCTATGGTGCTTGCGGCAGGTGCAGCAAGTGCGATATTGCTGCGATCCGGCACTTGCGGTAGTTGCGGCTTCAAAAACAACTGCGGTCAGCGCTTGACATCTAAAGTTGTCATCGGCAAAAAGGGTGGTTGTGGTGTCTCATAACCCAAACAGGTGAGCAAATCCACTACTTATTTCTACACATTCTGCCAACAGATATACACTATTGTGCGCCCCTTTTCTTTTCAGCTGTTTATGAGTCGCCTGCCAGAGCCATGGGGTACTTGGGACCAGTCCCCTTCACTCTCTGTTGCCTGGGGATGTCACGGTGGTGGCCACGGACTGGTTCAGTGGCCCTGGGTGACATCAATAAAATAAAAATTGAATAAGGGAAAGAGTTTGTCATGGATGTGACGCCACTTCGTGGTTTGTGGCCAATATGAGCCACCGCTGCTTGTCACGGTCCCGGGGATGATGGCAATGGGCAGTGAGGTGTTAAGCCCTTCACGGGCAGGGCTGTTTATTCCCTCGGCTGGAATATAGTCTATGTGTGATAGTACAGTACGTGTGGAGGTACAGTGGTGACACTTACTGGCATCTCTGGAGCTCCTGCGGCTCCCGTCTGGACACAGTCTTCTCCATTCCTGCAGGCTGTCTCTGCCTGCACAGTAAATGTAGTCTGCGGCTCCGCAGGTGCTGGCGAGCCCATGCTATACACCATAGCAATAAATCTCTCACACATAAGCTTGAGTTTGACTGATATTTTACTCCATTGCTCATTTTAATTTTTATACAGTTAAGTCACACAGTTCAGCAGTGTTCCTTTGGTCCCGGTTGCCGGTCTGCAGCTGGGTCGGCTTGCTAGAGGCACCCCCTCTCCTGTACCTTTCGGGCCTCTTCAATCTCGCGCTCATACTCTGGGCCAACAGTCGTGGACTTTCTGGTGGATAACGTGCTTGGGAATCCTAGCCCTATTTGACTGCCTTTCCTTCGTTGTGCCGTGGGTGGGGTACGGGACATGAAGATCCTGCACCCAGCCAGTTAATTCATGGTTGGGGGCTTGAAGTTTGCCCGGCCACATCAACAGGGCCGGCCCCATGGTGTCGACCATGGTGTCCACCTTAGACCCCTTCTGCTTCTGCCTCGGTCAGTAGCCCTGGACCCGGACTTGCCTTACAATGGCACAGGCTGCTGGGTCTGTGTTCTTCCTGGCAAGTGTGTCAGTGCCTGGGCTGCATGGGTGTCTCTGTTTCTATGCTCTTCCTACTTCACCACCCTCCAAAAGCCTTCCCCAACTTAATTTCCCTTGGGTTTATTCTAGTTCATCCAGCTATTTCCCGGGTTTCCTTCACTACACTCCACCCACTACTCAGCTCCCCCCCCTTCATCCCCTGCCTGACATGAAATACTAGGTCTAGCGATGGGGGATGTGTTGGGTGTTGATGTGTGGTGCTTAGCTTACCTGTTCCAGCTGCAGTACCATACTGTGGCCACCAGTCCGCAGGGGCGCCACATTTATCCCTCGTGTCACTTAATAGAAGAGGTGGTCCCCTTAGGGAAAGAAAACACCAAAAAACACGGAAGTGTGTCAGTGTCTCCCACTGTCTTACTTGTGCGTTCTCAGTGGCATGCAGGCACAGTACTTTGCTGATGGATCCTCTGCAAGGCATAGCTGACCTCTACTCAGAACATGTCATCTTCCTAACCGCCCCAGGAGCACAAGGTGGGTCGGCAGAACTAGACCCAGAGCAGAATCATGCGGAGGAGATGTAGACACATGTCAGCTGGATCTCCACTTCATTTGCCAGTTTGGGCCTCATTTGCAATGAGGTGCGGATCCAATCCTGGGCTGTGATGTCAGACGTGGACCTGAGGAGTTACAAGAACCCCATTTACATCATGTGTAAGCAGGTGAACACAGTTTAAAATGCCCAAAGGGGGTGACAGGTTCCCTTTAACACAAGCCTGTAGACTAGATGACTGGGGACACTCCTAACTGTTTTGGCCCCAAATAAACAGGTAACGTTTTAGAGTAATTTTAAACTCCGATTTTTTTCCTCAACAAATCTGCGTTTGCTGACTTTTGGGGAAAGTGTTTGAATTCATGACATCAAACCAAATCAGCCATGTTTGTGCCAAATTTGACATTGGCTAACATGCTCGAGCAAAGTTTGCTTATATCTAAGAAGAAATGGACAAAAAAATCTGACTAAGGAGCAGACTAATAAAGCACCTACTGGAAAGGGATGGGTTAGGAATCGGCTATAGTAGGTGAGGGCAGAGAACCCTGTCCATAAGGGCTCCCAGTCTACAAGGGATGGGTGAGGGTACAGTAGCTTAGGGTAGAGCTGGTTGTTTCGCAGTATTGTGGACTGGGGGTTACTGCCAGTTGTAGGTAGTTCCAGATTATGGGGATGCATGGGAGAAATCTTGCATGTGGTTGTGGGAAGAGGAGATAAGAGGAGAGGAGAAAAGGAAACCTTGCGGTTACATGCAGGTAAGTACCGGGATAGTAGGTCACAGATGTCTCAAGTAGACAAGTTGCGGATGGCTTTGTCTTTCATGGTTAGGGTTTTGAATTGGAGTCTCTGGGCAATGGGAAGCCAGTAAAGGCCTTGGCCAAGAGGAGGTGTTGAGGAGGACAGGGAAGGATAAATCAGAATAAACAGGAGACAAGCCAGAAGAAAAGGAAGGGAAAAAAATAAAGAATAAACACAGAGATGATGACTATGGGTACACTGGGAACTGGGGTGCCTGATCTGCCCCTCATGCTAGGAAGAGTTGTGCTATCCCTATCTCACAAGTACTCCTGATGGCAGAGAGGCTTGAGTCTCTTTTCTTGGCCCTGCTCCTGTCCACCTCTGACCTGATTCACACTCCCCTTCCCACTGGAGCAGAAACCCACTGATAAAGACAGACAAGGAGAAACCAAAAGTCACAAAGCATGCACACACAAAGGTAAAGAAAATAAGAGGAGCAGGAGGAAAAATAAGAGCAGGAAGGAAGGTACATAACAACAGGGAAGAATTTCAACATTAGGGTTAGGGTTAGTTATATAGCGGAACTTTCTCATGAGAGTCTAAAGGCCCCGTTACGCTTAGGGACGCTCCAGCGATCCCGACAACGTGGTAGGGATCGGTGGTGTGTCGTTACGTGGTCACTGGTGAGATGTCAAACAGTTAGATCTCACCAGCGACGCCGCAACAATACGGTGGTCGTTGGGACCCTGTCACTCAGACCTGTATTATTGAGGTTGTTGGTCGTTGTCCCTGTCAAACACACCGATGCATGCTACCCAGCGGGAGCGCGGCGATCAAAAAACGGTCCAGGATTTTCCAATACAATCGGCGATCACACAGCGGGGGCCCGATCGCTGCTCCTTGTCACACATAGCGAGATCGCTGGCGAGGTGGCTGTTGCATCACAAAAACTGTGACGTATCAGCGATCTCGCTAGCGATCTCGCTTAGTGTGATGTGGGCTTTAGACTTCAGAGCTAACAGAACAACACAGGATTAACTATAGCTGGCATGGATAGGTGGATTTCTCCAGCATAAACAGGAGGGGAGCGAATGTGATAGGCCTCCCCATAACATGCGATAGGAGGAGCAAACAGACCAGCAGGGATTAACTCTTGCTAGCCTGCCGGTCGATGCTCAAGTCTATGTTGGTTCCAGAGAACAGAGAAACCATTGGACAACCTATCAGAATCTGCAATCTGAACAGAGCCCAACACAGCCATGACAGTCTTCGAAGCTTGTGCAAAACTCCATGTGACACAGACCAGACAGACAGACAGAGCATTGATGCAAACATAATAAGGACAGGTTAATGAATCTAATACTTCTATTATTGTAGTAGTCAGTAAAAGTGGAATTTTGTGTTGAATTTGGAGACACCCCTTGGTATATTAGTTGTGTCCAGTTATTTACATTGGAATTATTGCAAACAGCAGAAAGTTTGTAAGTTTTGCTAATCTTAGTTTACATATGACAATTTAGATCACATAATAATATTGCTAAAATAAAAAAAACACATGCATTTTAATGATAGATTTGGGTCGGAGAAGAAAAACAATATTCTGCCTTTACTAATGATGTTTCTTGGGATTTTCAACACAATTATAAAAATGTAATTAAATGTTCACATTAAAAGAACGTTTAGAATTAAGTTTTATTTGCAAATGTCTCCTTGGTCTCCAGCGTCTAATAAGACAGAAGACAGGAGCTTACAATAAGATCATTTCCCTAACGGCGGGGGGGAAACTTACATTTGGGAAATGGTTGAACATCGCGCTCAAGTTTACCCATTTACAATTCACTAGAAAACCAACACATTTAATACTAAGTAATAGAAAGTTTATTTAAACACTGATCTCTTACAGAAGCTTATATGCTTAAAAGTAGGTTTTCCTTAATTTTTTTGGTATAGATTCCTTAAGATTGTATGACAATCTCAATAAAGGACGTGTTGGAGAAAGATGTGGAAATGTATTCTATAGGCGCATGCATCTTAAGGTACCTTTGCACGCCGCAACTTTAGGCGGCGATCGGAGGCATCCAAACGTGTGCGTTTTTGACGGTTGCTACCGAACGCTGAAGCCGCGTGTACACGACGCAACTGTGCCCTCAACCTAAGGTGATGTATCGTCCCGGAAGTTCCCACACCAACATTTGGAGACATCCGGTTGACTCCTGATGCTGCAATCCCCAAAGGAATGTGGGCGTACATGTTCAGTGCCGCAAGAACAGAGGCGTGACAGACTTGTGTATTCCGCGCCTCAAACACGCTGATTAGACAACGCAAAAGAGTCATGATTGGCCAGCCTGCGCAGGGAGGCTGGCTAATACATGACGCCATTGCAATTATGTAGTGTGAATGGACAGCTCTTCAAATATGGCAAAGGGACAGCCAATGGACCACAGTAGCCCCCACCAATCATCGATGATGGCGCGCGGTATCCAGCACGCTGTGACACGCCTCTGGGAAATCACTAGGCGACGCAGATTCCATCCCTATCACTCGTTCACACGCCAAAACCAGGGCAATTCACCTTCTGAGTTGCGTCTGGTTTTTGAACAATGCTGTGAAACCGCAACCGGGAGCAACTTTAAAAATCACCATCGCTTTCCCCAATTATACGCCGCTATTTCATAGCAATTTCAGGGCAACGGTGACGAACTCCGGATTGCCTCTCAGTTGCTACACCATAGTTGCGGGGTGTAAAGGTACCTTTAAAGAGTTTGGTACATCTTGGAGTTGCCATGTGTTGAGTTTGTTAAGAATTGGAGAAGTTGGAAAACATTTCTGGTTTAATTTAGGCAAATTTTTGACATAAACTTGTAAAACTTAGGCTGCTTTCATATCAGCGTTTTTTCATAATCACGGCATATCCTGCAGATTTCGCCGCATCCGCTGCGTAACAGCCGACTTGCGGCATGAATCCGGCAAGACCCATTCATTCTCTCTAGGGCTTGCGGTTAGGTGCAGCAAGTGCCGTATTTGCCAGATCCAGCAAAGCCACTCTTGCCGCACCTAACCGCAAGCCCCATAAGAATGAATGGGTCTTGCCGTATTCATACCGTGTCAGCCGTTACGCAGCGGATGCGGCGAAATCTGCCGGATCTGCCGTGAATATGAAAAAACACTGATCTTCGAAAGGATCACTTACCGTACCATGTTTCATCCTGGCCAAAATCTAACTTATAAAAGTGGATAAACCGGTCCAAGGCTGAAAAGTAAGACAAAATTGGTTGATTAATGGGGTCAATTGCTGCTGCAGGTATCGTTTTTTCAAAAGAGCCAGCATAGAATTATGGGTTCAATCATGAATGGAAGAAGCTGCAGGAATTCATTCACAGCTTGTTGCACTTTAATTAGTTATGTGGCTAAGGTCTTCAAGGGAATGTGTCAACAGGTTTTTGATATGTAATCTGAAAGCATCATGATGTAGGGGCTATGACCATGATTCCAGTGATGTGTCACTTGCAAATCTGTGTATTGCTCTTCTAATATTTTTTTCATCAATAGTAGATTAGCACTATAGGACTAGGTGTCTCCAACCTCCTAGTCAACTATTCAGTTTAACCCCATCTCCACTACTGATTAGCAGCTATTTGTCAACATGCAATGTAACAATAAACCTTTTAATCTGTGGTGTAAATGATGTCATACAAAGTTCAGTATTCTGAGCCCTGCTAGATCTGCAGCAGATAGAATAGTGATCGTAACACTGGTGGTTGTGGACCCAATGCGTCACAAGCCGGGCTTACCTTGGAAGATTATAACTAAATGACCATGGTTCTTTGTTAATAAATTTTTTGAAGCCCCTGAGGATTCAAGGTGCTCACCACACATCTAGATAAATTCCTAGAGGGATCTAGTTTACAAAATGGGGTCACATGTATGGTGCTTCCACTGTTTAGGCACATCAGTGGCTTTCCTAATGTGACATGGTGTCAGCTAACGATCCCTTGCCTTTCAAAAGTTAAACATAGCTGCTTCCATTCCGAGCCCAATCACCACATATGGGGTATCAGCATACTCAGGACATCTTGCACAACAAATTGTATGGTGCATTTTTCTCCTGTTACCCTTGTAAATATGCTTTATTTGAGGCTAAAGTAACATTTTTGAAAAATTTAGTTTTTTTTCCCTTCCACGTTGCTTTAGTTACTGTGAAGCACCTGAAGGGTTAATAACCTTCTTGAATGTGGCTTTGAGCAGTCTGAGGGGGGCAGTTTTTGGAATGGTGTCACTTTTGGGTGTTTTCTGTCATATAGGCCCTCAAAGTCATTTCATATGTGATGTGGTCACTAAAAAAAAAGTTTCTATGTACATTTCAATGTAAAAATGAGAACTTGCTGATGAACTTTGAACCCTTATAACAAAACGTATAGTTGCTGAGCATTGTTTAACCTTGAAATGCTAGGCCAGGTCCTGTTCCAGACCCTGTGCCATGCATGCAGGCTGGGCCATTCAGCAGTTTTTGGTCTGGGACAATTAATGCCAATTTACTGTGGTCTGACCCTTTGGGAAAACTGACGATACTTGTTGGAGTCCCCTTGCTGTGTGGTATATGATTTGACCATGGCATGACATGCCCATACCTGTGTCTCATCCTCCTTTTACTCCTCCACCTCTTTTTATTTAATGTAGAAAACTACTGCCACTTTTCCCCTGTAACTCATCCATATGTCAATTCAAAGTCAGTTAAATTTTAGGTAAAGGTTAACCACCTTCTATTTTGAAGTGCTTTGGAAGAGTGTGCAGGCTGGCATAGATCGTGTCTCATGCACCCATGCTACGTCATGAGACTGTACTGTGTTTGGATTGTTGTCACTTTTCCCGGTGTTTGTTGTCTATTCTAAGGAGTTTGGCAGCTGTTGGATACCTTTGCAGGTGTTTGCTATGTGTTTGTGGTAGCCTTCCCTTGATTTCAATGGGATTCGATGGTGTTCGATGAACATTGGACGAACACACACCAATTCGGGGAATCAAACCCAATTAGAACACTTAGGTGTTGGCTCATCACTCCTAAGGATTCAAGCCCCAAGCTGTCTTGTTGTACCTGGAAGGTAACCAAAAATACAGTGAATCTACACATATTTTTTTCAATTATTTAACTAAATAATTTAAAAAAATGGCGTGGGCTTAGCCATTTTTTAATTGCCAGCCAAGACAACTAAGGCAGCTGGGGGCTGGAATTCTCAGCGTGGTGAGGCCCAAGCGTTCTTATTTTTACAGTAATCTAACATCAATTTGGTCGCCTTACTGGCAACCAATCATAGATGCAAAGAGGGTGAGTGAGGCTAAATCTGTCTTTAACCAATCAAGAGGGGGGGAGCAGTGATGTTCTGGGTCCAAAACTCTGGAAGCACGGTGACAGTGGTGTTGAAGCTTGGTAAGTAAAACTGTATTTTATAAATGAAGACACCATTCTAATATACATTGTGCTTCAGTCCCTCACTAGTTTTTTATCCAATAATATTTATTGAAAATTTTCAAGAACAAAGAAAGAAGTAAACAGAACAGATACATATAAGATATATATATATAGAAAATACAACCAAAAGGACTGGTCTAAGAAATTTCACTGGGGAGTGATTGGGGGCATACACATTAACAATAGTATACATTGAGCCGGCTATTAAACAGGTTAGGATAATAAATCTCCCTCCTGGGTCTGTGCTCTCTTGAAGAAGCTGGAAACCAATAGTGTTCTTAACAAACATGCAAACGCTGGCTTTCTTAGAGGTGTTGCTAGCATGGAACTCTTGTATGCACAGTATATCTACTTTAGAGTGGCGGGCTTCTGACCACATCAGAGAACGTTTGAACGGCAAGTTGAGCCCGTTAACATTCAAAGAAACAATTTTCACACTCATGGGGGAAATAAGAACTGGAAATGTGGTGAATACAACGAGACACATCAGGAGCAGGACGGGGTAAACAAACAGGAGGAACACAAAAGCAAAACATAGAACATGCATGTAAACCAAGAAGGCAGATCAAAATCTGCGGCTGGGGGCACATGATAGCACTAGGAAAGATGAGAGCCCGACAAGGCAGACGTTCACCAGTACTATGCTATGGGGGGGAAGGGCACCCATAGTCAGGCGCTACAAAATTATGCATGGCCAGACAACAGCTGCCATCCTGTAGGAGAGTCATCTTGAAGACCCCCATCAGACTTCACTCTTTTTTTTGCATGAGCCCGTCTGGGCTGTGGGCTCTCCTTTTTAGATGGGGGCAAAAGCTTACATTCACGGAGGGCTTGATCAAGTTTTTTGGGAGAATAAAAAAAGTAGCGGGTCTCCTAATACGTAAACCAGACTTTCACTGGAAATCCCCAGCTGTAGCGGATATCATGTTCACTAAGGACCCTACACATGGGAGCAAATTCCCTTCTCCTGGCTAGGGTGCCCGCTGACAGCGGGTCTCTGGTGAATCTTTTGTGCAGCTGTGCCAGACTATGTGAGCTGCGGTGAGCCATTTATTAGCCCATGTCTGCAGGAGCTCCTTGTCTATGCGGCCGGTGCCATGAGCTTCCAGGCCATGCCCCCCAGTCCCTCACTATTTACCAATCAGCTGGGTTTTGGTAATAACATTCTCCTCCCTAAACCCAACAATGCAGATTTTATGTTGGAGTTCTGTAGACTGTATATAATCGGATTTATCATGGGGATGAAATTTGAATATATTATGCAGAAGATAGCATCCAGAACATCAGAATAAGCCGGTATCAGATACCCCACTATACATACACCATAGTAAATACAGATGATGGTGATGTGGGACGAGCAGGTGGAGAAGGCTTTCCTTCTGCTTTCTCTTGACTTCATCTTGAAGATGATGTAGAAAATGTTAGCATAAGAGATACTAGTGCACAATGAAGGAAGAAACGCAAATATAAAAATTTCTATACTTATTATTACCAAGAAAATTAGTGTCCCTGTACAGGTGGTCATTGTTAGTGACTTGACATCACAGAAGAACTGGTGGATGATGTTGGAGTGACAGGAGGTCATGGTCATAGCTGAGATCACAAATATTAAAGAGTTTAGAAAGGCGGCTGCCCAAATCCCGATAGTGATCAGGAGGCAATTCCTCTGACTTAAGATCCGATGATAATGTAAGGGGAGGCAGATAGCGACATATCGGTCATAAGCCATAACGAATAGGAGAACGTCCTCCGCTGTCCCCACAGTGAAGTGAAAGTAGAGTTGAGTATAACATTGTGAGAAGGAAACAAAGTGATTTTCAGACAATAACCGATGCAGCAATTCAGGAATCGTGACCGATGTATAAAATATGTCTACAATGGATAAATTACAGATGAAGAGATACATTGGTTTATGTAACTGAACATCATGACATATGACTGTGATAACAGAAGAATTGACGAGAACTCCGACCAGATAGATCAAGAACAAGAAGGTAATAATGAATGGATTGAATGTTGCATATTCAAATGGCAAAAGGTAAAAATCGTAAAAAATAGTCTCATTCTTCATTAGTATTTTCTTGGTATTCTAGAAAAAACTAAAATAAAAAGTATTATAGAGTTCATCATCACATAATAAGTTGTCAACAAAATTAGAGAAATATATACCTGTAGTAGTAAGCATGTAATACCCAACCTCGAAGAACAACTAGTCAACCTTGGAAATTCAATGTTTTCTTATTGTGATACAATCCTTTAGAACAAACGTTGTAAAAGTATTGGGTATTAACCTTGCCCTGAAACCTTGAAACTGATTGTCTAGTAAAATTGAGCTTCCACCTATTTACAGGATAGGGCATAACTGATAGAACACTGAGGGTCCGACTGCTGGAACCTGCACCAATCGGCAAAATAGGGCTTTTTTTGTCCCCCTTCAGATGAAGTAGTATTGTGCATGGTCAACTGATGCTTCATTCATTCTCTATAGAGTTGCTGGAAAAAGCCAAGTGGTAACTCACAAGAGAAAGTAGAACCTAGCTCAAAACTACTGTACCTGACCCAACCGGTTCCTGTACAGACTAAAATTCCTAGCTGCACAGACGCTGTGCGGGCTGGAATAACCCTAACCCCAAATTAGGAGATGACAACTGAGACTTGGATGCCTGAAAGGCCATAAAGCATTCTTTGTACCTCCTTATACCCTGAAAAAAACAATAGAGTAATTCAGCTCACCCCTTCTCTGTTGTCCTTCTGTGTTCTGGATTCTCCCCCTACACATGGATTTGCCTTTGGCTCCAGGCAGATTAAAGATAATGCAGAAAGTGGTATGATTAATCCAGCAATCCGGCAGGTGATTTTTTGTTTTCTTTTAAAAAAACATCCAGTTTATTTTGAACACATTAATATACAGTGCAACATGTTGCAGCCACAGGGCTAGACTTTAGGAACAACAATCCTACGCATTTCAGCTATGGGAAGCCTTAAGGTACCGTCACACGAAGCGATGGAACCGCTGATATATTAGGCGATGCAGGGGCGTGGCCTATCGGCGCAGATATCGCCCCTGCATCGCCTAATGTGAATGGGCGAGGGCGACGCCATTTACTGGTTGCCTGGATTCAGAGCAGTGCTCTGAAACCAGGCGGCTGATCTGGGGCGATGTGTACACCCATGTAAACGGCCACCGGCGACCTGACAGGCGATGGGAGCCATAGGCTCCCATTGTACTGAATCGCCGCTGGGGTTTGAGACACCCCGGCGGCGATGCCGCCTGTAAGATCGCTGGCGCAGCACTGGAGGTGTCGCCCCATGTAAATGGGGGATGGCGACACTGGCGGGGCGACAAATACGTGCGTGGTCCCACCAGTCGCTGCCGACATCTCGAGCACCGTCACCTCGTGTAACAGTACCTTTAGTCATGGACCATGCCTTAGTCCATGACTAAGGCTTCCTGTAGCTGAAATGTGTAGGGTTGTTGTTCCTAAAGTCTAGCCCTGTGGCTGCAACATGTTGCACTGTATATTCATGTGAACAAAATACCCTGAAAAAGGACAGGCATGCAGAAATACTGAGTAGACACAAATAAAGAGTGGAAGTAAAGTGTCTCTGCAAGAAAAAATAGCCTATTGCCTAACTCTAGACAGGATTGAGGAGTAGGATATACTTGACAACAAAGATAATAAACCTGGCTAGTCTCCATCTGATTGGCATAAATCCTTGGCAGTATAGCTGGAAATCCTATCAGAATCCACAGTGGAATGTAGCCAGCAGTGAAGACAAGAAAAGGGAATGTGATAATGATAATAATAATAAATTTTATTTATATAGCACCACCAAATTCTGCATTACTTTATAACTGAGCAAGGGGCAACGTACAGACAATAATGACAATACAAAATATTACATAGTTCAGCAGTTACAGGAGGGGTGAGGAACCTATTGGAAAGCTTACAATCTCTAACGACATAGGAGAACCCAGTATGTAGGACGTGCTTGTAATGCCTGGTTCAGCCATCTTTATGATAAATAGGGGTTTTTCATATGAGGAAGTTATAAATAGCTGCATCTGCAATGTGATAGGGCAGCCTAAAAGATAAATGGAACCACCTGCTGACGGAAAAGAATGAAACAAAGGTAAAAGATAATCAGCACTCAGGGACTGACTGAACCTGCTTTGCCTCAGCGGAGAAGGAAACCGAACACACAAAACAGGGTTACCCAATCAAATTCTAAGGCATGACACAGGTGCAACACTCAGCAGCCACATACAGGTCAGGCATGTCACTACATTATAACAGAGATAAAAGTTGCCTTTTTTCTGTGAAAAGTACCCATTTCAGTTCTTCCTGTGCTGAGATTCACATGGTTTATGACATGTGCTACCCACCTTACAGCTGAAACAAGGGAGGGCACAACACCTGTCATAGCAGTAGACCCATAAGAAGTGAGATAAAGACATTGGAGGAATGCGTATATTGTGTTTTATTATTCTAATACCTTCCTCATCCTCAAAAATAATTAGCAAAGTGGTTGCAATCTTGTTGCCATTTTGCTAGATTTGTACAGTATCGAAGTCCAAAAATGAACCCACTAGAAAATCATTGATTTGCTCATCGCTAAAATTTATCCATTTTATAATAGAGTTTACTTAGTGTGAAAATAAAGTATAGTTTGTGTTACTGTAAAGTGTTTAAGTTTATCTTGGCAACATAGTCACCAGTGCGACCACACTTAGATACTGTGTACAATTCTGGTCTCCGGTGTATAAGAAAGACATAGCTGAACTAGAGCAGGTCCAGAGAAGAGCGACCAAGGTTATTAAAGGACTGAGGGGTCTGCAATACCAAGACAGGTTATTAGAGGACTGAGGGGTCTACAATACCAAGACAGGTTATTTGAGGACTGAGGGGTCTGCAATACCAAGACAGGTTATTAGAGGACTGAGGGGTCTGCAATACCAAGACAGGTTATTAGAGGACTGAGGGGTCTACAATACCAAGACAGGTTATTAGAGGACTGAGGGGTCTACAATACCAAGACAGGTTATTAGAGGACTGAGGGGTCGGCAATCCCAAGACAGGTTATTAGAGGACTGAGGGGTCCACAATACCAGGACAGGTAATTACACTTGGGGTTATTTAGTTTTGAAAATATATTCATATATTAATTATGAAAGAATTATACGAATAATTATATTTCTTTCTTTCAGGCTCCCCATACTATTCTAAATGAGAAAATACACCAAAAAAGGCACAGTTACACATCATCGCTAAGAGCAAAGTGGGCATCGATTTTCATGAAATCACACACACTTTGCTTTAGGGCAGAGACACACTATGCGAGATGCATGTGAGATACTCACATGAGTGTTGCATGACTCACCCGGAACAGCCCCTGCCTCTCTGTATGTGAGCATGGAGCTGCATAGAAACACAAGCAGATGATGTGCTTCTGTTAGGAGGCTTACTTAGTTTAGCGCCGGGCACTGCCACAATCTTTGTCCCCTTCCACGGGGTCAACGTTCTGCTGAGAGAACTCCTCACGCCGCCGCCTGTCAGTACCGCTCACTGACTTCCTCGGATGTCATGTGGTGCACTTCCGGTTCATGAAGTTCATGAAGCCATAACAACGATATACAAGTGGAAGCACTCACCGGTCTTCTGAATTCACTTTATTTAAGCGCCCGTAAGTGGCGTGAATTGGTCCGTCATTCCAGAGGACTCCCCATCCTCCCCCCGCACTCCCATGTGAACCTGTAAAGAACTGTATTTTAAACAATAAAGTCAATTCGGAAGACCAATGAGTGTTGCCACTTGTATATTGTTGTTATGGCTTCTGTTGAGAGAGGCAGGGGCTGTTCCAGGTGAGCCATGCGAGACTCATGCGAGTATCTCGCATGCATCTCGCATAGTGTGTCTCTGCCCTCAGTTTGTAAGTGCGGCTAATATTCTGCATGGAAAAAACACAAAACATGGCCTAAAGGATTATTGTTATTGAAGTAATATATGAAAACAGTGATGAGTGAGCTCTACCGTGCTCGGGTGCTCGGTAATCGAGAAGAGCAGTTGGATGCCCGGATGGACGTGAATCGAGTACCCGAGTATAATGGAAGTCAATGAGGAACTTGAGTATTTTTTCGAAAGATGCTCGAGTTCAACATTAATTTCCACTATACTTGAGTTGCGTCCAACTGCTCTTCTCAATTACCGAGCACCCGAGCAAGGCAGTGCTCGCTCATCACTATTAAAAAAGGATTATCGTGCCTATAGTACGTAATATAGAGGTTCATAAGTATAATTTGGATGGCGTACTTAAAATATTTAGGTTACGCTGACTTACTTTGACAGTATCACAAGCCTTATGGCTCCTTAAGTAGAAATCATTACGGCAGTGTGAGGGGGGATAGCGGTAGATATTTATATTGTGCTGGAGCAATCAAGGCCGGATGATTACAGAATAAAACATCCCATGAGGAATAAGGATAATGTTCTTGAGCGACGTCTCTTAGGTTTGGTTTTAATTGTTTACTAAAATAAAAACATGCAACACTGGCATTGCAGGCAACAAAGAGTAAAAATACCCGATTTTTGGTTCTACTCTATATTACATATAATACCAGCAAAGTACATAGAATTTATGCCGAAGAAAAATAGGGAAGCAAGATGAGGCGATTTTACTTGTAAGTCTACACTCCTCAATATTAAAACATTAAAATTACAACACCAAAAAAATAAGGCATGGCATGATGGCAGGGGTGCACTAAACCTCCCTGCCACCTGAGCTGAAGAGCGGGAGGTGCTAGCGCTGGCGGCGGGAGTGAGGTGCGGAGGGGAGGGTTACTATCGCTGGCAGCGGAAGTGAGGGGTGGGGGGGTGTTTACCTGGTGTTGTGTTGTGTCCGGCGGCAGCAGCGGCGACAATCACGGAAAAGAAAGGAGGATGCTGTGTGCAGGGCGCCGCCCCCCTGCAGCACTGCCGCTCCCCTGCCTCCTTGCCGCCTGAGCAAAAGGCTCAGGTTGACCAATGGATGGTGCGGCCCTGCATGATGGGAATCTCAGGATGGATAGACATACTAATGATCTGCACATGAGAAAAAAACAAACCAAAATGGATTTGTCAGAAAAAAATTTCACGTGGGCTTCGCCGTATTTCTGGAACCAGCCGGATCCAGCAGGCAGCGACGGGCTGCCCCCAACCCCCAGGTGCCTATTTGTACCTGGCCGGACACAAGAATATAGGGGAGCCCTTTTTTTTAATTATTTCATGAATTTCATGAAATAATTAAAAAAAAATGCGTGGGGCTCCGCGCAATTTCTATGTCTAGCCAGGTATAGCTAAGCAGCTGGGGGCTGGAATCCGCAGCGCAGGGAGGCCCAAGCTTTCTGGGCACCCCCCGCTGCAAATTGCAGCCCGCAGCCGCCCCAGAAGATGGCGCGTTCATTGAAGCGCCATCCTCTGGCGCTGAACCCCGCTCTTCCAGCGGCCCTGGTGGCGGTGGCACGCTGGGTAATAAAGGGGTTAATACCAGCTTTGTTATACAAGCTGGTATTAAGCCCGAGATTCTTAATGTCAGGCCACGTTTGACCCAGCCACTAAGAATCTCCAATAAAGGGTTAAAAAAACACAACACAGAGAAAAAATTTTATTTGAAATAAAAAAAAAAAGCCATTAGGGACTCCATCTTTAATTAAAAAAATCCTCTTCCGTCCGACGTAGTCCAAAACGTGATGTCCTCTCTGCTACATCCCCTGTGCATAGATATAGATGTCTATGCACAGGGAATGAGCAGACTGAGAACAATCTCAGCACTGCTACATCATCTCTGTGAGCAGGCGGGCTCTAGGACCCTGGAGCTGTGGCAGCCTACACAGAGAAGACAGCTGGACTCGGCTCGCAAAGTAACAGCAGTTACTTTGCGAGTTTCCCTGCTATCACTGGCACAGTAGCCGAGTCTAATGCAAACAATGGCAATCCTAGTTTTGTCAGCGTTTGCCATTGATTTGCATTGGACTCGTGCGAGTAAACGTTGGGAAACTCGCAGAGTACCGAGTCCTGCGAGTCCCTTACTACTCGCCGAGTAACGAGTCCTAGCGAGTAGATTCGCCCATCCCTAGCGAAGCTCATTGGTCGCACCAGCACACAGCGACCAATGAGCTTCGCGCCTCACTTCCTATTGAGATACATGGAGGACTTTGAGTTTCACATTTACCGCTGTAAGTGAGGCGCGAAGCTCATTGGTCGGCGCCAGCACACAGCGACCAATAAGCTTCGCGCCTCACTTCCTATTGAAATACATGGAGGACTTTGAGTTTCACATTTAGCGCTGTAAGTGAGGCGCTTCTCTCATTGGTCGGCGCCAGCACACAGCGACCAATGAGCATAGCGCCTCACTTACAGCGCTAAATTTGAAACTCAAAGTCCTCCATGTATCTCAATTGGAAGTGAGGCGCTTCTCTCATTATACTCATGACAGTAGCAACATTAACCCCTTACATTCCGTTTTATCTGTAATTTCTATAACACAGTGTATAGTTGTACTGCCACTGCGAAGTTAACCCCTTATATATCATTTCTGCCTTAACTCCATACTTTGTAGTCTCTATTACTACTGCCAGTAGGAACATTAACCCCTTATATTCCATTATTGCTGTTATTTCTATTACACAGTGTATAGTTGTAATGACACTGCGAAATTAACCCATTATATACCAGTTCAGCATTAACTGCATATTTGGTAGTGTTTATAACTACTGCCACTGGTACATTAACCCCTTGAACACCATTTTGGATATAATTTACAGCGCTGAGTCTGTTGTGGGAGTGCCTGTGGGACATTAACTCCTTCAATAACATTTTTGATATCATTATAAGTTCCTACTCTGTTATAGTCCTGTTAGTCGGACCATTAACTCACCTCCACTATAATGCTACCCTCACAGTTCTGCCTACATCGCCTACTTAGTCATATATCTGCTGTTTAAGTCTATTATTTAAAACTCTTAAAAAAATTATATTCAGATTCTAGACTCCCGATTCTTTAGAATCGGGCTCACAGCTAGTAAAGAATAAACACAGAGATGATGACTATGGGTACACTGGGAACTGGGGTGCCTGATCTGCCCCTCATGCTAGGGAGAGCTGTGCAATCCCTATCTCTCTCACAAGTACTCCTGATGGCAGAGAGGCTTGAGTCTCCTTTCTTGGCCCTGCCCCTGTCCACCTCTGAACTGATCCACACTCCCCTTCCCACTGGAGCAGAAACCCACTGATAAAGACAGACAAGGAGAAACCAAAAGTCACAAAGCATGCACACACAAAGGTAAAGAAAATAAGAGGAGCAGGAGGAAAAATAAGAGCAGGAAGGAAGGTACATAACAACAGGGAAGAATTTTAACAAACACATTAGTTATATAGCGGAACTTTCTCATGAGAGACTAAAGGCCCCATTACACTTAGCGACCCGACAACGTGGTAGGGATCGTTGGTGCGTCGCTACATGGTCGCTGGTGAGATGTCAAACAGTCAGATCTCACCAGCAACGCCGCAACGATACAGTGGTCGTTGGGACCCTGTCACTCAGACCTGTATTATTGAGGTCGTTGGTCGTTGTCCCTGTCAAACACATCGATTCATGCTGCCTAGCGGGAGCGCAATGATAAAAAAATGGTCCAGGATATTCCAATACAATCGGCGATCTCAGAGTAGGGGCCTGGTCGCTGCTCCTTGTCACACATAGCGAGATCGCTGGCGAGGTCGCTATTGCATCACAAAAACTGTGACGTATCAGTGATCTCGCTAGCAATCTCGCTTAGTGTCACGTGGGCTTTAGACATCAGAGCTAACAGAACAACACAGGATTAACTATAGCTGGCATGGATAGGTGGATTTCTCCAGCATAAATAGGAGGGGAGCGGATGTGATAGGCCTCCCCATAACAAGAGATAAGAGGAGCAAACAGACCAGCAGGGATTAACTCTTGGTAGCCTGCCTATGAATCGGCACACAGCAGGTCGATGCTCAAGTCTATGTTGGTTCCAGAGAACAGAGAAACCATTGGACAACGTATCAGAATCTGCAATCTGAACACATGTTTGCTATGTGTTTGCGGCAGCCTGCCATTGATTTCAATGGGATTCGATGGTGTTCGACGAACGTTGGACGAACACACTCCAATTCGGGGAATCAAACCCAATTAGAACGCTTAGGTGTTGGCTCATTACTCGTGAGGATTCAAGCCCCAAGCTGTCTTGTTGTACCTGGAAGGTAACCAAAAATACAGTGAATCTACACATCTTTTTTTTCAATTATTTAACTAAATAATTTAAAAAAATGGCGTGGGCTTCGCCATTTTTTAAATTGCCAGCCAAGAAAACTAAGGCAGCTGGGGGCTAGAATTCTCAGCATGGTGAGGCCCAAGCATTCTGCTTTTTACCGTAATCTAAAATCAATTTGATCACCTTACTGGCAACCAATCACAGATGCAAAGTGGGTGGGTGAGGCTAAATCTGACTTTAACCAATGAAGGGGGGGGGAAAGCAGTGATGTTCTGGGTCCATAACTCTGGAAGCACGGTGACAGTGGTGATGAAGCTTGGTAAGTAATACTTTAGGAAGCTAATGTTTGTGTAAAAACAGTGGGGCTCCACTGTAAAATGGTTTGAGCTGTGTGTGGTAGCTTTTAGACCCCTTTGAAGGTGTTTTCTATGCCCTTGATTTTGCCTCCCATTGATTTGAATGGGGATCAGATGTTCAGTGAACTGTTTGGAAAACTGTTTGGCCAACATAAGCCAATTCGGCGAGCCGAACCGAATCTGAACTTTACAAGGTTAGCTTATCTCTAGTTGTTTCTGATATCTGGGGAGGCATTCATGTCAATAGCACCTTTAGAAATATATTTACGGTAATTAGAAAATTGTTGATTATTTTAATACGTATTTAACCCTCTGTATTCCTAAAATGATAACACCAATTTTGAGCGCTACGCACCAATCGATCATTGGTTGGAATCTCTAAGACCTGCAGGTGTCAAGATTTGTGCTAAATTTGATCATCTCTAGTAGAATAGAAACCATAGATGAAAAAGAGCAAGTTCTCTCCTTCTATAAACTGATTAGATGCCACGGCTGTCACTGCTTCTAAGGCGTTAAGTGGTTTGTATGGACGGGATTGAAGGTGTCTTAAATCTTAACCTCAACGTTTATCACGTGGGCCCAGCTTCTATCTCTGCCCATTCAACAGACTGTACAAACTTATCATATGTCAGTAAACCGTTAATGGTAATTACTCAATTATTTATGTAGATAAAAAAACTGTATTTTATAAATGAAGACACCATTCTAATATACATTGTGCTTCAGTCCCTCACTATTTTTTTATCCAATAATATTTATTGAAAATTTTAAAGAACAAAGAAAGAAGTAAACAGAACATATACATATAAGATATATATATATAGAAAATACAACCAAAAGGACTGGTCTAAGAAATTTCACGTGGGAGTGATTGGGGGCATACACATTCAACCAGCTATTAAACAGGTTAGGATAATAAATCTCCCACCTGGGTCTGTGGTCTCATGAAGAAGCTGGAAACCAATAGTGTTCTTAACAAACATGCAAACTCTGGCTTTCTTATAGGTGTTACTAGCATGGGACTCTTGTATGCACAGTATATCTACTTTAGAGTGGCGAGCTTCTGACCACATCAGGGAACATTTGAACGGAAAGTTGAGCCCGTTAACATTCAAAGAAACAATTTTCACACTCATGGGGGAAATCAGAACTGGAAATGTGGTGAATACAACGAGACACATCAGGAGCAGGAAGCAGTAAACAAACGGGCACAGGAGGAACACAAATGCAAAACATAGAACATGCATGTAAGCCAAGAAGGCAGATCAAAATCTGCGGCTGGGGGCACATGATAGCACTAGGAAAGATGAGAGCCTGACAAGTCGGACGTTCACCAGTACTATGCTATGGGGGGGAGGAAGTGCACCCATAGTCAAGGGCTACAAAATTATGCATGGCCAGACAACAGCTGCCATCCTGTAGGAAAGTCATCTTGCAGACCCCCATCAGGTGTCACTCTTTTTTTCTGCATGAGCCCGTCTGGGCTGTGGGCTCTCCTTCTTAGATGGGGCAAAAGCTTACATTCACGGAGGGCTTGATCCAGTTTTTTGGGAGAATGAAAAAGGTAGCGGGTCTCCTCATACGTAAACCAGACTTTTACTGGAAATCCCCAGCTGTAGGGGATGTCATGTTCACTAAGGACCCTACACATGGGAGCAAATTCCCTTCTCCTGGCTAGGGTGCCCGCTGACAGGTTGGGGAAAACTGCAATTTTAGAGAAGAGCCCAGGGAGAGTCTGCCGGCCTCTCAGTGCTTGCATGAAGTTTTTTTTTTCCCTATAAGAGTGTATGCAGGTTATTCCATCCCCTGGTAAGGATTGATTAATATGGGATGGTTTAGGGACCCTATGGATCCTTTTAACCCCAAGGGAGCCAGCCTGGGCATCAGGGAGCATCTCTTTCATGATGCCAGTGAGAAAGACAGCCAGGTCAGGATCTTTCACAGTCTCTGGGACCCCACGAAGCCTTACATTGCATCTGCGAGATTTGTCCTCTAGATCCCATAATTGAAGCTGTTGGGCCAACATACGTTCCTCCAGGACCGCATAATCATCAGCAAGGGCATTATGGGCAGTTGCATATTCTGCCATTGTTTGTTCAATGTGGTCTGTGTGGTCCCCCAAGCTGCTAATGTCTTTCCTCAGCTCCTCTATCATGTCCTCATGTACTGCCCTCCTGAGAGAGGACAATAGGCGCTGCATCGTGGCTTGTGTGAGTGGGATATCTTTCTCCTTCATAGTTGCCATCTCTCTGTTGTCTTTAGAGGAGGAGCGGGAGGATATAGAGCGGGAGCGAGAAGCAGGTGCCATCTTGGATTGCAGTGCCGCATCCCTGCTGAACAAATCCGTCAGCTTTGCAGCGGTTTTGTGCCGTTTCTGGTGTCCCTGCGGCATGTCAGCGGGTCTCTGGCGAATCTTCTGTGCAGCTGTGCCAGACTATGTGAGCTGCGGTGAGCCATTTATTAGGTCACGTCTGCGGGAGCTCCCGGTCTATGCGTCCGGTGCCATGAGCTTCCAGGCCATGCCCCCCAGTCCCTCACTATTTACCAATCAGCTGGGTTTTGGTAATAACATTCTCCTCCCTAAACCCAACAATGCAGATTGTATGTTGGAGTTCTGTAGACTGTATATAATGGGATTTATCATGGGGATGAAATTTGTATATATTATGCAGAAGATAGCATCCAGAACATCAGAGTAAGCCGGTATCAGATATTCCACTATATATACACCATAGTAAATACAGATGACAGTGATGTGGGATGAGCAGGTGGAGAAGGCTTTCCTTCTGCTTTCTCTTGACTTCATCTTGAAGATGATGTAGAAAATGTTAGCATAAGAGATACAAGTGCACAATGAAGGAAGAAATGCAAATATAAAAATTTCTATACTTATTATTACCAAGAAAAATTGTGTCCCCGTACAGGTGGTCATTGTTAGTGACTTAACGTCACAGAAGAACTGGGGAATGACGTTGGAGTGACAGGAGGTCATGGTCATAGCTGAGATCACAAATATTAAAGAGTTTAGAAATCCGGTTGCCCAAATCCCGATAGTTATCAGGAGGCAATTTTTCTGATTTAGGATCTGATGATAATGTAAGGGGAGGCAGATAGCGACATATCGGTCATAAGCCATGATAAACAGGAGAACGTCCTCAGCTGTACCCACAGTGAAGTGAAAGTAGAGTTGAGTATAACATTGTGAGAAGGAAACAAAGTGATTCCCGGACAATAACCGGTGCAGTAATTCAGGAATCGTGACCGATGTATAAAATATGTCTACAATGGATAAATTACAGATAAAGAGATACATTGGTTCATGTAACTGATCTTCCAGAGATATAACAGTGATAATGGAGGAATTGACGAGAACTCCGACCAAATATATCAAGAAAAAGAAGGTAATAATGAATGTATTGAATGTTGCATACTCAAATGGCAAAAGGTAAAAATCATGAAAAATTGTCTCATTCTTCATTACTATTTTCTTGGTATTCTAGAAAAAAATAAAATAAAAAGTGATATACAGTTCATCACATAATAAGTTATCAACAAAAATAGAGAAATATATACCTGTAGTAGTAAGCATGTCATACCGAACCTCGAAGAACAGCTAGTCAACCTTGGTAATTCGGTGTTTTCTTATTGTGATCCAATCCTTTAGAGCAAACGTTGTAATAGCATTGGGTATTAACCTTGCCCTGAAACCTTGAAACTGATTGTCTAGTAAAATTGAGTTACCACCTATTTACAGAATAGGGCATAACTGATAGAACACTGAGGGTCCGACTGCTGGAACCTGCACCAATTGGCAAAATAGGGCTTTTTTTGTCCCCCTTCAGATGAAGCAGCATTGTGCATGGTCAACTGATGCTTCATTCATTCTCTATAGAGTTGCTGAAAAAAGCCAAGTGGTAACTCACTTGAGAAAGTAGAACCTAGCTCAAAACTACTGCACCTGACCCAACCGGTTCCTGTACAGACTAAAGTTCCTAGCTGCACTGACCTTGTGCGGGCTGGATTAACCCTAACCCCAAATTAGGAGATGACAACTGAGACCTGGATGCCTGAAAGGCCATAAAGCATTCTTTGTACCTCCTTAGGAACCAGAGCACTATACCCTGAAAAAAATAATAGAGCTCACCCCTTCTCTGTTGTCCTTCTGTGTTCTGGATTCTCCCCTGCACACGGATTTGCCTTTGGCTCCAGGTAGATTGAAGATAATGCAGAAAGTGGTATGATTAATTTACTGTGGGCAGTAGATTTTTTATATATTTTTTTTAAAACATCCAGTTTATTTTATACACATTAATATACAGTGCAACATGTTGCAGCCACAGGGCTAGACTTTAGGAACAACAATCCTACGCAAGTAACAGAAAACTGATGAACTCTGCACACAAAGAACGTGTCTGTGTGAACACGCTCACGCCGCCAAACAATCTAATACAAAAAACCTAGTCCATAAAACGTGGAAGTACTCTGCAGTAAAAAAGTTTCAAATGCAAGTGCAGTAAAAAAATATATAAATAACAGGGTACTTTTTGCGCATAAAATGTACTTCAAGCTGCTTCACCTCATCACGGTGTACCCATATCGAAGCAGTCCTATCTGTTGTATTAAAAACCTGATCAAGTAATGTGTATTCAAGTGAACAGGGTCCAAACAGGTCCAGTGTCCGATATGGACTGAGGTTGAAAGCAGCCTTTTGTGTGCAGAGCCCAAGGTGAGGGGCAGGGAACTCACATCTCTTGCTAGCCTCTTGCCTATTTTTAGGCTTCGATGACTTACCTTGACAGTATCACAAGGCTTGTGGCTCCTTAGGTAGAAATCATTACGGCAGTGTGAGGGGGGGAGCGGTAGATATTTATATTATGCTGGAGCAATCAAGGCCGGATGATTACAGAATAAAACAGCCCATGAGGAATAAGGATAATGTTTTTGAGCAATGTCTCTTAGGTTTGATTTTAATTGATTATTAAAACATGCAACACTGGCATGGCAAGTGACAAAGGGTAAAATAACCGATTTTTGATTCTGCTCTATATTACATATAATACCAGCAAAGTACATACAATTTATGCCGAAGAATAATAGGGAGGCCAGATGAGCCGATTTTATTTGTAAGACTACACTCTTCAATATTAAGACATTAAAATTACAACACCAAAAAAAATAAGTTATGGCGTAATGGGAATCTCAGGATGGATAGACATGTTAATGATCTGCAAATGATAAAAAAACATAACCAAAATGTTCAAACATTTCAATGTATTCAGTCTGGAACGTGAGAGCCACATTCAGAAATATACGCATTTACGCACCTTGGCTGCTATTAATAAGGTTTCCTAGTGAATGCTCTGCTGCACTGAATGCACTTGGGCAAATCATCAAGATCCACTGCTGGCAGCTCCTTTGCAAAAGCCGACCAATTATGTCCTATATGTGCTCGATGGGAGACAAGTCCAGAGACGCTGCAGGCCATGGTAATCACATGATTAGGCCACGTAGGTTGTTGATAATAGCCCCAGCAACATGTTGATCTAGTAGTTAACAGCTATGACCTGAAAAAGTGATAACGTCTTCCTACCTGAACACCCCTTTAATAGGTCATGGTAACGGCAACAAGCTGAAAATGAGGGGAAATAAGTGTTTGACTATTTTGATTCACCAATCATTTAACTCTTCACCGCCCAGCCTGTTTTCACCTTCCTTACCAGGCCATTCTTTTTTATTTCTGGCCAGTGTCATTTTATGTCGTAAGAACTGTGGAACGCTTCAACTGATCCCAGTAATTCTGAAAATGTTTTTTATGGCATATTATCTACTATATATTTGCCTTGTGGCCACTTCCGTCTGAGGCCGAAATCGCGCGCCAGCGCTCATTGGTTACCGCCAGCCACGGCAACCAATGAGCGGCGCGTATGCAAAAGAGCCGCGTGGCACACGAATTCGGAATGGTGACAGGAGGAGCGGTGACAGAAGGATCAGGGACAGGAGGAGCAACGGACGAGCGGTGACAGGATGAGAGATGGAGGAGTGGTGACAGGAGGAGAGACCGAGGAGCAGACACAGGAGGAGTGGTAACAGGAGGAGAGATGGAGGAACGGGGACAGGAGGAGCGGTGACAGGAGGAGAGACACAGGAGCGGTGACAGGAGGAGTGGGGACAGCAGGAGAGATGGAGGAACGGTGACAGGAGGAGCGGTGTAGTTCACTCATGTTGACTGAACAAGTTCTGTCAGTCACAGTATGTCAACTACATGCATATTCTAGAATACCCGATGCGGGCCACCATCTAGTACTTCTTATTTAGTGATGAGCGAATGGCGTAATATTTGCACTTGCTATTCTTGACACACCTCTCCAGGGCCTTAGGATACTTGGAACCGAGCTTTGATGCTAATGTTACCGGAGAATCACAGGGGCCGAGACCCGGTTGCGTGACCCTGGCGGTGTCATTAACAATTTGTTGCAGGTGGCTCTCCTCTTAGGGAAGGTCATGAGGTGAGGAGGGTTCATTTAGGGAAGGGATGACTTCCCTTCCCTAGGAAGTGGATACTGGCCTCTGGTCACTGTTTTTACGTGACGCCACCTGTAGATGGCCGCCGCTGCATGACAGTTCCTCTGGGGGTTGATGGTAGGGAGACAGCAGTGTTGAAAAGCCCTATATGAGTAGGGATGACTCCCAGGGCAGCAGAAGGATACCTGAGTGAGTTGGTAGTTATGTTTCTGGTGCTCACGACGCATCAAGAAAGTTCACAGACACAGTGGGTTGCAGTCTTCTGATCTTTTACTCACAGTCACTGCGCAACAGCCCGCTGAGCAACAGGTTCTTGGAGGCAGGGATCCAGCTACTTCCGGGTAGGAGGATGGCACGTGACCGGTACCCCTTCTCTTCCCTTTCTCAGTCGCCTCATACTGCACTTGCCTCGCATCTCGCCACACAGAGCTCTGAGCCAGTAGCTGTGAATTATTCTTAGGGGTAAATCTGCGGCATCTCCCCATAATCCTCTCTTTGCCAGCTTTTCAGCAGATGTATGCGGTTATCGACTGTGGCACCTTGGAAGTACCACATCTCCTGGGGGTCCTGGTGACCCTTTTCTGAAGCCTGGTCCCTCCACAGCCTTGCACCTGACAATGGATGCGAGCCCCACGGGTGGATTGCTCACTGCCTGTGCCTCTGGGACCCTCTCTTCCTCCTGGAGCCACCTGGTTCTCTTTCTCTGCTCCTTAGTCTGGCCTCAGGACGAGCTCCCACCGGCTCCAGTCTTCCGAACACTTCTCTCAAGTTCTTTCATTCTGTGACAGGCTTTCTTTCTCTAGCTTCTCTCCAGCTCGACTCTTGCTGTTTGACTCTCCTTTTCTCTCTTTTCTGTGCAATGGTCTTTGCTCTGCTGTTCAACTATCTCTCATCCTTTCTAGATCATTCCCACCCTATACCCGCTGTCATGTGTCCCACGTCATCTACGTGTGTGCTTCCTAACTTCACTCCTCCCAGGTGCTCCCTCTAACTACTTCCTCTCCACCCATCCCACTACAATGGTTCCTCTTCCAGACAGGATCAGGGCCTGTGCTCTCTGGTAGGAGCAATCTCACCCTAACCCTGACCTGGACCTAGTGTAGTGTGTGGCCTGGGTGTCCTGATACTGGTCTGAGCCCCCCTTACCCAAAAGTGGGATACTGCACCCTAACAGAGGTGCAGTACCTCTGTGGCGACTGGATCCGCAGGGGTGCCACATACTCGTAACAAGTACTTTTTAATACTCACATATTATAGCGAGTGCAATGTAAGTCAATGAGTTATAGGCTCCACCCACACTCATCCGGCTATAAAACGAGTCTTTCCGGGGCAGGGCGGGAGTGTGGGCTTTTTCACATTTCTATTGAATAAAACACCTTGCTGTGCCCCCCAGGGAGAGCCTAAAGTTCAATCTGCCCTCACTGGGGTACCAGCTCACTTTATGTAGTGAAGGGAGCTGTCAATTTAGGTCAGATAGATAATGATGGACACATCACTCACGAGCACCAGCGATACTCAACGAGTAACGAGTATCGCGAATACTGTACTATTTGTGCAAATAGTAATAATTACACTCACTCATCCCTAATCAAGTTTGTAGTAAATTTAGTATGACATTTTTGCATTTATTTTTGAAAAAATCATAAATTTGGTGAAAAGTTTTAAAACTTTGCAAATTTTAAACTTTGAATTCTAATCCCTTAAACCAAAATAGTTAATAAATAACATTTAAAACATGTCTACTTTACATCAGAACAATTGTTAAAATATAGTTTTTTTTGTTAAAAAGTTAGAAGTGTTAAATGTTTATCGAGTATTTCTCATTTTTCCAACAAATTTACAAAACCACTTTATAGGGACCACATCACATTTGCAGTGACTTTTAGGGGCCTATGAGACAAAAATACCCAAAAGTGACTGACAGCGAGTCTAAAAATTGCACCCCTCTGGCCATGTCCACACACCTCCGCTGTAAGTATTTTCTGCAGACGCAGCCCATGGTTACCCGATGTGTATCGTGGTAACCACTTCACACAGCAGGCTGTCTAGTGTCCGCTTAAGCTGAAAAACCACTGTTTGGGGGCACAGCATGGCTTGTAAGGGATGGAGTGCCATTTGACTTTTCAGATACAAAGTTGGATGAAATTATTAGCGGACACCATGTCAAAACTCGAAAGCCCCTGATGTGCCTAATAGTGATGAGTGCACTTTGCTCGAACATGTTTGCCAGTTTCAAATTCGGCAAGAACCTGGCCAATTTGGTTCAGTGATCGTGAATCCAGACACTTTCCCCAGAATTTGTCGAATGCGGATTTTTTTCGGGGGAAAAGTTCAGAATTCAAAATGGCCTTAAAACTTTGCCTCTTTATGTGAGGCCAAAACGCTTGCCGGAAGACTACTATGGTTAGGAGTGTCTCCAGCCATCTGGTCGACCGGCTTGTATAGAGGTGTGGAATTTTTGGGAATTGTTTGCAATTTTTGTAAGCTTCCTGGAGTTTGAAGGTGTTTTGACACCTGCAGGGTCTGAATTTTGGAAATATTACCAGAACACTTTGCTCATCCCTGCAGCACAGATTACACATCTGGAGCAATCCGATTACAGCATTGTGGGTCACAGAACCGCTCCGAAATCCGGAGCCGGTAACCTGATTGCATGTAAAGCAATCCGGCTACCATAATGGGCTCCTATGGGGAGCGGTTCCTGATCCAGTTTTGAGCTTTTTGACAGCTCAAAACCAGATCAGGATTTCAAAATGTTGCCGCAAATGTGACCCTAGCCTAAATGTGTAGTAGGATGTATTTGCCAGATAGATATGGGGTTTTAGCATGTGAAAAGAATAAGAATAAATATTTTATGATAAAAAAAAATATGTCACCTCCTAGGGGCCAGTTTAGGTATAATAGATGAATAGATTAGATGTATGAGAATTAGCTAAGAGTTAGGGCCACGTCACACGCATCAATTTGATGAACGATATTGCTTAAGCGACCTGCATTTTTGATCGCTTAAGCGATATCGTTTGTGCGTCGCTGCGTGTAACCAAGTGATATTGCTTTGAAAAATCGGTTGATTGTTTGATCGTAGATTTGTGAACCTGTTCACAAATCTATCGTTGGTCGGTCGGCGGACACGCAGCATCGCTGCGTGTGACACCGGGAGACCATCGAACAGCGAGCTCCCAGCACTGCACAGCCTATGCTGGGAGCTTGTATCCATGGTAAACATCAGGTTACTAAGCGCCGTGCGGCGCCTAGTAACCCGATGTGTACCTTGGTTACCAGCGTTCTCACTGGTCCACATCGCTGGTGTGTCTGCCTGTGTGACAGCTCACCAGCGATATGAACGATATTGTTAGCGATAGCACGTGCATGTGATCGATAACAATATCGTTCATGAAATTGTTGCGTGTGACGTGGCCCTTAAGATTATGCTGGTGGGAGGCATTAAAGGGAAAAATAGCAAGGAGAGAC
Source organism: Allobates femoralis (assembly GCA_033576535.1). Classification (NCBI taxonomy): domain Eukaryota; kingdom Metazoa; phylum Chordata; class Amphibia; order Anura; family Aromobatidae; genus Allobates; species Allobates femoralis. The sequence continues at coordinate 230,678,993 of JARQOC010000011.1, read as the reverse complement.
GAGCAAACCTTTTGAAGTTTGGGTTTGGTTCGGATTGCCAAACATGCATATGTTTGCCGAATAGATCATCGAACAGTTTGCCGAACTTCTAAAACCTATTCAAGTCAATAGGAAGCAGAATTAAGGGCCTTGAAAACACCTTCAAAGGGATACAAAAGCTGCCAAACACAGCTCAAACTGTTTTACAGTGGAGTCTTGCTCTTTTGGCCCAGACATTGTCTTGCTACACTTTTACTTAGGAATCTTCAGCGCCGCTGTCACCATGCTTCCGGACCCACTCATGAACCTCAGACATTCTCATGACTTCTCTGAAGTTGTCTAAGGTTACACAGTAGGTATCTCGCAGCAGGGAATACCATTATGTGATCTGAGATAACCTCAGTGGCATCAGCGTTCGTAACACTAGCTGTCTCCTAAGAGATGGGAAATTGCAAAAAACGTAGTGGATATATCTTGCCAGTACTGTGAGACAACCCATGTGAAGAGTGGTGATGTCAGGGAGTTCAGCCAAGTTCAAACTTGCGGGATAGACCCGTATGACCCCATGAGTCTTAACTGCAGTAATGTTTGTGTTGACACTGCTTGTCAACCTCTCACCAGTGCCTGCATTCCTACTCACACAGCATATGGGGGATTCTTTCTGTGAACGTGACCATACCATACTGTAAGGCGAACCCCTTCCCCCCTTGCTGCCCATCACCGTCATGAAGGTGACCTCCTCCCCAACGTAGATTGTACAGAGTCTCTGAGAAGTGACCAGTACCTTTTTAGGTTATGAAGCCAATCCCTCTATCCTGGATTAATGCCATCATCTTGCCCCGGCTACATTGACCATCAAAGTCATTGGCCTTAGGCCCATGCAACCATTCTCGGACAATGGCATTCGCGGTTAAAATCTCCTCAAGAAAGGAGACAAGAAGAAGTGGTTCATGCCATATTGGTTAGTTGATTGGGGAGGATAGGGGTCCCCACATTGTATTCTCCCTGTCAAAGGTTTCTGGTGGGAGTGCTAAACAAAGCTTGGGAACAAGGCCTTCTGCTTCTACTACCTCCTCCTCTTCCTCATCCTCATCCTCCTCATCATGCTCCAGGATTTGCCAATCCAGCAGCTGTGGCATTGGCTGCAGGTATGATAATACCAGGCATGCTGCAAGATCCTCCGGAGTGTGAAATATGGTGCTCACGAGTGGCATTGAGAATAGCTCACCTCCTGACTGAGCCCCTCAGGTCCTCATCTGGCATTCGAGCCCAGCGCTGGATCCTGACCTCACTGCATATGAATCCAATGCAGGTAGCTTCGGTTCGGGTGCTAAAGCACTCTTTGCACTTTTTACCTTTAGGGTGATGAAAAAGATGACATCCTCCAAAGCAGGAATATCTTGTGGTGGATCCATAACCTAGCCAAACTGCATACTACAGGCACATGGTAGCAAACTAAGTGTAGCAGACTGTAGTTGTATAGTACCACGGTAAGACTTCTTTGTTTTGCCTGGGGTCCCGCCTTCCAGTGCCAGGGCACAAATAATTACTTACAATATGTTATTTTTGCACAGTCTCATTGCCTAGCTCCTCATTAACCCCTCATGGGGTGGGCTGCAGAAGGCACATGACATTCATTACAAATCTTATTTCCCATGCAAAAGGTAACACCTGAGCTTGCGATTGGGTTGAGAGATTATTGAAGCCTGATATATTTGGAAGAGAAATAATGAAAACAAAAAGTTTATTCAGCTCAATACCAATTCATCTGGAATGCTGGATAAGGCTAGTGGGCAGCAATGCAAGGACAAGTTCAGTATTAATGATACATAAATCAAGCTTGTGCACAAAAGCCAAACATCTGTATTGTAAATGTATGGAGTTTAATGAAATAGTATTTGAACATTTTCAAGAAGCAATATCCATAGTATGGTGTTTCAGGAGTGTGAACAGACCTATAAGACAAAGTATGTGAAGCATGTAATGGCCATATGCTATTTTTATATAAATTGTGAACACATAAATGTAGAAGAGATGGCCTCACATACTGCTGCAATAATAAAGGTTTTCTCTCCAAAAAAAATAAAAAATAATTTAAAATAATAATAATAATAATAATAATAATAATAATAATAATAATAATAATAATAATAAAATAAACAAATTATTTAAAAAATTATTAAGTTCTTTTAAATGGATGTTTTAAGGATATTGTAAGCTTTCTGGACTTCACAGCTGCTGCCACATTTGGCATTGTTTCCAAAATTCAGACCCTGCTGGTTTTAAAAACACCTACAAACTCCAGGAAGCTAAACAATTTATTTTAAAGCTCCAAAACATTCTACATATGAAAAGAAACAGTAGACCCGATGGTTCGGAACAATCCTAACCTTAATGATTATGTGTTGTTCCCAGCCACAGGGCGAGCATTTGGGCCCGAAACAATCAGGGAAATTTTTAGGGTCATTTAGAATTTCAAACTTGTTTCCCGAACAAAGCCACATTTGGCGAATTTTTGGTAAATTGCTCAGGGTTTCGATCGTGAACAGAATCTGCAATGTTCCGATCGCGAACAGAATCTGCAATGTTCACGCCGAATTTGAAATTGGCGAACTTATTTGGGAAAGTTCGCTCAATTCTAATAGCAAGTAATCAATTTAGATTTAAACTTAGATAAGGATCTGCCTAGAAAAATAAGGACCTAGGTGCGAGAACCTTTCCTGTAAACTCTGAGGCCAATCCCAAAAGGTCTGGAGCTCGAGGCTCATCCCGGCGGACTTAGTGAAGCAGCCAGGGCATTAAACAGAAGGGGGATTGTATCAGGGAAAATGGGATGATCCTGGAGTACCATGGACTAGTGGAAAGAGTACTGCTGGCATTGACGGAGGAAAGAGAGTTGTCAGTGCCTGGGAACAGTGAAGTTCCCATAGTGGGAACTTATAGAAGGAAGGAAGTCTGCTTCTCCACCCATACTGGGAGTATTAAAGAAATGAATACCCCAGTCAGGAAGAAAGAATGCTGAATACCGTGATGCCTATGCAACTGTTAACCAAATGTAAAGACCATTTTGTTAAGGAGTCCCGGTTGTGGCATGATTCTTGCCCTGCAGAAGTGGATGAGAAGATGGACAACATCCCAAAAAAGCAAGTGAGTGCCACACATCCCACACACTGAAGGACCTGCGGTGACGTGACCGGATGCTCGGAGCCCCCGGAGCACGCGGAGTGCGGATGAGCTAGAGCCTTTGAAGGGCGCCTTATCAAGTGTATTACCTGGTTGTGCGGGGACAGCACAACCCGATAAGATGAGTGACCACCTATTAGTATACCACGCTAAATATAGCCCCCCTGGTAACCGCACTATTGCTCCCCTTTCTTTCTCTTTTCTCTTACACATCCCACACAACCAGACACACGTCCAGGTTCCCTTATCCAAAGTAGGGCAGCCCTGTGGCTACATGGTCCCTCCCTTCATTGATGTATCACATAAATTCCAATAAAATACATATAAGTTTGTAGGTGTAGCAGGACATAATGTGGAAAGTTCATGGGGTATGAGTACATTTTGCTTTCTTCTCAGGTCTTTACACATTCTATTTTCTTCACTAACCCCAGCAATGCCGATTGTACATTGGAGTTCTGTAGACTGTATATGATGGGATTTATCATGGGAATGATATTTGTATATATTATACTGAAGATAGAATCCAGAACATCAGAGTAAGGTGGTATCAGATACTCTATTAAGCCTGCCCCATAGTAAACAGTAACAACAGTAATGTGGGACGAACATGTGGAGAAGGCTTTTTTTTGTCTTTCTCTTGACTTGATCTTGAAGATGACGGAGAAAATGTTAATATAAGAAATAACCGTGCCCATCACTGGGATGAAGGCAAATGGCAACAAATCTATACCTACTATAATTAAAAACATGTTTGTGGTGGTACAGGTGGTCCTTGTTAGTGACTTAGCATCACAGAAGAACTGGTGGATGATGGTGGAGTGACAGGAGGACATGTATAGCGCTGAGGTCACAAGCATTAAAGAATTTAAAAAGGCGGCTACTGAAATCCCGATAGTGATCAGGAGGCAATTTCTCTGACTTAAGATCCGATGATAATGTAAGGGGAGGCAGATAGCGACATATCGGTCATAAGCCATAATGAAAAGAAGAATACACTCTGCAGTACCCACAGTCAACACAAAATATAACTGAGTATAACATTGTGAGAAGGAAACAAAGTGATTCCCGGACAATAACCGGTGCAGTAATTTAGGAACCGTCACCGATGTATAAAATATGTCTACAATGGATAAATTACAGATGAAGAGATACATTGGTTTATGTAACTGAACTTCTAGACATATGACTGTGATAATGGAGGAATTGATGAGAACTCCGACCAGATAGATCAAGAAGAAGAAGGTGGAAATTAATGGTTTATTCCTCGTCTCTCCAGAAAATGGTAAAATGTAAAAATATTTAATGAAAGTCTCATTCTTCATTAGTATATTTTTAGCTAAAGAAAAGCACAAAGTGTCTTGTTAAATTCAGCACATAATTAACCAAAAATTACTAAATAATAAAAAGAGAGAGAAAAAGAACTTATGTGTAACGTGTAGCCTGCGCTATGTCAGAAGATGCTGCTAGCAAGGTGAGCCATGGATCCCCAGTCTAAGGGTGAGACTAGTTCCCCTGATCACCTTTTTCCCATCATTACCATCCTGCTACTTTATTCCCTTGATCGTTATACCACCCCGTGACAATACGTAAGATCTGATATAATTAAAAATCTGGTCATTCTTGATACTCCAAGAAGTGCTATTGGTTTCAAATCCAGAACTTGCTCCATTTGCAGTAAAAAGGTTGTCCATTACTTGTACATTGATGGCCTATGTTTAGGTTATCATTGTGTGATTGGTTGGGTTGTGACACCCAGAACCTTTCAAGCAGCTCTTCTTGGTGTCGGTTTTGTGCAGCTCCGTCAGCAGAATAGTGGCTGTGGATGGATAATGCAAATCTGCCTCCTATTGATTTGAATATGGGCAGATTTACAGTATTTAGCCACAGCTACTATCCAATTGATGGTGCTGTGCAGCTCCGTAACTGGGCAGTTCCAGCTGTCACTAACACTGGAAACAGCTGATTGACAGGGGTGCCAGGTGTCATACTTCCACCAATCAGACATTGATGACCTATTTTACAAATAGGCCAACATCTGGAAGAATTACTGTCCAGAAAAGAAAAGGTGAGCATTACAATGGGTCTTAAATTATGTCAGCAGTAAAACCTACTGAGACCATAGTTGTGTTATAAAGAAATGGCTCTAACCATCCTCTAAGTGCAATTTCTCCGAATAATTCTGTCATCATGTCTTGGTCTTGGGACTCAATATACAGTGGCCTCTTGCTCTGTGGTTATTTTTCTTACCTGCTGAGACACAATCTGGTCAATCCCCAACTGTTGATAATTCCTTTATCTTTGCTTCTTCCTGAGGTTTTCAGTTTGTCAGGTGTTTTCACTTGCTCTTATTGACTCTGTCCTATCCCATCCAGGGTGGGCCTATTTACACTCTCTTTTCACAAGCTTTCTCTGGTGACTACATTTCTAAGTGGATTCTTGCGAAGCAGTTTCAGACCTATTTGGGAAGGGCAGTGGGGGATTTAAGAAGCTTTGTACAGTTACATGCAGAAAATAGTAAAATAAAATCTAAAGATCTATTAGTATGGAAATCTGTCTTTCAGTAAAATGTTTTGCAAACATTACTTCCATCATTTGCACATTGTTTATTTATGGTTAAGATATAGTTTTTGAAAACTCCAAATAAATAAAAGGAACTAAAAAGCATTTCACATAAAATTAGCAGTCGTAACAATTAAAGTAATTATCTGACAATAGAATAGTCTGTATTAAAATACTTGTTTTAATATAAATTTGTTTTTTTCAATAAGACAGGAATTATATGATCATATATGTGCCATAGCTCATAAGATATCATTAATAAGGCTCCTTTCACATCAGCAGTTTTCGTTGATATGCGGCAGATCCGGCAGGTGGCGCCGTATCTGCCGGATCTGCCACCTAATGGCCGACTTGCAGCCCTGATTCGGCAAGCCCCATGCATTGTCTATGGGGCCTGTGGTCCGGTGCGGCAAGTGCGGTTCTGCCGGATGTGGCAGATCTGGCTGATCCAGTGTAACCGCACTTAACTGCACAATGCATGGGGCTTGCCGAATCCGGTCCACAAGTCAGCCGTTAGGCGGCAGATTCGGCAGATGCGGCGCCACCTGCCAGATATGCCGCACATCAGTGAAAACCGCTGATGTGAAAGGGCCCTAATACAGATAAAAATATCTGATCCACTTACCATTACAGTAGCACAAAGCTTATCATAATCTACATAACTCCTTACTGGGTGTAGAAAGAGCTATGGAAGGAGATTTAAGGAGATTTATATAGTGTTAGAACAATCCCTCGATGATCATTGACATAATTTCCCATGTGGAGAAAATGCTTATGATTACATCATAGAATTTGTATCACTTGGGTTTTAATATTCTGGGACATGATATCCTATTTATTTGCTATAACTACTTTTTTTCATTTGACAAAGCACATTTTTTCCTATCAACTTCTAAATTTACATAAACAAGACAATAATATCCATAATGTAAACAAAAAAAGTTAAAAAAAAGTAGTGCCGAAAAACAGTCATGGACGAAAGTGATGAGCGAGTAGTGAGATATTCGAGTTCGGATCACTCTAACTGTATACTTTGAATGGTTTCATTATTCGAATTCGAGTGAGTTCACCACTGTCTTGCATTGAATTTGTTACTCGATACTTGATCAAAGTATCCAGTTAGAGTTTCCGAATCTGAGTATCTTACTTCTCGCTCATCATTAGTTGGCACCCTTGACAAATGTTCTAGAAAAATATATTTTTTTCCCTGGAATATTATCACAATTCCTCATGCTTTTTTATACACTAGTGATGAGCGAGTGTAATCGGTACTATTTGCTATTCACACGAATAGCACGGTATTCGAGATACTCATTACTCAGTGAGTATCGCTGGTGCTCGTGAATGATGTGTTGATCATTATCGATCTGACAGAAGTTGACAGCTTCCTTCATTACATAAAGTCGGCTGGCACCTCAGTGATGGCAGTTTGAATGTTAGGGTCTCTCTGGGGGGGTCACTGCAAGGTGTTTTATGTAGTTCAAATGTGAAAAAGCCCACCCTCCGCGCCCTGTCCCATAAATAGATATAGGCCAGGGTCACACAAGCCCTGGATCCGTTTTTGGCATCAGTCCAAAAACTGATACTAAAAACGGAACCAGCAAGATAAGAAAGAGAGAGGGGCGCAATGTGTAGGATTATCATGAACATAAACAGTGGCAAGAAACAGGTGGTCGCTCACCTGCCTGGGTTGTGCAAGCCCTGCTCAACCCCGTTATCAGCTATGTGATCACCCCTGCCGTGTTAATCCTCCTGATATCACCGCCGCAGCTCCGGGTATAACGGGCATCCGGTCATGTGGTGCGGCCGCCGGAATTGCGTCACCGCAGGTCCTTTAGCACTTGTCTCCTGTTGCCAGGCGACGCTAGGTCCTTGTGGTGATATGGTGGTAGTGTGTCCAGCTGCTCCTGATGCTTCTCTCTCAGAGAGGGAAAGGGTATATTGTACATGGATATAAGCGGTCTATTAGAAGCGCTTTGGACATAGACTTCAGGAGGCTCAGATGATATTGAACAGACCTTTATTTCCTCCCCTCCAAAGCTCCACAATGCGTTTCGATAGAAATGCTATCTTCATCAGGTTGTATCAACCTAATGGACCGCTTATATCCATATACAGTAAAAACAGATCCAGGGCTTAAGTGTGACATGCATTTGTAAAAAATGCATGCGTTTTTTAACTGCACCCAAAAACGCTGATAGCATTCTTTATGTTCCTTTGTCCACAGCGCACAACATAATCAAGAAGTTTCCAAGTCATGATAAACTGAATGTCCCTTATTATGTTGAGATCTAGGGAGAATCCATATAAGATGTAGAAAAATAACAAAAACAACCAATACTTACTCACTGCTCACCTCTGCTGTCAGTGTCTGCGCATCTTTTTACCATTCTCACATGATAAGTGTTAATGGAAGACTGGTACTTCCAGTCTTGACTAGACCATAGTGATGGGCAAAAGTCACAACCTTTAGTGCATATAGTAGTGTCGCGGTGTATCTTGGGATGTCACAACTTAGAGGCAACATTAAAATGTACATGTTCACAGACATCCTGGGCGTCTCAGCATGATGTCATGATGTGTGCAGCAATCTTATGCTGGCAGACCAGGCCAAGTCTTTTGGTTGTGACTTGACCTGGAAAGATACGGTGCATGGACAAGCCCATACTATTTATAGTTATGGGTAGAAGTACTGACCTCATGTGTAGATGCAATGTGTAGTGGTTGTAACAAGTTCGCCAAGGACCTTGTAGGTAAGAGCAAGCAGTTGAGGTAGCCTGAGAGATTAGTAGTAAGGTAATATTATTATTATTATTATTATTATTATTTTCAACTTTACCTGCTCTTCTGTTCAGAAGAATAGTGGCCATAATTTGTGGTCAGAATTACTAAATTCAAGTGGCAGCAAAAGTAAAAAATCCTAGAATACGATTTTTTGTAAAATACAAGTAATCTGAAGAAATTGTGAAAAAAAAAATCAGCATCTTCTCCATATAGAAAAAGGATTGAAAATTAGATTACAACATGCATTTTATTAAATTCCGAAGAACACGCGTTATAAAATATTGTGTGGGGTGAAGGCCTTCTGTACTTCAAACTCCCAATGGGTTCCTAATCATGGTATTTTTTTTTCCAATTCCTTCAATTTCTACCATCCAAGGCTTGCTACCGAGGATTACCTGCGCATGGTATGGACCCCTAAGAGGCTTTTTACGCGATAGGCTCATATACTTTTCGTACATTTGTAAGAATTTAGTTCCAATTAAATAATTTGCCCAACTATTAGTTGTAAGTAATAAACTAATTTATTTGGCCTTAGCTTCTTTTTTTTCGCATGCTGAATAATTCAGATTTTAAAAACTGATATTGTTTCCTAGTGTTTGGTTTTCACAAATAAACACAGCAATAAAATTGACCTCTAATAAGACAACAATATGCCATAAAAACTTGTACAAATTCTTTATTTCATTGAGAGAAATAAGGAAATGAATTTATCCTATTAACTGCACTTGCAAATAAATGAAACACTGGGAACGTTCTAATTTACTTTGGTTTACTAGTCACACAGCTATGCTCTAAAATATCTAATCTTAGGGTTCCTAATTTGTAACAATTTTATTTTTATATCTTTAAAATTAACTTTTATATTTTTAAAAGTGGAGTTAAGGAAAATGTGGAGAAAGTCAAAATTTACTTGTGTGAAGATTACATGTGGAATATGGATATAGTTCACTTTTTGCCAGGACATTGTAGTTTCAAAATCAATGTTCTTTCTTTTAAAGGTACATATTGGACATCAGGCCAAAACTATACATTTTTTTGAAGGATAGACCTCCAAGGATGTAAGTCGAAGGAGTAGGTACGGAGAAAAACAAGAGAGGGCACAGATCTGAGTGCAGAATGTTTGAATGATTTGATGGTAAAAAATAAATTGGTCTCTCACCTTTATGGTGTCTTGTTAGTTTGCCTGTCAATCCAGAGAGGATTCCTGGATCGATGTTGTAACAGTGTGGTCTGCTGCCTCGTCCCGGATCTTTCGGATCACTCAGCCTGTGTCCATTGTAAGGTTTTCGGATTCCAACATCCGGAGGAGTGGACAAGGCGCTCCCACAACAAAAGGATTGAAATTTCTTCGTATTCTATCTTATTTTATTTATTTTGTAAATTTTGATGTGAATAAATGTGTGAAGAATACGAAGAAATTTGAATCCTTTTGTTGTGGGAGCGCCTTGTCCACTCCTCCGGATGTTGGAGTAAAAAACATTGTTTTTGAGGCACTTTTTTAAGCCAAACACATGAGAAGATACAAAAGCCAGAGACGTGTCTATATCAGCTTTAAGGCACTTTCACACAATGTCTTATAGATGCCAAGGTATTCACTAAGTTTTTCCTAATGGAGAAAGTTTCAGAAAAACACCAGTGATCTTTTTCATGATGTATCTCCTTCGCCGTCTTTTCATAGTTTTATTGGTGGCTTTGCCACCACCGTTATTTAGGCAGCAATTGACTTCCAATTGGAAGCCACTAGAAGCATGGATCAGTCACTTCTAGCCTTCGAGGCCTGAAGTGGTTAAAAGAAGCTAAAAAATAAATGATAAGGTAAATAATATTTATACCGTGTTAGCCAGTAGATACAAAACTATATTGCAATATGAGAGTCGTTAGTGGTTGATACCTTTTAATGGTTAACTGAAAAGATGGTAAGCATAGCAAGCTCTGACAGAAAAGGTCAGAAAGACCTTTTTGAACCATGGCTACCATCCAAGAACAATTGAGAACCAGATTACAAGAGCCACCAGAATATCAAGGAATTATCTCCTACAATACAAAACTAGACAAGAAAAGAACAGAGTTCCTCTCGTAGTCACCTACAATCCAAGTCTGGAGGTGCTAAGAGGAGCCGCACGGAAACTGCAACCACTCCTACAAAAGATGCCCGACTTAGGCCAGGGTCACACTTAGAAGGCACAATCCAGTAACGGGATCCAGTACCGGATCCGGTATTGAACTGTGCCTTCATACTTTTTTAATTCTGTCAAATTGCAACCCTCATTCTGGATCTGGATGAATTTTGGAATGAGGATTTTTGCAATTTTAAAAACCGGATCCGGATCCGGTTCCCATAGGGTCCCATGTTAAAAAAAATGGATCCGGTTTTTCAACCGCTCCGAAAAATGCAGCCTGCATAATTTTTACCGCAGGCTGTAAAACCGGATTTGGTATTTGGGTAATCCAGTTTTTTAATGGCAGCCTATGGGCTGCGGATCCAGATCTGGTTTTGAGCATTTTTAATGCTCAAAACCGGATTCGGATGTAAAAAAAAAACGCAGGTGTGACCCTAGCCTAAAATCAATATTTCCGGATCCTCCACTCTTGTGTTTTAGACAACTTCCGAATCTAAAAAACATCATTATTAGAAGCACCCTGTCCTCTCCAGCAACAACAGGAACCTTTCCCTGCCACCAGAACAGGTGCAAAACCTGTCCATCTATAATGACAATGGACAAGATAAAGATTCCTGGGACAGATCAGAACTACAAGATCCCAGGTAACTTCAGTTGCACCACAAGCAATGTGGTGTATTTAACTATATGGACCAAATGCCCAACAGGTGGCCTGTACATAGGGGAGACTGGATTACAATTCAGAATAAGAATGAATTCTCATCACCACTCAATAAAAGAAAGGCGTATGGACCTACCTGAAGCGAAACATTTTTGCAGCTCTGACCACAGTAGTGAAACCGATATGAGGCTGCTCATTTTAAAAAGTAACTTCAGATCTCAGAGAGAGAGGAGAATTTGGGAATACAAATTGATAACGACCTTTGACACATTCAAAACAGGACTACATGCTTGATATGGATTCATGGGATTTTATGTAAAATGAATGGACATTTGGGGATAGCAGATTCATGCTTTTTTTTTTATATAACATGAAAGTGCTTTTGGGGACATTTTGCAACACACTCAAACTATAGGACTATGAACTCTTGACACTTCTGTGAACTGTCTCACTTAGAACTCTGCTCTCCACAACTCACTTAAGTATTTTCAGGTCTCCACGGGTTGCTAACCATTTACCTAATAAAATTTGTTCCGCTTATCTTAGAAATATGGTTTCTCTGTCCCTGTTTCTCCACCCCTCCCTAACCCTACTCTACTTTACATCACCTGTCATATTCACCACAGCATATAACACTGTTTTCCATTTTTTTTAATATTGTTTGCTTATGTATATATGTATGTGTCTTCAGAATTTGTGTCATTACCAGCCTGACAAAGGAGCCACAGTGTCCCGAAAGCGTGCTATGTTTACCATCTTTTCAGTTAGCCATTAAATGGTATCAACCACTGAGGACTCTCAGACTGTAATATAGTTTCTTTAGTGCTTTTTCAGGCTGAATCCTATACGTCCTCATCCGAAAAATTTGCCTTGTGAACATGCACTTATAGCCTTTTTTCCCTCTTATTAAATATAATTCTAGCTTGGATGCAATAATTGTATCAAAAACTAAATCTCTCATTCCAACTTAAAGGGAATCTGTCATCAAATTTTTGTTATGAAATCTGAGAACAGCATGATGCCGAGACCCTGATTTCAGGAATGATTCACTTGCTGGACTGTCTGCTATCATTTTCATATAATCACTGTTACACCGACCACTTGCATATCTTCTAAGCATCACCCTACTTACTCTGTGTTTCCCCATGCTCCACCCAGAAGCTGGACATCGCACACAGTTGCCTTGTGCTGGTCGTGGTAGAAGATGTTGCGAAACTCTGCAGGAATGTGTATACTCCCTGTCCTGTAGAGATTTGCTTCCCCAGCCTATCACCTGTTAGCAAGTGATACACCAGGCAACTCCACCTTCCACTCCTCACGTGATCTTGGTTCTTGTTCGATTTCTGTCAAATTTCCAGCAAAGTGGTTGTATTGCTATCTCTCCCATTTCCTTACTTGGCTTGCTTCTTGGTTACTCTGTTCTCTCTGTGACCTCGGCTACAGATATTGATCCTGTGCTTCCTGCCCTGATCATGCACTGTCAGGACTATTTCTCTGCCTTGGCCTTCTGTACCTCTTACACCTGACTTGACCCATCAGTCAGCAGTTATATTTTAAGGGGATTTTTTAAATATTTTTTATTTATTTATTTATTTATTTTTTATTGGAGAGCAAACCTTTATTATTGCAGAGGGTGACCACCACTACCAACATTCAAGGCCATCTGTCTACAATTATGTGATAGCAATTCATATGAACAGGATATGGCCATTATATGCTTCATATGTATGATCTTATAGATCTGTTCACACTGATGAAACACCATAGTATGGATATTACTTCTTACAAATGTGCAATCACTATTTAATGTCATATTAATAATACTACTAATATGTATTCATTTATATAATGCTATTAATTTCATAGCGCTTTACAAACATTTGCAACACAGTCCCCATTCGGGCTCTCCTTTCATGTATAATTCATATTACAGTGCACTGGCAATCCTGCAGTAGCCTTATTCAGCATTCCAGATAAATTGGTGGTGAATGGTGACCTGAATAAACTTATTTATTTTCTTCATATCATTATATTTCCAACAAAGATGTCATGCTGCAACTAAGTTACCGCAACCCAGTTGTTATACCCTGTGGCATCATATATTGGGGTTAATTAGCAGCTAGACATTAGGCAACAATAATGTGCAAACATTCAAATCCGGTTATGTACTTATTGCTCAGATCTGAATCGTGTCACTTAATGGAAGAGATGGGCCCCTTAGAAAAAAAAACACACCCAAACCCGCAGACCTGTGTTAGAGTCTACTGCCATCTTACCGGTGCATTCCCAGTGGCACACAGGTATGCTGTCTACATTCCACAGTACTTTGTTGATGGATCCTCTGCATGACATGGACTCAGAAGATGTCATCTTCCTAACCACCCCAGAGGTAGAAGGTGGGCAGCGCACCCCCATAGACCTAATATTAATGGTTACAGGACCTCGGACAGCGGCTGATACTATACGTACATTACGTACAGTATCTCCTGTACTGGGAGGAGCTGCGGCTTCATTCAGAAATTTGTACAAAGCTGACAATAGTCGGCTATACTGTAAAGGGCTTATTAACCCCTCACATACTGACAGGAGTGGACAGCATGTCTCTAGGGAGGGTGGGCACCCCCTAGAGACATGTTGCCCACAGCTACTATTAATATTTCATGTTTTAATAACATTTAACACTTTGCTCATCCCTGCGGCACAGATTACACATCCGGAGCAATACGGTTACCGCATTGTGGGTCACAGAACCACTCCGAAAACTGCAGCCTCCATGATTTTTCACGCAGGCTGCAGATCCGGAGCCAGTAACCGGATTGCATGTAAAGCAATCCGGTTACCATAATGGGCTCCTATGGGGAGCGGTTCCTGATCCAGTTGTGAGATTTTTGACAGCTCAAAACCAGATCAGGATTTCAAAATGTTGCCGCAAATGTGACCCTAGCCTAAATGTGTAGTAGGATGTATTAGCCAGATAGATATGGGGTTTTAGCATGTGAAAAGAATAAGAATAAATATTTTATGATAAAAAAAAATATGTCGCCTCCTAAGGGCCAGTTTAAGTATAATAGATGAATAGATAGATGTATGAGAATTAGCTAAGAGTTAGGGCCACGTCACACGCATCAATTTGATGAACGATATCGCTTAAGCGACCTGCTTTTTTGATCGCTTAAGCGATATCGTTTGTGCGTCGCTGTGTGTAACCAAGCGATATTTCTTTGAAAAGTCGCTTGATTGTTTGATCGCAGATTTGTGAACATGTTCACAAATCTATCGTTGGTCGGCCGGTAGACACGCAGCATCGCTGCGTGTGACACCGGGAGACCATCGATCAGCGACCTCCCAGCACTGCACGGCCTATGCTGGAAGCTCATATCCATGGAAAACATTGGGTTACTAAGCGCCGCACGACGCCTAGTAACCGAATGTGTACCTTGGTTACCAGCGTTCTCGCTGGACCACATCGCTGGTGAGTCTGCTTGTGTGACAGCTTACCAGTGATATGAACGATATTGTTAGCGATCGCGCGTGCATGTCATCACTAACAATATCGTTCATCAAATTGATGCGTGTGACGTGGCCCTTAAGATTATGCTGGTGGGAGGCACTAAAGGGAAATAACAAGGAGAGATGAGCAAACCTTTTGAAGTTTGGGTTTGGTTCGGTTTGCCAAACATGCATATGTTTGCCGAATAGATCATGGAACAGTTTGCCGAACTTCTAAAACCTATTCAAGTCAATAGAAGGCAGAATCAAGGGCCTAGAAAACACCTTCAAAGGGATACAAAAGCTGCCAAACACAGCTCAAACTGTTTTACAGTGGAGTCTTGCTCTTTTGGTCCAGACATTATCTTCCTACACTTCTACTTAGGAATCTTCAGCGCCGCTGTCACCATGCTTCCGGACCCACTCATGAACCTCAGACATTCTCATGACTTCTCTGAAGTTGTCTAAGGTTACACAGTAGGTATCTCGCAGCAGGGAATACCATTATGTGATCTGAGATAACCTCAGTGGTGTCAGCGTTCGTAACACTAGCTGTCTCCTAAGAGATGGGAAATTGCAAAAAACGTAGTGGATATATCTTGCCAGTATTGTGAGACAGACCATGTGAGGAGAGGTGATGTCAGGGGGTTCAGCCCAATTCAAACTTGCGGGATAGACCCGTATGACCCCATGAGTCTTAACTGCAGTAATGTTTGTGTTGACACTGCTTGTCAACCTCTCACCAGTGCCTGCATTCCTGCTCTCACAGCATATGGGGGATGCTTTCTGTGAACGTGATCATACCCTACTGTAAGGCCGAACACCACCTTGCTGCTCATCACCTTTATGAAGGTGACCTCCTCCCCAATGTAGATTGTACAGAGTCTTTTGAGAAGATGGGCAGGCAGAAGGGTAGACTACTTGATGTAGCACTGATAACCAGTACCTTTTTAGGTTATGAAGCCAATCCCTCTATCCTGGATTAATGCCACCACCTTGCCCCGGCTACATTGGCCATCAAAGTCATTGGCCTTAGGCCCATGCAACCATTCTCGGACAATGGCATTCACGGTTAAAATCTCCTCAAGAAAGGAGACAAGAAGAAGTGGTTCATGCCATATTGGTTAGTTGCTTGGGGAGGATAGGGGTCCCCACATTGTATTCTCCCTGTCAAAGGCTTCTGGCGGGAGTGCTAAACAAAGCTTGGAAACAAGGCCTTCTGCTTCTACTACCTACTCCTCTTCCTCATCCTCATCCTCCTCATCATGCTCCAGGATTTGCCAATCCAGCAGCTGTGACATTGGCTGCAGGTATAATAATGCCAGGCATGCTGCAAGATCCTCCGGAGTGTGAAATATGGTACTCACGAGTGGCATTGGGAATGGCTCACCTCCTGACTGTGAGCCCCTCAGGTCCTTATCTGGCATCCGAGCCCAGCGCTGGATCCTGACCTCACTGCATATGAGTCCAATGCAGGTAGCTTCGGTTCGGGTGCTAAAGCACTCTTTGCACTTTTTACCTTTAGGGTGATGAAGAAGATGACATCCTCCAAAGCAGGAATATCTTGGGGTGGATCCATAACCTAGCCAAACTGCATACTGCAGGCACATGGTAGCAAACTAAGTGTAGCAGAGTGTAGTTGTATTGTACTTCACTGTCAAGATGACGCAAGGCTCCATAGTAAGACTTCTTTGTTTTGCCTGGGGTCCCACCTTCCGGTGCCAGGGCACAAATAATTACTTACAATATGTTATTTTTGCACAGTCTCGTTGCCTAGCTCCTCATTAACCCCTCCATGGGGTGGGCTGCAGAAGGCACATGACATTCATTACAAATCTTATTTCCCATGTAACAGGTAACACCTGAGCTTGCAATTGGGTTGAGGGATTATTGAAGCCTGATATATTTGGAAGAGAAATAATGGAAAAAAAAAGTTTATTCAGCTCACCACCAATTCATCTGGAATGCTGGATAAGGCTAGTGGGCAGCAATGCAAGGACAAATTCAGCATTAATGATACATAAATCAAGCTTGTGCAGAAAAGCCAAACATCTGTATTGTAAATGTATGGAGTTTAATTAAATAATATTTTCACATTTTATGAAGCAATATTCATAGTATGGTGTTTCAGGAGTGGGAACAGACCTATAAGACAATGTATGTGAAGCATATAATGGCCATATGCTATTTTTATGTAAATTGTGAACACATAAATGTAGAAGAGATGGCCTCACACGCTACTGCAATAATAAAGGTTTTCTCTCCAAAAAAAAATAAAAATAATTTAAAATAATAATAATAAAATAATAGTAATAATAAAATAAACAAATTATTTAAAAAAAATATTAAGTTCTTTTAAATGGATGTTTTAAGGACATTGTAAGCTTTCTGGACTTCACAGCTGCTGCCACATTTGGCATTGTTACCAAAATTCAGACCCTGCAGGTTTTAAAAACACCTACAAACTCCAGGAAGCTAAACAATTTATTTTAAAGCTCCAAAACATTCTACATATGAAAAGAAACAGTAGACCCGATGGCTCGGAACAATCCTAACCTTAATGATTATGTGTTGTTCCCAGCCACAGGGTGAGCATTTGGGCCCAAAACAATAAGGGAAATTTTTAGGGTCATTTAGAATTTCAAACTTCTTTCCCGAACAAAGCCACATTTGGCGAATTTTTGGTAAATTGCTCGGGGTTCCGATCATGAACAGAATCTGCAATGTTCACGCCGAATTTGAAATTGGCGAACATATTCGGGAAAGTTTGCTCAATTCTAATAGCAATCAATTTAGATTTAGACTTAGATAAGGATCTGCCTAGAAAAATAAGAGGACAAGGACCTAGGTGCGAGAACCTGTCCTGTAAACTCTGAGGCCAATCCCAAAAGGTCTGGAGCTCGAGGCTCATCCCGGCAGGCTTAGTGAAGCAGCCAGGGCATTAAACAGAAGGGGGATTGTATCAGGGAAAATGGGATGATCCTGGAGTACCATGGACCAGTGGGTAGAGTACTGCAACCATCGATGGAGGATAGAGAGCTGTCAATGCCTATTGCGGGTGCCTGAGAACGGTGAAGCTGACACTGCACCCATAGTGGTAACTTATAGATGGAAGGAAGTCTGCTTCTCCACCCATACTGGGAGTCTTAAAGAAAGGAATACCCCAGTCAGGAAGATAGAATGCTGAATACCGTGATGCCTATGCAATTTTTAACCAAACGTAAAGACACACATCCAGGTTCCCTTATCCAAAGTAGGGCAGCCCTGTGGCCACATGGTCCTTCCCTTCATTGATATATCACATAAAATTCCAATAAAATACATATATGTTTGTAGGTGTAGCAGGAAATAATGTGGAAAGTTCATGGGGTATGAGTACTTTTTGCTTTCTTCTCAGGTCTTTATACATTCTATTTTCTTCACTAACCCCAGCAATGCCGATTGTACATTGGAGTTCTGTAGACTGTATATGATCGGGTTCATCGTGGGAATAATACTTGTATATATTATACTGAAGATAGAATCCAGAACATCAGAGTAAGGTGGTATCAGATACTCTATTAAGCCTGTCCCATAGTAAACAGTAACAATAGTAATGTGGGACGAACATGTGGAGAAGGCTTTTTTTTGTCTTTCTCTTGACTTGATCTTGAAGATGACGGAGAAAATGTTAATATAAGAAATAACTGTGCCCATCACTGGGATGAAGGCAAATGGCAACAATTCTATACCTACTATAGTTAGAAACATGTTTGTGGTGGTACAGGTGGTCCTTGTTAGTGACTTAGCATCACAGAAGAACTGGTGGATGATGGTGGAGTGACAGGTGGACATGGTCATAGCTGAGGTCACAAGCATTAATGAGTTTAAAAAGGCGGCTACTGAAATCCCGATAGTGATCAGGAGGCAATTTCTCTGACTTAAGATCTGATGATAATGTAAGGGGAGGCAGATAGCGACATATCGGTCATAAGCCATAACAAAAAGAAGAATGTCCTCCGCCGTCATCACAGATAGAAGAAAATACAACTGAGCGTAACATTGTGAGAAGGAAACAAAGTGATTCCCAGACAATAACCGGTGCAGTAATTTAGGAACCGTGACCGATGTATAAAATATGTCTACAATGGATAAATTACAGATGAAGAGATACATTGGTTTATGTAACTGATCATCCAGACATATGACTGTGATAATGGAGGAATTGATGAGAACTCCGGCCAGATAGATCAAGAAGAAGAAGGTGGAAATGAAGGGATTATATATTGTTTCTCCAGAAAATGGTAAAATGTAAAAATATTTAATGAAAGTCTCATTCTTCATTAGTATATTTTTAGCTAAAGAAAAGCACAAAGTGTCTTGTTAAATTCAGCACATAATTAACCAAAAATTACTAAGGCTGGCTTCACACTTGCAGATGCATCTGCAGCGTTTTGCAGATGCATCTGCAAGTATCAGCGTGCAGACCGCGGCCCCTATGTTTATAATGGGGCGCACCGCGGTCTGAAAGCACTCATTCATTCCTATATGTGAACCGTCCGCAGGCGGATGCCTGCTTACAGATCACACACTCCCGCCCGCACCATGGACGCGTCTGCAAGTGTGAAGGCAGCCTTAATAAGATAAAGAGAGAGAAAAAGAACATATGTGTAATGTGTAGCCTGCGCTTGTTAAGGCTCTTCAGGTGAGGGGGTGTCTCAGGTTATGTTGCTGTCCACGCTCATAGCTTTTAAATAGTTTCCTCTTCCACCAGCAGATATCGCTGATAGAGTTTAGTCTCTGCAAGGACCTTGAGCTGTGAGGGCAGTGTGGAGTTTTCTTACCTTGTGGGAGTTGCAGTGCTTCACGGCACATGGGTGGAGGTGAGGGGTTTTAGCCTAGGGCTGGTCGGGAGCTAGGGCAAGGGTGGTGGCTCAGACATCCTCACCTTCAGAGGTAATTCTGGTAGCAAAGTGAGCCATGGATCCCCAGTTTAAGGGTGAGACTAGTTCCCCTGATCACCTTTTGCCCATCATTACCATCCTGCTACCTTATTCCCTTGATCGTTATACCAACCCATTACAATAAGTAAGAACTGAGATAATTAAAAATCTGGTCATTCTTGATACTCTAGTGTTTATTCTTAGTAATACAGTCATCTTACATTCCTAGAAGGGTTATTGGTTTCAAATCCAGACCTTGCTCCATTTGCAGTAAAAAGGTTGTCCATTACTTTTACATTGATGGCCTATCTTTTGGATAGGTTATCATTGTGTGATTGGTTGGGTTGTGACACCCAGCACCTTTCAAGCAGCTTTTCTTGGTGTCGGTTTTGTGCAGCTCTTTCAGCAGAATAGTGGCTGTAGATGGATAATGCAAATCTGCCTCCTACTGATTTGAATATGGGCATATTTACAGTATTTAGCCACAGCTACTATCCAATTGATGGTGCTGTGCAGCTCCATAACTGGGCAGTTCCAGCTGTCACTAACACTGGAAACAGCTGATTGACAGGGGTGCCAGGTGTCATACCTCCACCGATCAGAAATTGATGACCTATTTTACGAATAGGCCAACATCTGGAAGAATTACTGTCCAGAAAAGAAAAGGTGAGCATTGCAATGGTCTTAAATTATGCCAGCAGTAAAGCCTACTGAGACCATAGATGTGTTGGTACTTGTCATGCATTGAAGGGATTACTCACAATTATGACTAAAGAAAGGACTCTAACCATCCTCTAAGTGAAATTTCTCCCAATAATTCTGTCATCATGTCTTGGTCTTGGGACTCCATATACAGTGGCCTCTTGCTCTGTGGTTATTTTTCTTACCTGCTGAGACACAATCTGGTCAATCTCCAACTGTTGATAATTCCTTTAGCTTCTTCCTGTGGTTTTCAGTTTGTCAGGTGTTTTCACTTGCTCTTTTTGTCTCTGTCCTATCACATCCAGGGTGGGCCTATTTGCACTCTCTTTTCACAAGCTTTCTCTAGTGACTATATTTCTGTATGGATTCTTGCTAAGCAGTTTCAGGATTTTGTTTATTAGGCAGGGACCAGTGTGGCATTAGCTCTGTGTATTTCTCATTTGCCTTCTTTACATTTCTCTTCTGTTTTCTGTTAGATTGGTAAGATAATAAGATAATAAAGCTGAAATTGTCCTTGATGTTATAATTATGATTACAGATTACTTTTTAAGCGTATCCAATATTCATTACTCTATATATTTGGGAAGGGCAGTGGGAGATTTAATAATTTTTGTACAGCTACATGCAGAGAATAGTCAAATAAAATGTAAAGATCAATTAGTATGGAAATCTGTTTTTCAATAAAATGTTTTGCAAACATTGTTTCCATCATTTGCATATTGTTTCTTTATGGTTAAGATATCGTTTTTGAAAACTCTAAATAAATAAAAGGAACTAAAAAGAAATGCACATAAAATTAGCAGTCGTAACAATTAAGTAATTATCTGACAATAAAATAGTCTGTATTAAAATACTTGTTTCAATATAAATTAGTTGTTTTTTTCAATAAGACAGGAATTATATGATCATATATGTGCCATAGCTCATAAGATATCATTAATAAGGCTCCTTTCACATCAGCAGTTTTTGTTGATATGCGGCAGATCCGGCAGGTGGTGCAGCATCTGCCGGATCTGCCACATAATGGCCGACCAGCAAGCCCCATGCATTGTCTATTGGGCTTGTGGTCCGGTGCGGCAAGTGCGGTTCTGCCGGGTGTGGCAGATCTGGCCGATCCGGTGTAACCGCACTTAACTGCACAATGCATGGGGCTTGCCGGATCCGGGCCACAAGTCAGCCATTAGGCGGCAGATCCGGCAGATTGCGGCGTCACCTGCCGGATCTGCCGCACATCAGCGAAAACCACTAATGTGAAAGGGCCCTAATACAGATAAAAATATCTGATCCACTTACCATTACAGTAACACAAAGCTTATCATAATCTACATAACTCCTTACTGCGTGTAGAAAGAGCTATGGAAGGAGATTTAAGGAGATTTATATAGTGTTGGAACAATCCCTCGATGATCATTGACATAATTTCCCATGTGGAAAAAATGCTTTATGATTACATCACAGAATTTGTATCACTTGGGTTTTAATATTCTGGGGCATGATATCCTATTTATTTGCTATAACTACTTTTTTTCATTTGACAAAGCACATTTTTTCCTATCAACTTCTAAATTTACATAAACAAGACAATAATATTCATAATGTAAACAAAAAAAAGTTAAAAAAGTAGTGCCGAAAAACAGTCATGGACGAAAGTGTTGGCACTAGTGATGAGCGAGTAGTAAGATATTGGGGTTTGGATCGCTCTAACCGTATACTTGGAATGGTTTCATTATTAGGATTCGAGTGAGTTCACCACTGTCTTGCATTGAATTTGTTACTCAAAGTATTCAGTTAGAGTTTCCGAATCTGAGTATCTTAATTCTCGCTCATCACTAGTTGGCACCCTTGATAATGTTCTAGAAAATCAAGTGTATTTTTCGTTAGAACATTATCACAATTCCTCATGCTTTGTTATACACTAGTGATGAGCGAGTATATTCGTTACTACTCGCTATTCACTTGAATAGTACGGTATTCGCGATAGTCGTTACTCGGTGAGTATCGCTGTTGCTTATGAGTGATGTGTAGATCTTTATGAATCTGACCAAAGTTGACAGCACCTTTCACTACATAAAGTGAGCTGGCACCTCAGTGAGAGCAGATTGGGTCTCTCTGGGGGGTCACTGCAAGGTGTTTTATGCAGTTAAAATGTGAAAAAGCCCACCCTCCGCACCCTGTCCCAAGAAATACTCGTTTTATAGCCTTATGTGTGGGCAGAGCCAACCACTCATTGACTTACATTGTACTCGCTATTCAGACGAATATGTGAGAGTTAAAAAGTACTCGTAATGAGTATAACGAGTGTGAATATTGCGCTACTCACTCATCACTATTATACACATGTTTATTTCCTTTGTGTGTATTGGAGCAACACAGAAAAATAAAAAACAAAAGGCAAATTAGACATAATTTCACACAAACCTGTGGGTAAAAAATTCTTGATGTTCCTTTGTCCACCGTGCACAACATAATCAAAAAGATTCCAACCTGAACTGAATGTCTCTTATTATGTTCTGAGATCTAGAGAGACTCCAGGGCATAATAAATATACAGTAAGATGTAGAAAAATAACAAAAACAACCAATATTTACCTCACCGCTCACCTCTGCTGTTAGCGTCCACCTTACGATCCTCGGCGCATCTTTTTACCATTCTCACATGCTAAGTCTTAATGGAAGACTGTGTGCAGCAATCTTATGCTGGCAGACCAGGCCAAGTCTTTTGATTGTGACTTGACCTGGAAAGATAAGGTGCATGGACAAGCCCATACTATTTATAGTTATGGGTAGAAGTACTGACCTCATGTGTAGATGCAATGTGTAGTTGTAACAAGATTCGCCAAGGACCTTACAGGAAAGAGTAAACAAATGAGGTAGCCTGAAAGATTAGTGGTAAGGTAATAATAATTATTATTATTATTATTATTATTATTATTATTTTCAACTTCACCTGCTCTACTGTCCAGGAAAATATTGACCATAATTTGTAGTCAGAATTACTGAATTCAAGTGGCAGAAAAAGCAAAAAATCGTAGAATACTGTTTTTTATAAAATACGAGTAGAATTTAATTCCGAAGAAATATGGAAAAAAAATATCAGCACCTTCTCCGGATTCAAAAAAGAGTGCAAATTAGATTAAAACATGCATTTTATTAAATTCCAAAAAAAACACGTAATAAAATAATGTGTATGGTGAAGGCCTTATGTGTTTCAAACTCCCAATGGGTTCCTAATCATGGTATTTTTTTTTCCAATTTCTTCTATTTCTCCCATCCAAGGCTTGCTACCGAGGATTACCCGTGCACGATGTGGACCCCGAAGAGGCTTTTTACACAGTAGGCTGATATACTTTTCGTACATTTGTAAGAATTTAATTTGAAATAATTTGCCCAACTACTAGTTGTAATTAACTAATTTGTTTGGCCTTAGCTTCTTTTTTTTCGCATGCTGAATAATTCATTTTAAAAACTGATATTGTTTCCTAGTGTTTGGTAAATTTGTAGGTTTTCACAGATAAACGCAGCAATAAAATTGACCTCTAATAAGACAACAATTTGCCATAAAAACTTGTACAAATTCTTTATTTCATTGCGAGAAATAAGGAAATTAATTTTTCCTAATAATTGCACTTGCAAATAAATGAAACACTGGGAATGTTCTAATTTACTTTGGTTTCCTAGTCACACAGTTATGCTTTAAAATATCTAATCTTAGGCTTCCTAATTTGTAACAACTTTATATTTATATTTGTAAAATTACTTTTTTTATTTTTAAAAGTGGAGTTTAGTAAAACGAGGAGAAAGTCAAAATTTTGTTTGTGAAAATTGCATGTGGAACATGGATATAGTTCACTTTTTGCCAGGACATTGTAGTTTCAAAATCAATGTTCTTTCTTTTAAAGGTATATATTGGACCTCAGGCCAAAATTATACATTGTTTTTGAGGCACTTTTTTAAACCAAACACATGAGTAAATACAAAAGCCAGAGACATGTCTGTATCGGCTTTAAGGCACTAGCACACAACATCTTATAGACACCAAGGTATTCACTAAGGTTTTGCTAATGGAAGAAGCTTCAGGAAAACACCAGTGATCTTTTTCATGATGTATCTCCTTCGCCGTCTTTTCATAGTTTTGTTGGTGGCTTTGCCACCACCATTATTTAGGCAGCAATTGACTTCCAATTTGAAGCCACTAGAAGCATGGACCGGTCACTCCTATCCTCATCATGGCTTTCGAGGCCTGAAGTGGTTAAAAGAAGCTAAACAATAAATAAAACCTGGGTGTAGCAAGTTGTTACGACATTACAATGCTTATATTTATTCTTTTGTTTCTTTAGTGCTTTTTCAGGCTTAATCCTATACGGACTCGCCCAAAAAAGTTACTACTTGAGCATGCCCTTATAGCCTTTTTTCCCTCTTATTAAATATGCTTCTAGCTTGGATGCAATAATTGTATCAAAAACTAAATCTGTCATCCCAACTTAAAGGAAATCTGTCATCAGGTTTTTGTCCTGAAATCTGAGAGCAGCATGATGCCGAGACCCTGATTCTAGGAATGTTTCCCTTGCTGGACCGTCTGCTATCATTTTTATACAATCACTGTTACACCAGCCACTTGCATATCTTCTAAGCATCACCCTACTCGCTCTGTGTTTCCCCATGCTCCACCCAGAAGCTGAACATCGCACACAGTTGCCTTGTGCTGGTTGTGGTAGAGGATGTGAGAAAACTCTGCAGGAATCTGTATACTCCCTGTCCTGTAGAGATTTGCTTCCCCAGCCTATCACCTGTTAGCAAGTGATATACCTGGCAACTCCACCCTCCATTCCTCACCTGATCTTGGTTCTTGTTCGGTATTTGTCAAATTTCCTACAAAGTGGTTGTATTGCTATCTCTCCCATTTCCTTACTTGGCTCGTTTCTTGGTTACCCTGTTCTCTCTGCTCCTGATCTCGGCTATGGATATTGAACCTGTGCCCCGACCATGCACTGTCAGGACTATTTCTTTGCCTTGGCCTTCTGTACCTCTTACAACTGCCTTGACCCATCAGTCAGTAGCTGGAGTCCTGGGACTGCCCTGTGAGTCTTACCTGGAAACTACTTGCTGCACAGGCTTATCTGCCCTATCATAGGCACTAGTGAAAACAGTAGTCAGTTAGTTATGTCCTCCAGGGTAAGCCTGGCCATGGCGGACTTGGTCCAGACTCACCAGCATTACAATCACTATTTTATCTGTTGCAGATCTAGCAGGGCTCAGAATTCTGAGCTTTGTATGATCCCTCCTACATTATTGTATTGAAAGCTTTATTGGAACATTGCACGTTGACAAATAGCCACTGATGAGTGGTGGAGGTGGGGTTACACTGAATAGTTGACTAGGAGGCAGGAGACCCCTAGTCCTTTAGTGATAATCTACTGAATTATTTAACTAAAACAGCAACATACACTCACAGCTTTGTAAGTGAAACATCACTGGAATCATGGTTGCAGTTCCTACATCATGATGACTTCAGATGACATACCAAAAAGATGTTAACAGATTTCCTTTAAGACCTTGGCCACACAACTAAATAAAGTGCAATAAGCTGTCAATGAATTCCAGTAGCTTCTTCCATTCATGATTGATGTCATAATACTATGCTACGTGGTCAGGATACCATGATGAATACTATGCTACATGGTTACGGACTGTGTTATACAGACCCGCGCTGCTTCACAAAGGAGATGTCAAGAGATGTACACATGTAAAGAAGGGTTGACCCTGCACCACATGGAAAAAAGGAGGGAAACAGATCACAGTCCAAACCTCCACTCATCTGAGGCGCACGTCCTGTCCAGAGAGTCCTTTCCAGAGTATAGTACATTCAATTAGAAAAAAGACAGCGCCTCACCAGTTGGTCATGCTTCAAATGACTTTAATCCATTGCCCCATGCGACGTTTCAATTAATCTTCATCAAGCATGTAGGCTTCCTGAGGAAGGAGTACGGTCTGACTCCAAAACGCATTGGAAAATAAAGAAGCCACTTGTAATGTACATGTCTTGACCATCTCCTTTGAGAAGCAGCGCAGGTCCGTATAACACAGTCCGAATCATCATTCCTGACCATATTTCACCGTTGATGTGTGGACCCTGCAGCAGCCATCTTTTTGCATGTATGCTGGTTGTGTGCTACACAACCCTACCAGGTGAGACCAATTGCCAATTGGGAGTTTCACATAATATTAAGATAAGACCCTTTTTGCGCTCTCTTTCCTTTATAGTTTTGCGTGTGCCATAATACTATTCTGTCTCTTTTGGAAAAAAAAGATACCCAAGCATCAATTGACCACATTAATCAACCAATTTCATTTTACTTTTCACATTTTTATACCCGTCCTTGACAGGTTTATCCACTTTACAGATTTTGGCCAAGATGAAACATTGGTACGGTAAGTTTGACAAATTTATTATTATTATTTATTTATGTATATAGCGCCATTATATTCCATGGCGCTTTACATGCTAAAAGGGCAGACTAGGACAAGTAACATAGTAACAATACAAGTAACAATAGCTGTGGACAATTCTGAGGTACAGACACAAGAGGGGAGAAAATCCTGTCCACGAGGGCTCAGAGTCAACAAGGGGTGGGTGGGGATACAGTAGGAGCAGGAGGTGACGGTCGTGAGGCGGTGTGGTGGACCGGGTCTCATTGCAGGTTGTAGGCTTGGCGGAAGAGGTGGGTTTTCAGGCGTCTTTTGAAGGTTCCCAGGGTAGGAGAATGTCTGATGTGTTGGGGCAGCGAGTTCCAGAGTATGGGTGATGCACGGGAGAAGTCCTGTACTTGGTTGTGCGAAAATGAGATGAGGGGGGAGTAAAGGAGGGATTCTTGGGAGGATCGCAGGTTGCGTGAGTGTAGGTATCGGGAGACAATGTCGGAGATGTATGGAGGGGCCAATTTGTGGATGGCTTTGTATGTCATGGTTAGTGCTTTAAACCAGGATCTCTGGGAAGCAGGGATCCAATGAAGGGCTTGGCAGAGGGAGGAGACAGGGAAGTAGCGGGGAGACAGATGGATTAGGCGGTCAGCGGAGTTAAGGATAGATTATAGAGGTGCAAGGGAGGTAGCGGGGAGGCCGGTGAGCAGGTGGTTGAAGGTGAGCAGGAGGTTGCAGTTTAGTCCAATTTATGGCAAAAATATTGCCTAAGTTAACCCAGAAGCGTTCTCCAACTTCTCCAAGATGCACCAAATTCTTTAAGATGCATTGACATTTCACTTATCTCTCCATTACATCTTTTATTGAGATTGTCATAACAAAATGCCAATCTTAAGGAATCTAGACCAAAAAATTAAGGAAAAACTACCTTTAAACATATAAGCTTATGTAAGAGATCAATGTTTAAATAAACTTTCTATTACTTAGTACTGAATGTGTTGGTTTTCTAGTGAATTGTAAATGGATCCATTTGAGCGCGATGTTTCCCAAATGTAAGTTTCCCCCCGGCCGTTAGGGAAATGATTTATTGTAAGCTCCTGATTTCTGTCTTATTAGACGCTGGAGACCAAGGAGACATTTGCAAATAAAACTTAATTCTAAACGTTCTTTTAATATGGACATTTAATTACATTTTTATAATTGTGTTGAAAATCCCAAGAAACATCATTAGTAAAGGCAGAATATTGTTTTTCTTCTCAGACCCAAATCTATCATTAAAATGCATGAATATTTTTATTTCAGCAACAGGAGCATCTCAATGAATGAGAATATCATCAAAAAGCTAATTTATTTCAGTAATTCAATAGATAAAGTGAAACATACGTATTATATAGAGTCATTACACATAGAGGGATCTAATTCTGTTAATGTTGATGATCATGGCTTACAGCCAATGAAAACTCAAAGGTCAATTTAAAGCCAGATACTCAGGGCACTAAGCGGTGCTGAAAGTCAGGTCCGGGAGAACTTCCCGTTAAGGCGGATCCACTACCGGTGGTGCGCGGCCAAAGCACAAATCAAGATAACCAGGTATAAGAAGAAGCGGCACTCACCGAGGTAGTATAGATGGTCCTTTATTCCGCAATTCTAGAAACGGACAGGGTGCAGGGAGGAGGCCACGGGGGGCCAACGGACGACGACGCCGTTTCGCGACAGCTGTCGCTTCTACGGGTCCGGATGTCCGTTTCTAGAATTGCAGAATAAAGGACCATCTATACTACCTCGGTGAGTGCCGCTTCTTCTTATACCTGGAAAACTCAAAGGTCATTATCTCAGAAAATTAAAGTAGGGAGGATGAAGGGTTAAACACGCTGCCATATTCCATGAGGCATCAAAGGGTGAACATAATATTGATTAATTAGTCAACATTTTGCAGAAACGCCCTGAAACATGGCAATATGATATTGATTTGTTCTGAGGAAGGGGCCAGGGAGCCGTGAGACGTCATTTCCGGGATCGCGTGACGTCAGTACAGCCGCGCCGCTCTGTAGGCTTCAAGCACCGCATTCTGCATGCAGTGCTTGAAGCAGAACACAGCAGAGTGGGTGTACTGATGTCACCCTACTCGGAAATGACGTGATTCATGTCATTAATGCCCAGTCAGCGCCGTGGAAAGCAGGGAGGTCCTACATAGACCATGAATAAAAGATAACGCCCATTAGGGTGTGATCTTCTGATGAACAGGACACATAACGAACACGCCCTAAGGGCTAAAGAATATGGCCCCTGCTAATTATAATCACTAATGAGTAAGTATTAAAACGTTTTTATGCACTTTCACAGGATGCTTTTAGGAGACAAAAGGAGTGTGAGATTAGTGATAGAATGCTGCAGGGACATGTTTTGGTAGCTTAGGTGGCGTTTTGGAGGTGACAGGATCCCTTTAAAGGTACCTTATATAGATTAGAAGAGATTTCAGCCAAATATGAAGCAGTCACTCACTCTACTACAATAAAATAAATTGTCAAGCAAATAATATCAAAATGTATTAGTTTTACTCGCTTATATAGCGCCACTAAATCTACAGACATCATCACTGTCCCTATTGGGGTTCAAAATCTAAAAATCCTATCAATATGTCATACTATATCTCGGGTTAAGTGATCTAGTCTGGCTTTCTCCATTCAAGAAGACATCGCAGAGGATCCGAGGAGGGGTATGAGCGTCGAGTGGTTAATAAAGATGGAGTCCCTAAATGTATGTTTTTATTTTGAATAAAATGTTTTTTTCTATGTGTGGTGTCTTCTTTACTTTTACTTGAAATTCTTAATGGTTGGGCTGGCTGGCTAACTTGGCCTGACATTAAGAATTTTGGGCTTAACGCCAGCTGGTAATATAAAGCTGGCATTAACCCCATATTAACCAAGTATGCCACTGCCACCAGAACCACAGGAAGAGCCTGGTAATAGCCTGGGAACGCACCATTTTCAAGGGCAGCTGTGGCCTGCTATTCTTTAGTGTGGGCAGGGGGCCTAAAATTATGGTCTCTTCACCCCGCTGAGAATACCAGCCCTCAGCTGTCTAGTTTTATCTTGGCTGGTACTTATAAATATGGGGGAGCCCTGCACATTTTTTTTTGCCAGCCAAGGTAAAAATAGGCAGCTGAGGGTGGCGGCTCGTAGCTGTCAGCTTTATCTGTGCTGAAACTAAAAAATACAGCAGAGCCCTATGCATTTGTTTTCCCATTATTTATTTATTTTACACCCTATAACATCAGTTTGGTTGCCGTATGTTAATGTATATGATTACCAAGCACAGACGTCATCTAAAACAGAAATGTTGGGGAAAAAAGAGGTGTACCACGGTCCGCGCTGCTAGGTCCAAAGAAAAACTCACATGGGAGTCAAAGTTTCACAAGAAGTTTCTTTTTCTGTATTCCTTCACTCCAACACGTTTCGGTGCCCCACCTGGCACCTTCCTCAGGGATACATCCCTGAGGAAGGTGCCAGGTGCCAGGTGGGTGGTCGGTGGAGGTCCTGCAGCAGCTGGAGTACTGATGCTCTTCAAACCAGTTGTGGGTACCACAACTGGATCAGGTGAGTGGATCCATAGCTCCACCTATATTGTTTAAGTGTCTCTAGTGATAGGGCACTATTGTGCCTCTTGTCCCCCACCCCTCTTGTATTTGTCATCTAGAACAGGGGTCTCAATCTCCAGGCCTGGAGGGCCATACACAGTGCAGGTTTTCAGGATTTCCTTACCATTTGACAGTTGGTCATTTGATTACAAACTGTCTTATACTAAGGAAATACTGAAAACCTACTCTGTGTTGCGGCCCCCCAGCCCTGGAGTTTGAGACCCCTGATCCAGAATGTGAAAATGAAATCTAATTCAACAACCAATCACAGATGCTCTTATAGAGCATGAGCTTCTGTGATTGGCTGTTGGCCAGTCAGTGAAGTGAATATGCTGAAAGCTTAATGGGCATGACTGTAAGTGAGTGAGAGGAAGCACGGGAGAGCAGACTCGTAAGCAAGCAAGCAGCGGGAGGCAGGTAAGATTATCTGTTTTTGTCTGTATGAGCATGTGTGTGTAGCATAACATAGAACAGAAGCATTAGTGTATTTGTACTAATACCTCTGTCCTAGTTAAGGTACACACGTCTGAACAATTACCAAACAAAACCCGAATTTCTGACTTTTCAGCAAAATGTTCGAGTTCGATGGTACAAACGAACATTGCCAGATTTGGTCCAGAATTTAAATTGGCTAACATGTTCGAACAAAGTGCGCTCATCTCTATTCATACCCCCATTAGTAGCATTGCTTCTGAGTATGATAAAAAAAGATCTGCACACGAGACAGGATGAGAAAACCAGTGAAGTGATAACATAATTGCCTGGAGGGATATAGTCTAGCTTATTTTCGACCTGAGTATAAGGTTTATCCACTTGGGTGTACTGTGGCCTGGGCTATTTTACATCCAGTGGTATAGTATGGCCTAGGAAAGTAAATCCCTGGGATATACTCTGGCCTCGTACAAACTATATTTTGGCTTTATCTGGGAAGGGGTTAATTTGGCCTGCTACACTGGAACTCAAGATCTCTCCTTGGGTCTGTCTCCCTGAACCAGATGTTGGAGGAAATTCCCAATCGTGCAAAAATCCATGATACTCTGAACCTTGTACTCTAAACCCCTAACAATGGAAACAAGATTGGATTGATGAGTTATCACTCAAAACATTGACATCCAAGCACGCTCGAGCTCCAGGTTGGACAATTGAGCTGTCACTCACCCGACTGACAGCTAAGCATGCCCTGATCACTGAGCGGAGGAATCATGACAGCTGGAAAGCAACAATGTTCCCCACTAAGCCACCATGCTGCCTAAAATTATTCAAATATGCAAGTATAAGCTGCTGTGCTGCAACACTATACAAGAAAACAAAACATTGTCTCTTAGGGTGCAGTTACACCTGCCGACGCCGCCGGAGATGTCGGCGGCGACTGGCGGGTGCGCGCACGTTTTTGGCGCCCCGCCAGCGTCACCGCCCCCCGTTTACACGGGAAGACACCTCTGGCGATGCCCCGGCGAGCTGACAGGCGGTGTCTCAAAACCCCAGCGGCGATGTAGCACAATGGGAGCCTATGGCTCCCATCGCCTGTCAGCTCGCCGGCGGCTGTTTACATGGGGCGATGTGTGCACATCGCCCCAGATCGGCCGCCTGGTTTCACATCACTGCTGTGAAACCAGGCGAGCTGTCAGAGGCGCCGACATCGCCCCTTTACATTAGGCGACGCAGGGGCGATGTCGCCGCCAATAGGCCACGCCCCTACGTCGTCTATATAATCGGTAGCGATGTCGCCAGGTGTAACAGGGCCTTTAGATACTTCATACTATATCTTTCTATCTGAAAATGAATGTTATAACTGATTTATTTCTGTTTCCATCAACTATTAATCTATTTAAACATATTGATTGCATTTCAGTATTGGTAACTCTATGTACCACTATGACTCCTGAGCAACAATCACGATTTTAAAGGCTTATGTTTGACTTGTATTTCTTACAGGATGACAACTACACCTCAAAATCATCTCCATATACCAGCCTTTTCTTGCTGCTAATAGGGAGAAAACGTTTCTTATTGCTCTCATTCGTTCTAGTCAGCTTCTCTTTCTAAACTTTGCCATCTCCCGTATTTCTGCCCAGCAGCTACATCAGTATCTTTGTGCTGTGCCAGTCACTCCACTGGTTGCCCCTTTAGTTTAGAACTCAATATAAACCTATTAATCTTGTGCACAGAGCTCTCCATAGTTTTCCACCTCCTCAATCTCCTTCCTCATCTCTATCTACCACCCTACCAAGGCTCTGCATAATTGTACTGATCTAGAATAATATCTTCCTTTATTAGAACCTTCTACTCCTGTTTCCTAGACTTTTTTTGTGCTGCCCCACATCTCTGGATTGAACTTTCCTGACAGTGTAACTAATTCTCAACATATATTTTGAAAGGAAAGAAGACTACAACAGCTCACTAAAATTATGGATTAGCGTCCATGTGGTGTGGTGCTCAGATCCATCAGGATGGTTCCTGACGAAATACATGAATTGAGGAAAAGAAAGCAGTATCTGCTTCCAGGAGACAATTAAAACTTGGTCTTTATTTTCATCCATGTGCATGTTACAACCTAGAACAATTAGTAGACATACTCCAGACTACGCATTTCGGACCATCTTTGCCCTTACTCTTGAGTTAGTGCCAAGCTGGTTCGAAACACGTAGACATAAGTATGTCTACTAGAGATGGGGAACTCCCTGGGTTTGTGACCGGGCTTGCTGTGATACAGCAAGTAAAGAGTTGCTAATTGTGCTCATTATACTTACCAGGTCCGCATTCTTCATTCCAGCTCTGTGGTGGAGCGGCGTCACTTCTGGGCT
The DNA here is from genome assembly GCA_033576535.1 of Allobates femoralis. Taxonomy (NCBI): domain Eukaryota; kingdom Metazoa; phylum Chordata; class Amphibia; order Anura; family Aromobatidae; genus Allobates; species Allobates femoralis. Next base: position 230,645,737 of record JARQOC010000011.1, on the reverse strand, counting down.
TCCAGGGAATAGTCAAGTGACTGGCTCCAATTGCCAATCACATACGCCCAGAAGATAAGGGGCAGCCCAGAAGTGATGCAGCGCGTGTCACAACAGGAAGAGACATTAAAATGGAGTAGTGCTTGGCTCACCCTAGGAAGATGGGTGCACAGAGAAAAGTGGTGTGCCAGAGCTCTCATATCACAAAAGGAAGAGACAACGCTGACCCGGTAAGTATATCAGGTGGATTGACTCTATCATTGTTTTAACAGGGCAACCCCGAACTTGAAACCGGGAGAAAAAACAGTGGTTCGCCCATCCCTAATGTCCGTTCTAGGTTTTTAACATGCACTTGGATGAAAATAAAGGCCGTTTTAATTATCACCTGGAAGTGGATGCTTGTTACTTTCCTTCAATTAATTTATTTTTAAATGTGCATAGGAAAAATATCTTTTTTAGCCAGGACTAACCCATTTTATAACCACAATTCTGTTATTTATTCACTAATACTTAGCATAAACTCATCCCTTCATTTAATGCTATTCCCCACACTCCTAGCATATCCCCATAATAGCCTGAAAGGACATGACGATGTGTCCTTTAGGGGCTTAATGGTAAATTAACCAAATTACCTAAACTCAAGTGAGTTACTACCAGAAGAAAATGATACACTGGGGTCCAACCCTGCAAGAATAATCCTCATAGGTATAGAACTAGGAGTCATTCTATAGAGATTTGCATTGTATAAATTCTGCTTGTTTATCATCTCTTTCCCCGATATGTGACCGCTATTGCGGAAGGACATTCTTTTATTTAAACAACAGGTAAAATATCTTAATTCTTGAAACACCAGCTGCAACCCTCCTTCCTCCCACAATCATTGATGAGCATAAAGGGACATAGACATTAGCGGCTTTCCCCCGTCCTCCCTCACCGGGGTGCAGCTCTGCCCCTTGTAACTGCAGATAAAGTCCATTAAAGAAGAAACAGATATACTGTATGTAGAATCTAAGTTAGCAAGAACCAAGTTAGATATGATCGGATACTTCTTCCATTTATTTTAATGAAAATACCCAACTTTTCTTATAATTTTTATCTAGGCGTGTTCATTTTTTTATGACTTCCTATGTTGATTCATATGGTTAAAATCATATTATTTGTGACTTCTGTGAGAGGCGCTGGGCCAGTTTTAATTGGGTATTCCATCACTTTGATAATAATGAGCTATTCTTTGCCTAAATCCAAGATTTCAAATTCCTGCACCGTCGAAATATTCAACATTTTCTTACTGTTGACTTTGCAAAAACTCTCAGGGTACCTCTACACGTCGCAACATTGCATGCAATTTCACTGGCAATTTGCTGGTTGCAGTGAAATCATGGACACATTGTTCTAATTTGTTGCTGTGTACAAATGTAACAATGTGTCCATGATTTCACTGCAGTCAGCAAATTGCAAGTGAAATTGCATGCAATGTTGCGACGTGTAACGCAGTGGCGGACCTACCGTAGTGCAGCTGGTTCAGCTGCACCAGGGCCCCAATCGGCTAGGGGGCCCCTCAAGCCTGCAGGGGGGCCCCCAGCCGACCCCAATGACCCTGTGCCAGAGGAGAGGGGGTTAACTGAGGGAAGCTTACTGCTTCCCCTGGCTATGCCCGCCCCTCCTTCGATCTGCCGCCCCGGCTCCCTAGCTAACGGTTGATAGCACTCCCCCCCCCCCCGCTCCTTACCATCGGCTGCTGCACCAGGGCCCCCTGGTCGCAATGTCCGCCACTGGTGTTGCGGTACCCTTAAGGTCACTCTTATTTTCATCTGGATTGCAATTCTCTACTAATTAGTCTCCCTCTTACTACACTTTCCCTTCTCCAATCCATCCTAATTGAAGCAGCCAGGATCATAGTCCTCTCCAACCACTTTACCGATGCCTCTATGCTGTGCCAGTCATTTGGTTGACCATCCCCTTCAGAATATAATATAAAGCTTTGTACCTGAAATATGAACTTATATTGTGTCCAGCACTGGCCTCCTATTTAGACCGGAAGGCTATTTAGTCCTGTTGGATGATGTCCTCGCCAGCCCTCCGGACTGCAAAGCCCGCCCTGCACTTTTAAAATTCCCGCCCCTCCTCTGGCTGGCACTTGAGTGTCAGAAGCACCTGCGCCTGCGCAGTGGAGCGGGTGTCCTTGCTCCACTGAACAGTGTCGATGTCTCACGAGACTTCACAATTCTGGCGCGACATCGGCACTGACAGGTGCATCTGCGCCTGCGCAGTGGAGCGGGTGTCCTTGCTCCATTGAACAGTGCCGATGTCTCGCTAGACTTCACAGATCTCGCGAGACGTTGGCACTATGCACGATACCCGCTCCACTGCACAGGCGCAGATGCACCTTTCAGTGCCGACGTCTCACCAGAATTGTGATGTCTCGCGAGACATCGACACTGTTCAATGGAGCAAGGACACCTGCCCCACTGCGCAGGTGCAGGTGCTCCTGTCACTCAAGCACCGTCCAGAGGAGGCACTTTTTGAAAAAGTGCATGGCGGGTTTTGCAGCCCGGAGGGCTGGTGAGGACATCATTCATCAGGACTAAATAGCAGCCTCCCAGTCCCAATAGGTGGCCAGCTATGAACACAATATAAGTTCATATTTCAGGTATGAGTGGCCCAATCTGGGCACATACAGGGGTTACTAGAACCCCATTTACATAATGTGTAAACTGGTCTGCACAGTTTAAAATGCCCAAAGGGGGTGACAGGTTCCCTTTAATAAATTTGAGTAGAGCCAAATCCTACTTGAATTTTTATAAAAAAATCTGTTTTTTTGCTGAGTTTTTTGCGCAATTCACTTTTGAGTGGGACATCAGCAGATGGCCATCATTTTTCTGAACTGTAAGGCCGTGCTCACACTGTGCGTTTTTGAGACGCTGCGTTTTTTACTGGTCTGTTTTTGGTGCAGAAATCGCATCCAGAAAAAGAATGAGCGCGTGAATTAGTGATGCGTTTTTTCTTCTTCGTTTTCTCCACTGACTCCATTGTAATAGAGAAAATGCAACAAAAAAATGGATCAAAAAAGACATAAAAAATGCAATGCATTCTTGGTGCATTTAATAAAAAAAAAGAACGGATCCAGTTTTGCTGCTAAAAATTTAACAAAAACACACTGTAATAAAATGGATCAAAAACGCAAGGCCTTCAGAAAGCCGGAAGTCTGGCACAGCATGAGAAACCCAAATAATCCAACACGAGCCGATCTCAGAACATGCCTTGTGAGATAAGCATAGTGTCCAAACTATTGGCGGCTTATGAATAGTAATAAGTCAGGTGCAGTTACAATATGCATGGCGCCGCAGGAGATCAGCACCGCCCCGCAGGCAACATTACTGGTCTCTGCCGGGGATAGTGTCACTGATCTGCTGCCAGCGTATTACAATTCATAAGCCACCAACTGATGCTGTGTTCATTGCACAGGGCACAGGGGGAGATATTGCACAAAGAAAATGTCATGTGTTGACTGCTTTGCAGTCCATGTGTAATGCGGCTGTAATTTAAATTAGAGTAAATTTCCTTTGGTTCATCCGGGGTTGATGCTAGGAGCTGCTGATGTCTATAAGTATGGCTCTGATACACAGGTAAGGGTTGTCAAATCATTCAGTTCTGCACTCGCTCAGCCGTAATGTAGTTCAACTTCTTTCCACTAGGCATCGCTGATAGAGTTTAGTCTCTTCTAGGACCTCAAGCTGTGAAGACGAAAGTGCTCTTGTGCTGTAGTCTTTCTGCTGTCATACGTGGAGATTCCTTATCTTGGGAGATGCTGTGGTTTCCCGTTCCATGGGTGGAGGTAGTGGCTCCTAGCCTAGGGCTTATCGGGAGCATAGGGCAAGGGTGGCAACCCAGACAAACCAGATCTCCTAACGTTCAGAGGTACCTCTGGGAGCAGAGTGAGCCATGGACCCCCAGTCTAAGGGTCAGACTAGTTCCCCTTGTAGCAATTAAAGAAAAAGAACATAGCAGCAGGGATGATCACTATAATCAATCTTTATTAATATAAAAAAACTCAATAGAAAACCACAAAACACCACTGACCACCTCTTAATTTAAAAACAATTAAAACCAAAAAAGGTGTTACAAAGCTGGTGTGCAAAAGGTATGTACAGGTTACTGAGCAATAGGCAATAATACCGAGTCAGAGTATAGTACAATGTAATTTGCTGGCAGATCTAAACAAATGTCTCAAATAAAGTCCATTTGCAATCAAATTACATTACAGTTATGGCAAATAGTGCCCTATTAACTGTAATTACACTGCACGCTTGCAGCTATGGTCAGGGCCAAACCCTCCAAGCTTCACCATATAGGAAGACCAGTAAGGTCTTGTACACCCTCTAAAATGTCCTGCATAAGGGCCAAGGATACAGAGTAATCTGCCAGCCAACTCAACCCTCAGGTATATACAATATAATCACTATGATCACATACCCAGCCACCAGCTATCCGAGGAGCCGACCCAACGCGTGTCGTCCGCCTAGGACTTCCTCAGGGGAGAGGAAGTCCTAGGCGGACGACACGCGTTGGGTCGGCTCCTCGGATAGCTGGTGGCTGGGTATGTGATCATAGTGATTATATTGTATATACCTGAGGGTTGAGTTGGCTGGCAGATTACTCTGTATCCTTGGCCCTTATGCAGGACATTTTAGAGGGTGTACAAGACCTTACTGGTCTTCCTATATGGTGAAGCTTGGAGGGTTTGGCCCTGACCATAGCTGCAAGCGTGCAGTGTAATTACAGTTAATAGGGCACTATTTGCCATAACTGTAATGTAATTTGATTGCAAATGGACTTTATTTGAGACATTTGTTTAGATCTGCCAGCAAATTACATTGTACTATACTCTGACTCGGTATTATTGCCTATTGCTCAGTAACCTGTACATACCTTTTGCACACCAGCTTTGTAACACCTTTTTTGGTTTTAATTGTTTTTAAATTAAGAGGTGGTCAGTGGTGTTTTGTGGTTTTCTATTGAGTTTTTTTATATTAATAAAGATTGATTATAGTGATCATCCCTGCTGCTATGTTCTTTTTCTTTAATTGCTACATGTTTTTGCATAGTGGGATAGATCCTACCTATATGTGATAGTGGTGCCCCCAGACCCTAACTTAGACTAGTTCCCCTTAACCCCTTAGCCCATCTTATCTACCTGTTTCCTGATTCCTTTACCATGATACCACCCAGAGTAACAGAAGACAGCACATGAAGTGGAAGAGACAGTACATGGGAGGCAGGGATTGAGACACTGCACTAGGAAGACACTTTAACCCAGCACCGCCCCTGAAACTAGGGTCACCGATGACGCTTTGTTTCAGGGAGGGGCAGAGGCTGTGGAAGTGACCGCAGCCTCTGTAACCTGATGACACTTTGAATAACCTTGCATGCACTGGTGTACTCAAACGAAACATGATCAAGTACAAAATAGAACATTAGTGGAGTTAGGGAACGGGGAATTTTTATAGCAAGTATGCTAGAAAATATTTTAGATTATGGGACTAAATTGATAGGAAGTTATAAGCAAAAAATTCTTTGCCTTCGGACCACCCCTTTACATTTGTGGAGAGTAACTTTCCTGCAAATTGAAATGACAGGAAAACTGCACAAACAGGCAAATCTGAAGTCTCATTAAGTATTATTAATCTTTTTGATTTTTTTATACCGTCTTGTAGGCAGACATCATGAATCAAACCACCAATGACTTTTATATTACACCATTTTTTGGCCAGAGCGGAAACAAGTTACTCCCTTTCAATATATTCCTCTTTATCTATCTGATTGGGTTATTGATGAACGTACTGATCCTAAGTGTCATTTACTTCAATGATCACCTTCACATTCCTTTGTACATATTCCTTTGTAATTTGTCCTTTATTGACATCTTCTCTACGACCTCTACAATTCCTAAACTTCTAGACATGATCCTCTCCGGGAATAACTCGATATCGTTTACGCAGTGTTTCACCCAGACATTTTTCTTCTTGTTGGCCGCTAGTGCGGAGGACATCCTGTTATTCATTATGGCGTATGACCGGTATGTGGCGGTGTGTAACCCTTTACACTACCACTCTTTACTAAACAAGAAAATCTGTACTATGTTTATACTCACTATTTGGATACTGGCGAGTCTGAATTCCTTTTTGATGACTATTCCAGTATCCAAGATGTCCTTCTGTAAGTCCAATGTCATTCAGCATTTCTTCTGTGAAGCCAATGCCTTGACTCGGATGTCATGTGCCGGTAAAGACATTTTTTACATTATCGTCTATTTCGAGTTGATAGTGTTTGGACTTTGTCCCTTCTTGTGCAGTTTGACATCTTACATCAAAATTCTTAATGTTATCTTAAATATCAAGTCGAAAGATGGAAAGAGAAAAGCTTTCTCCACCTGCTCATCCCACCTTGCCGTCATCATCCTCTACTACGTAACTGGAGCTTCCATGTACATGATTCCACCCTCCAAATATTCCCATGCTATGGAGCAGGTTGCCACCATACTGTGTACGGTGGTGACACCGATATTGAACCCTCTGATATATAGTCTGCGAAACAAAGACGTTATGAAGGGTTTGCGGAAATTTGTGGGGATGAGGTTGAACTTTGTAGAGAAAGATATCTAAATATTGACATATCAATTCATAAAGCAAACTTGTAATGGAGAGTTACAAACCCTAATTTGGAACTTGTGTGTCACGTTTGGATTGGCACTACCACCACCAAATTACTAAATGCCAAACCTAACAATAGGATCTGTTCGAGGGCTGTGAAGACATGACTTTTGGAAACACTGCTCTAATGTTTATGGTGACGCCAGTGAACTGATGTTGGGGAAGATGTTGATGTCTCATTTTTGGGCTCTTTATTGCTTTGCACTCATGAAGGTACTCCATCAGTAGAAATGTTTGTCATAGAGAACACAGGAGAGCTATGAATAATGGCCGCTCCATTGTAAGGTTCAGTATGGTTCTTAGGCTTTGCGAGAAGATTCTAAAAGAGGATATTAACTTTTTGGAGGTAAGATAAAAAAAATTTCATGTAGGTTCACTAGTGCATTAGGGTACATCATTTCTGGATTCCCTAAGGCCGGCTTCACACTGTGGCACGATCCGGTCCGGGGCTGTCCGGGAGGACCCTGACAGCCGCGGACCGGATCAGCACACAGGACTGGAGGGCTATTATGCCCTCCGGTCCGGTGTGCAGCCCCATGAAGCTCCCGCTGCAGATAAGTCAGGACCGCAACGCCGCGGTCCTGACCTGTCAGCGGCTGCAGCTGCGTGCGCTGCACACCGGACCGGAGGGCATAATAGCCCCCCAGTCCTGTGTGTTGATCCAGTCCGCGGCTGCCAGGGTCATCCCAGACAGCCCCGGACCGGATCACGCCGTAGTGTGAAGCCGGCCTAAAGCTTTGTGCTCTGTTTTTGTTGATCCATTTTTGGTGCAGTTTTTGCCCCAAATACAGATCCTCTTTTTTTGCAAAAAAAAGTATCACAAATGCATCATCCATTTGTGTTGCTTTTTGGCTGCATTTTTGGGGGACACAAATAGACAGACAGACAACAGAGACACACACACTTTATTACCCTCACCGGCAATTTCATGATGAGCCCCAGCGACGTCTTCCTTCCTGGCATCGGCAGGTGGTCCAAATCTTTCAATTGCCCTGAGTGTATGATACTCTGATGCCATGTAGGTCTGAGTCCAGACACATGTGCATGTGCAATCACAGAAAACCGATGGTTTACCATGGCAGTTGAGAGTCTACTGAAGACCCTTTGCTGCTGCCGTCATGGTCCTTCTCTGAAGCTCAGATATGGTATTGTATTATATAGGCTAAGCAATATAAGCTCTGACCTGGGCCTTCTCTCTACAAGGGTAGAGTAACTGAGTTCATTGATGAGCTGCAGCGTTATCAAAGTGAATTCAACATCATAGTCAACACTGGACACTGGTAGCAGCGGCAGAGACTCAGCGCTAGACAAGGGGATGGTGAATAAAGCACAACTTGTTTATTTCTTATAACAAACTGCACCATGGGACAAAGATTTTTGAAAGAGAACTACTCCTTTAATTAAACTATTGGACAACATCTTCACTTATTTACTCATGCCCATCACAATAATTGATTCGATCTGCTTTGTGAGACTGCATCCTCTAAAGCTATTGTGAAATCTTCTTTCTTTACTGTCTTTGGTTGGAACTCAAGCTTCATCTTCCTTTTCAGATTGTCGTCATGCTGGACTAAGGGGGATGTCAGGCTACCATGCTTGACAGTGGCGCACAGCCCAACAATGGTGTCCAGCGCACTACACAAACCAACAGATGGGGACAAACCGGGGGTGGGGAAATACAGCGGAGGGTCCTGCTAATAGGGAATTGGGGACCAACCACTGCAATAATAACAAGAGGGGAAGGGGAGACAAACAAGGGAACAACAAGGCAACTTCATGACTTCTGCCATGCTCCTTGACAGCAGACAGCTTGGTAGTAGTCTGCTCTCCAGAGAACCTCCTTCACCTCAAGAAGTTTGGCGAGGAATGAGTTCAATCATCAGCAAAGGGTACTGGAACCATGGGACCATATAAAGGAGATGGAGTAACCACAGAGTAGCCACACCTGGACAAGAACTAGCTAGCTTGCTAGCAAATAGAAACTGACATTAACTCCTCAACTACCAAAGGAGAGAAACATATTTAATATGAAGTCACCAAAACCAGTCACAAGTCTCCCAGGTAAGAGAGACCATCGTGACAATTGTCTCTCAGAGCCAATGTTCTACTGTGGATATCTGTCCAGATAATCATAAGTATAACATTTCTAACAACTTCCAAGTCTTTCTTCTCCATTCACCGATGCTCTACAAATTCTTTAATGTAATCAAGCCCTGGGTCAACCCAAAATCCTATTATGCAATTTAAAATTAACCAAATCCCGGTTTGCAAGAGAGTTTGTTGAAGATTGCCTTATTTCATTGATTGGATCGGATATGGCTTGTAAAAGAGAAGTTGACTAAAAAAAACTTTATTTGTCTAAGTGTTAAAAGATCTCAGCCAAACTCTTCTGGTAGCGGCGTTAAAAAGGTATGGTTGCTTACCTGTCCTAGATCCATTGTCACATGGTCCTTCCAGCTTGGATGGCTCCGGCTGCCCTTATGGGGCTCTATCAGATCCTCCAGACCTGCCAAGCTCTTATGATCACAAAGTATTCACTGATCTCAGGGAGACCAGACCCAGAAAACACTGCGGGCAGCTGGCTAAAGCGCTCAAACACAGTGAACAGTGAATTCCTAGGCGCATTGCCCCCCAGGAATTACATATATGCTAATAGAGTCTGTGGAGCCTCGTTTAGAAGTCTCAAACACAGGACTAGCCATATATCCCTCCAGGGAAGGACCTAGCCCTGGGGTGGCTCCTTGCGGAGAACACCATAACCACCATATTAAGTGACCCTTTCAGTCAATATCCAGCTCTTTAGCATTTCATTTTATTTTCTTACATTTTGCGGTGCTTTTGGCACTAGCTATTGAGTGCAGCCATTCCCATTCATGTTCCCTGATGAAGGTGCCAGGAGGGCCCCGAAACGCATCGGAAGCAATAAAGAAACCTGTCTGATCATCACTTTCCCGTGTTTTCCTTGAATAAGTGGACCTTGGCAGCGCGGACTGTTTTACACCTGTTTTCCCTACACCTCATTCATGTTCTTTGGATGACAAAATGCATGAGCAAAAATGTACTCTATTAACCAGCGGATAAGGGGTTAATCTACAGATTTATAGCGTTTGAAGCCTGCACAGCACCTGTAACTTGAACCCTGCTACCGGGAGGTAATGAACTTTAATGATTCCATCAGTCATCGGGGAGGTGCCGACATCGGTCTGGTCCCCGCTATACGGCATCTGTAACCACGTCCCCTACACTAACTGATAGTCACTCAGCTTTAAAACCTGTTGTTAGTCAGTCCGGTGGTTGCAGTAACAGCCGCCGTTCTACATATGTAGAGCGATCACTAGACCTGCACCAATGCCTCCAACATGACTGAAACCGGAACGCTGCCAGATCAAAGGCAATTTCCTGTCGGCAGAATTGTTTAATATAAAGGTACTATGTGGCTTCCAATGCTATTAACCTGCGAATTAACTCCTACATCTTCAGGATGATAGCGGTTTAGGATGTGACTAGAGATGAGCGAACTGATCTTTAAAGTTTGGAGTACATACTGAACAGAGACTTTAACAATGTTTTCCGTGTTCGGGTTTGGAGTTCGGGTGCTTTATGTATTCAAGTTACTAGTTCAAGCATCGTTGTGCTGGGGTACCTTCGGTGCTCTGCCAAATGTGAGCCACTTGCAGTGTTTGAATGGCCGCCCTGGGGATAAAATCAGTGTTATCGTATGTAGTGTGTACAAAAAAAAAGAATGCCAAAATCCCGCTCTTCCTCCTCCGGAAGTGTTTGGATTATGGCTGACTGTATGTAGGCAGAAAACCAAGTTGCCCAATCATTATTTTCCAATGAGGTTCGGGTCAAGTTTGGGTCCAGAACAGAACTTTAAAAAAAGTCTGGCTGAACCCCCAGAACCCAAACTTTCATGGGTCCACTCATTCCTCAACATGAGGGGTTCCCTATAACATTGTGCTCCTCAACCCTCATATTGGTTAACGTTACATCCATATTACAAGTATTCACGACTTTAGACCTACATTCACAAGTAACTGTTACATTGTTTTGCCACAAGGTGTGAACGCAACCCCAATGAGAGTCATTCTTGATATGGAAAAACTTTCTTCATAGACCACAGCAATGCGGCTGTTACATTGGAGTTCTGCAGACTGTAGATAATTGGGAACAGACAGCACAGGGAAGCAGGGATGCAACAGGGAGGTGGGGAGGCACAGACAGCACAGGGAGACCAAGGGGAGGCACAGGGAGGTGGAGAGGGGGATATGTAGATCAAGGGAGGCACAGGGAGGTAGGGGGTCCACAGACAGGCATAGTGAGGTTGAGGGTGGCACTGGGAGGCACAGGGAGACAGAGGGGCACAGGGAGGCCAAGGGGAGGCACTAGGAGGTAGGTCTGGGCCCAGACAGGCAGAGAGAGGTGGGAGGGTACAGGTGAACACAGGGAAGTGGGAAGTCCAGACATGCAAAGGGAGGTGAAGGGGCACAGGCAGGCACAGGGAGGTGGGGTAAGCATGGGGAGCAGAGAGAGAATGCACAGCAGGGAGCAAGGGGCAGAGAGAGAGCACACAGCAGAGGAGGCAGAGAGAGGACACAGTGGGCCAGAGACAGCGCACGGGGGCAGAGACAGTGCATGCGCACTTACACGGCCGCCATCTTTGGACACTTAGGTATACAAAAATGGCGGCAGTATGACACATCACACTGCTCCCCGCTTCTACCGCAAGATTACAGTTTTTACAGGATTACATCAGAGGGGAACTTGGTGAGAGCTACAAGTGGATAATGAGATGTCTCTGTCTATTTTTTTTTGCAATAAGGAATTTCTCTCTGTGTGTAATTTTTTTTTCTCTTTACTGAAAGTATTGCTAATGGCCAGCTGTCATACTTATATCTGACATTAGCAATGGAGCTTGACATCAGCTGCCAAAAAAAGCTAATATAAATCCCTTTATTACGCAGTCTGCCACCTCTACACAGCAGCTGGAAGACCTGGGTAATCGCCATTTTTCGCACCTTTTATAGAAGTGCCAATTCTGGGGCGGCTGTTGGATGCAATTTTCAGCATGGGGACCCAGAACACTTGTGCTTCACCATGCTGACAATTGCAACCCCACGCTGCCTGGGTTACCTTGGCTGGCACACAAAAATACAGAGAAGCCCATGACAATTTTTTTTTTTAATTATTTAGATAAATAATTGAAAAAATAATGGCTCCCCTGTATTTTTTATTGCCAGCAATGGTAATACCAGGCAGTGAGTTTAACAGCCAGTAGCTGCTTGATTTAGCTCCACTGGTAATAGAAAATACAGCCAAGCCCTACAAATGTTTTTACCAGGAAATGAAACACTTTATTGGTATATAAAACCAGAAACAAATTTTTGAAGAAAAATGAATTTATTTTCGTGTATTGGGAGAGAGCAAGGAAGGGAAGAGAAACGGGACTGAGGAGAGATCGCATAGGGGAGAGACGGACCCGCCCCCAGCACCATAGAGTCTGCCCCCATAATGAAGTCGTCGGCCCACATCTAGTATAATATATTTTGGTAATGATCTTGGACCATTACAAAGATCACCCCAATACAGGTATTCCAAATTTAGAGTGAGAGATGTTCTTCATAAAGAAAATTTTTGTTATGAAACCCAACAATGAAGCTTTTATATTGGAGTTCTGTAGACTGTATATGATGGGATTTATCATGGGGACGATGGTTGAATACACTACATTAAAGGCTAAATCCAGTATATCAGAGTAAGGTGGTATCAGGTACCCTACCAAGCACGTCCCATAGTAAATAGAGATTACAGTGACGTGGGATGAGAAGGTGGAGGAGGCTTTCCTTCTGTGATCCATTGACTTCATCTTGAAGATGATGGAGAAAATTTTAAAGTAAGAAATAAAAGTGCCCATCAAGGGAACAAAGACGAAGAGTAAAATTTCCACGCTGGTTGCTACAAAAAACATTGGTGTGGTTGTACAAATTGTCATAGTTAGTGACTTAGGATCACAGAAGAACTGGGGGATGATGTTGGAGTGACAGGTGGACATGGTCATAGCTGAGATCACAAACATTAAAGAGTTTAGAAAGGCGACTGCCCAAATCCCAACAGTGATCAGGAGGCAATTTCTACGATTTAGGATGCGATGATAATGTAAGGGGAGGCAGATAGCGACATATCGGTCATAAGCCATAATGAATAAAAGTATTTCTTCTGCAGATCCTACTGTTGTCACAAAGTAGAATTGAGTATAACATTGCGGGAAGGAAACAATGTCATTCCCGGACAGTGTCATGTGCAGAAATTTAGGTACCGTGACCGATGTAAAAAATATGTCTACAATGGATAAATTACAGATGAAGAGATACATTGGTTTATGTAAGCGATGATCCAGACATATGACTGTGATAATGGAGGAATTGATGAGAACTCCGACCAGATAGATCAAGAAGAAGAAGGTGGAAATGAGCGGATTATTCCTCGTCTCTCCAGAAAATGGTAACATGTAAAAAAATTTACCATAAGTTTCATTCTTGATTAGCATTTTCCTAAAAAAAGATTTATAGATTTCAGTAATATAGCAGGAAACATTATAGAAAGGAAAGAATAAAGCTGTAATACCTAATGGAAGTAAATACCTGGTCATCTTTGCAATTTTTTTGAATCAGTGTGAAAGTGAGTTACCAAAAATCCACATTTTAGTGAATATTTGAGTAGAATTCAAGCTTAGAGGTGAGCCAACCTTTCAAAGTCGGGTTCAGTTTGGGTTGCCGAACTTCCCGGTGTTGAGCAAACCTGTCCAGAGTTTGGGTGCATTACATTTGTAAAGCACTGAAGCCAGCATTGCTGTGGTCGGGTGCAGTTGATGCTTGACCTAGTGAGAGCCGCGTGCAGAGTTTGATTGTCTTGCACTGGGCCTAAAAGCGCAGTTTTTGGGTGTAGTGTGTGTTGAAAATTAATATGCAAAAATAAAAGCCATCGTTCAAACCCCAGAAATGTTTTACTTATGACTGGCTGTACGTGGACGAAGAGATGAACTAACAATCAGGTACTCCCATTGAGGTTTGGGTCAAGTTCAGGGTCATGGACAGTGCGCCCAAACATTTCACGACACCTCCCGAACTTCAAAAGAGTCACTCATCACTATTCAAATCCACTCAAATATATTCGCTCAGCTCTATTGATCCAGTAATCTAATGATAATCCTTGTATCTCATTTGAAGCTGCTTGTATTTTTAGTTTGATGTTCATTATTATTGTTTATTTATAGATCACCATTGATTCCATGGTGCTGTACATGAGAAAGGGTTACATACCAAAGAAGTGAAAAATATGAACAAACTAACAGTGACAGAGAGGAGAGGACTCTGCTCTTGTGGGCTTACATGCTACATGGTAGCGGGGAAGAAGACAGTAGGTTGGGTCAGCCCCGGTGGTGGTGGAGCGCCAACTTCGATGTCAGTGGGGTCATTGCAGACTGTAGGCTGTTCTGAAGAGATGCGTTTTCAAGTTCAGCTTGAAAGTTCCAAATGTAGGAGATAGTCGGACGTGTTGGGGTTCAGAATTCCAGAGGATGGGGGATGCTTGGAGGAAGGTGGATTGTATACCCGTGGAAGCACCACTTACAGTGTAAAACGGCCGTCGTACCAGAGTCCCTCATCCTCCCACCTGCACCCCTCACCATGTAAGTCCCTGATGCGCTAATAAAAGACGTTCCTGCGATCTGTGTGCAACTTAATTTCTTTATCGAAACCGGAAGTGACGTACCGCTATTGCTGGAAGTGTGCACCAGGCAATCTGAATGCTCGAAAAGCTCAGGACGCTGAAGGACAGTCCTGGGGCACGCTGAAGCCATACATGAGGCTGGGGAAAACCTCCATAAGAAGTGGATGTGCACTGTGGCAGTGGTGCTGGCCAAAAATTTCTTCTAACCATGATGCTTGGGAGACGTGTTTCAGGTGGTTGGATGAGTAACGTACAAATGTGGAGGAAAGAAGGAGGTCTTGGGAGGATCGAAGATAAAGAGTTGGATGATATCGGGAGATTAGTTCTAAGATATAAGGAGGATACAGATTGTACATGGCTTTGTAAGTCAATGTTAGTAGTTTGAAATGGATACGCTGGGGAATCGGGAGCCAGTGAAGAGGTTTGCAGAGGGCAGAACTGAAGCAGAAGTGAGGCGAGAGGTGGATTAGTCGGGCAGCAGAGTTAAGAACAGATTGGAAAGGTGCAAGAGTGTTATCAGGAAGGCCACAGAAGAAGATGTTGTAGTAGTCAAGGTGGGAGATGATGAGGGCATGCACTAGTATTTTAGTAGATTGGGGGTTGAGGAAAGAACAGATTCTGGAAACATTTTTGAGTTGGAGGTGGCAGGAGGTGGCGAGGGGTTGGACGTGCAGATTGAACGACAAGGCAGAGTCAAGGGTTACTCTGAGACAGCGGACTTCAGGTACAGGAGAAACATGATGTCATTTATTGTGACAGATAGATCGGGTAGTGAAGATACATGAGATGGAGGAAAGATGATTAGTTTGATTTTGTTTACGTTGCGTTTTAGAAAGCGAGAGGTGAAGAAGGAGGATATGGCTGATAGACACTCCGGGATTCTGGACAGCAGAGTGGTGACATCTGCGCCAGAAAGGTAGATCTGGGGGTCGTCAACTTATAGATGGTACTGGAAGCCATTGCACTTTATGTGTTGTCCCAGGCTGAGGGTATAGATGGAGAAGAGTAGGGATCTTAGGACTGAGCATTGAGAGACCGGGTGAGAAGGTAGAGTGGCAGTGGGAAATGTTAAATATGCGGTCAGAAAGGTATGAGGAGATCCAGGAGAGGGCAAGGTCTGTGATACCGAGGGGAGAGAGGATCTGTAGTAGGAGGGAGGCGGAGGACATGTCTAGAAGGAGGAGAATAGAGAATTATCTGTTAGATTTGGTGGTCACTAGCTCATTAGTAATGTTTAAAATATTTTATTTGTCTGATCGTCTTGGTGTTATTTGCTTCTGATAAAAATACTTTGAATTATTTTCCATAAGCTTTCTCCTTGTATATTTGGCTGTACATTATAAATAGTTGAGTAAAAAGATTTCATAGAAACTCTAAAACCAAAAAATATTGCCGAGACTTCACTAACAATGGCATTAACATCACAATGGAATCATTCAGAAATTCAATATTTCTAGTATTAAATATAGCTAAAAAACCCTAGACTCTTGCCATCATCATTTATATTTCTGCTCCACTTAGGAGGATTCTTAGGAATATTTTACCTTATGTTCCTTATTTTGGGTTAAAGCAAGTACGATTAAACAAATTGTTTTAATTTAAGATTAGTATCAATTGACATATTCATATTTACCTTTACGAAAAGTGCGAAAATCATGTGTGAGAACAAAGTTCTGAAAATACATTATTAAAAAAGTAACATTAAAAATTCAATTTTTAAGGGGCCAATAATGCACATTGGTTATTGAGATGCTGAAACATTTATAGGAAACCGACTAAGAAAAATAATATAAAAATAATATTATACTATTTCTCTAATTTAGGCTGGGGTCACACCTGCGGTTTTTTTTTAAATCCTGATCCGGTTTTGAGCTTTTAAAAAGCTCAAAACCAGAGCAGGAAAAACTCCTCATAGGAGCCCATTATAAATAAGGGATTGCTTTACAAGCAATCCGAAAAACTATAGCAAATTGTGGGGTATTGGTTTGTCTTTTGGTCCAAAACATGTAAGCTTGTGAGCCACCACACGGCTCCCCACATGTCACAAGTCCTATCCACTAAATTCTCATCTAAAGTGAGCAAAGGACACAAATAGAAAAGAAATTTTCTTACCACAGCAGATTCAGGTCAGACGACCATTACACTCAGTGCTGTGTGCAGCTCTGCCCAGGTTATAAAGGAAGGCCTCATGAATGCAGGACACCAGCCCCAATCACTAGCAACCTCCTTTCTCACAGAGGGAGTGACCACCGGTTGCCCTGCAAACACAACGGGATTCATATAGGGCGCAGTTCACATAGGTTTGCACAGTGTATGCCCAGCCTCTTACATTAGCCCCCATCTTAGTAGGCGGGCTGTTATGGCATTCAACACTGCTACCTGCCGGAACAAACGCACCCATATGGCCCATATGGCATCTTGCAGCGGCATGCTATTCCATCCGGTTTGCGTTTAGTTGGACCATCATTTATTTCTCAACAGGACAATGACCCCAAACACACCTCCAGGCTGTGTAAGGGCTATTTGACCGAGAAGGAGAGTGATGGGGTGCTACGCCAGATGACCTGGCCTCCACAGTCACCAGACCTGAGCCCAATCGAGATGGTTTGGGGTGAGCTGGACCGCAGAGTGAAGGCAAAAGGGCCAACAAGTGCTAAGCATCTCTGAGAACTCCTTCAAGACTGTTGGAAGACCATCCCCGGTGACTACCTCTTGAAGCTCATCAAGAGAATGTAAAGAGTGTGCAAAGCAGTCATCAAAGCAAAAGGTGGCTACTGGAAGAACCTAGAATATAAGACATATTTTCAGTTGTTTCACACTTTTTTGTGAAGTCTATAATTCCACATGTGATAATTCATAGTTTTGATGCCTTCAGTGTGAATCTACAATTTTCATAGTCATGAAAATACAGAAAACTCTTTGAATCAGAAGGTGTGTGCAAACATTTGGTCTGTACTGTATATTACCTACAGCCTGGTGGAGTCATTCATCTTTGAGCCATATACTTGTATCTTCTAATCTAAGGTCCCAAGAACATACTGTATACTCACCGGTGTCACAGGAATGTAGAGCGCTGCAGCTTTCACTATATATATAGATTTTAGAGACAGAATATTAGTAAAGACATTATCTCTATACCTATAGGGTATAGGCCTTCAGAGAAATGATCCTTACCGTCTGTTATACCCAACAGATCCAGAGTCTAGAAAACATTTTGTGCACTATTGGGAAATATCCAAGGCTAATATTACCATAAATATTAACAATTCATCTATTGATGCATGGATTGCATATAGATAGATATATACAGTAGATAGAAGATAATAATAATAATAATAATAATCTTTATTTATATAGCACCAACATATTCCACAGCTCTTTACAATTCAGAGGTTCATATTTAAACAATCATAAGAAACAGTTAACAGAATACAATACAATACAATACATATACAGTACAATACAATACAATACAAAGCATAATACAATAATTAAAGCAAACTAATGACAGCCCTGCTCATAAGAGTTTACAATCTAACAATTAGCCGGCTGCCCGCAGTGTTTTCTTGGACGGGTCTCCCTGAGATCAGTGAATACTTTGTGATGTTGGTCTACTAGGCATTGCTTCCACCTAGCCAGAATCCTACTCCACACTGATGAGGGGCAACACCCCGAAACAGCTGTCTGTGGATGGATACCTGGTCTTGGTATTCCCTTGTCATATCTCTAATCTTATAAAAGAGTTGGATATTGACTGAAAGGGCCACTTAACATGGCGGTTATGGTATTCTCCGCAAGGAGCCACCCCTTGGCTGGGTCCTTCCCTGGAGGGATGTCTGGCTAGTCCTGTGTTTGAGACTCCTAAATGAGGCTCCACAGACTCTATTTGCATATTCATAATTTCCAGGGGGCAATGTGCCTAGGAATTCACTGTGCTGAGCGCTTTAGCCAGCTGCCCGCAGTGTTTTCTTGGACTGGTCTCCTGGAGATCAGTGAATGCTTTGTGATGTGTGCAGTGCAAAGCACATACAGGCTCAAGGAGGCAATGGGGACGCTCAGTGTGGTGGGGGGAACAGACAGCACAGGGAGACCAAGGGGGGCTCAGGGAGGTGCAGAGGGTGAAATGCAGACAGGCTCAGGGAGGTGGGGGTCCATAGACAGGCATAGTGAGTTGGAGGGTGGCACAGGGAGGCAGAGGGGCAGAGGGGTAAAGGGAGGTGGGGGTCCATAGACAGGCATAGTGAGTTGAAGGGGGCCCAGACAGGCAGAGAGAGGTGGGAGGGCACTGGTGGACACAGGGAGGTGGGAGGCCCAGACATGCAAAGGTAGGTGAGGGGGAAAAGAAAGGCACAGGGAGATACGGGGCACAGACAGGCAAAGGGAGGTGGGGTAGGCATGGGGAGCAGACAGAGAATGCACAGCAGGGAGCAAGGGGCAGAGAGAGAGCACACAGCAGAGGGAGCAGAGAGAGGACACAGTGGACCAGAGACAGCACACAGGGGGCAGAGACAGTGCATGTGTACTTACGTGGCTGCCATCTTTGGACACTTAGGTGTACAAAAATGGCGGCGGTATGACACGTCACACTGCTCCCCGCTTCTACAGCAAGATTACAGTAATTACAGGATTACATCAGAGGGGAACATGGTGAGAGCTACAAGTGGATAATGAGATGTCTCTGTCTATTTTGTTTGCAATAAAGGATTTCTCTCTGTGTATGCTTTTTTTTCTCTTTATTTAAAGTATTGCTAATGGCCGCCTGTCATACTGACAGCTGACATTACCAATATAGCTTGACATCAGCTGCCAAAAAAAGCTAATATAAACCCCTCCATTATGCAGTCTGCCACCTCTACACAGCAGCTGGAAGAGCGGGGTAAACACCATTTTTCGCATCTTTCATAGAAGCGCCAATTATGGGGCGGCTGCTGGCTGCAATTTTCAGCATTGGGGACCTAGAATGCTTGGGCCTCGCCATGCTGAGAATTTCAGCGCCCCACTGCCAGGGATACCTTGGCTGCCAATAGAAAATACAGCAAAGCCCATGGCAATTTTTTTTTTTTTTATTATTTAGTTAAATAATAGAAAAAATAAGGGCTCCTCAGTATTTTTTATTGCCAGCAAAGGTATCACCAGGCAGTGAGTTTAACAGCCAGTAGCTGCTTGATTTACCTCCGCTGGTAATAGAAAATACAGCCAAGCCCTACTCATTTTTTTTACCATGAAATGAAACACTTTATTGGTAAAAGTTAGAGATGAGCGAGTACTAAAATGCTCGGGTGCTCGAAGCTCGGGCCGAGCATCCCAAGATACTCGTGTACTCGGCCCGAGCACCGAGCCCAATGTTATCCTATGGGAGACCCGAGTATTTTTCTGGCATGACCCCCGGCAGCATGGAAAAACCCTAAAAATGTCACAAAAGTATCAGAACAGTGCTCAAATGACATGGGAACAGCATGGGGAAGACCCCTGTAAGCATTTCAGACCCCAAGGTCACTGATGTCAACAATGTTGTCAGACCATTACGCCACTTTTACAGACTGTCAAGAAAACGTTACAAAATGAAACCAAAATGGATTTTCATGGAGAAAATATTAAGGCTCATACCCACTTGTGAGACAGAGTTGGTGTATTTTAGTTTTTTGGATTACATGAAAGATTTTTTTTTAAAAGAATTGTGTGGCACTCCCATGCCCCTGGGAAGAGACGTACATGAAGGCCTCTTTAAATAATGTGCCCATTTTAAGGAAGTGGGTCTTTTGTAGTTCTGCCCTTTGGCAGGGCAGCCAAAAATTGTGAGGCACTTCAATGCCCCTGGGAAGAGACGTGCATGAGGGCCTCTTTAAATGATGTGCCCATTTTAAGAAAGTTTGTCTTTAGTAGTATTGCCCTTTGTCAGGGCAGCCAAAAATTGTGTGGCACTCTGATGCCCCTGGATAGAGACGTCCATGAGTGCCTCTTTAAATATTGTGCCCAGTTTAAGGAAGTTTGTCTTTTGGAGTATTGCCCTAGGCAGGGCTGATAAACATAGGGAGGCACCCTAATGCCCCTGGATAGAGACTTGCATGAGGGCCTCTTTAAATAATGTGCCCATTATAAGGAAGTGGGTCTTTTGTAGTATTGCCCTAGGCAGGGCTGCCAAAAATTGTGTGGCACTCTCATGCCCCTGGATAGAGGCGTGCATGAGGGACTCTTTAAATAATGTGCCCATTATAAGGAAGTGGGTCTTTTGTAGTATTGTTTACCATCCATGCCAAAAACAAAAACCAAGTGCACTTACAGGATGCAGTCAGAGCCCAAATGTAAAGCAAGCCCTGGATAGAGACGTGCATGAGGGCCTCTTTAAATAATGTGCCCATTTTAAGGAGTTGGGTCTTATGTAGGATTGCCCTTTGGCAGGGCAGCCAAAAATTGGGAGGCACCCCAGTGCCTCTGGATAGAGACGTGCATGAGTGCCTCTTTAAATAATGTGCCCATTATAAGGAAGTGGTTCTTTTGTAGTATTACCCTAGGCAGGGCAGCCAAAAGTTGGGAGGCACTTCAATGCCCCTGGAAAGAAACATGGAGGAGAGCCTCTAAATATTGTTCCCATTACAAAGGAGCGGGTCTCCTGTACTTGTAATGCCCATTCTGTAAGCATGGACTAAAGCATTTACCCCTGGGGGGTATACATGAAACTACTGCCTAACTTTTGAATGGCTAGGGTCATCATCATCATAAATATGATGTAAAAAAGTTATGTTTTCGTGGCATCATGAACCACGGTCGCACTGATCATATGATGGTGGCGGATGAGGAGAAGGAGGAGCAGTACAGCAAGTAGCCAAAGTCATGAAGTGTGTACCCATGTGTGGGTGTGGGGAAGTGCATGGCAACTTACCGGCACAAAATTTAAATTCCAATATCATTTAGTGGTGGTGTGGTGAAGTCAGGCCCAATCGAACTCTTGTTCATCTTGATCAGAGTCAGCCTGTCAGCATTTTCAGTTGACAGGCGGGTGCGTTTATCAGTAATTATTCTACCTGCGGCACTAAAAACACGCTCTGACAAAATGCTAGCTGCAGGGCAGGCCAGAGCTAATTCCTGACACGTGTCCAGCTTGGATACCCAATAATTATAAGGCACAGAGGAGTCTAGGAGCACTTTTGTACAATCGACAAGGTACTCCCACAGCATCTTCACAAACTTTGCAGTCCTTGTGACACTACCCCGCACCTCAGGGCCAGTGGTACGGGAGGTGCTGAGAAAAGTATCCCAGATCTTTGAGAGTGTTCCCCTACCTCTGCTGGATTGGACTTGTGCCTCTCTCGGCCGGACGCCTTGGTTGTCAACCGAATCGTAACCTCTGCCGCTAGCGTTTTCAGAAGGGAATTTTTTGACTAATTCCGTGACTATGGCCTTCTGGTACTGCAGCATTTTTGTAGACCTCTCCGCCTCGGGAATAAGAGAAATGAAGTTCTCCTTGTAGCATAGGTCTAAAAGTGTCACTAACCAGTAATGAGTGTCCCCCAAGATGTTGATAACGCGAGGGTCACAAGACAGGCAGCGTAACATAAAGTCAACCATGTGCTCCAGACTGTTAACAGGCAAGACTTCATGGTCCTCACCAACAGCATGACTGTCCATGCTGGCCTCATCATCCTCCTCCTCCTCTCCCCTGTCCTCTGGCCATCCATGATGAACCGACGGTCTGACGGTTGTGCATGTATTACCGTCAATTCCGCATGAAAGTAGCTCTATTTCTTCATCCTCCTCCTCCTTGTCATAGTCCTCCAATGCACGTTGGGATGAGATGAGGCTGGGCTGTGTGTAATCACCCAGTACGGTTTCTTGCTCCAACTCATCGTGCTCCACCTGCAATGCATCGTCTTTTATTTTGAGCAGAGAGCGTTTTAGAAGACAGAGAAGCGGGGTGGTGACGCTAATGATGGCGTCATCACCGCTCACCATCTTGGTGGAGTCCTCAAAGTTTTGGAGGACAGTACATATGTCGGACATCCATGTCCACTCCTGGAGGTCTTATGTGTGGAGTTTGAACCGTATACCGACGGCCTAGTTGATGCTGGTACTCAACAACTGACCTCTTCTGCTCGCAAATCCTGACCAATATGTGCAGTGTGGAATTCCAACGCGTGGGGACATCACACACCGGTCTGTGAGCCGGAAGCTGCAATCGCCGCTGACAGCCGGCAAGGCCGGCAGAAGCATTAGGTGACTTTCTAAAATGGGCACACAGGCGGCGTACTTTGATGAGCAGATTCGACAGCTCTGGGTAGGATTAAAAAAAATGCTCAACCACGAGGTTGAGCACATGGGCTACGCATGGAACATGTGTCAGCTCGCCTCACCTCAGAGCCGCCACCAGGTTCCGGCCATTGTCACGCACGACCATGCCTGGCTGTAGGTTCAGCGGTGTGAGCCAGTGATCTGCCTGCTGTTTCAGAGCTGTCCACATCTCTTCAGCATTGTGGGGTTTGTCACCTACGCATATTAGCTTCAGCACAGCCTGTTGCCGCTTAGCCGAGGCAGTGCTGCAGTGCTTCCAGCTTCGGACTGGTGTGGAGGGTGAAGTGGAGGATGAGGAGGAGGCTGAGAAGCATGACAATCAGTTGTCCACGTGTCCGTGGTTAGGTGGACTTTGCCTGAAACTGCGTTGTTAAGGGCACGTCTGATGTTTTGTGACACGTGCTTATGTAATGCTGGGATGGCACACCGGGAGAAATAGTGGCGGCTGGGGACCGAGTAACGTGGTTGCGGAATGTTTCCGTCTCCACTAGCCTAAAAGGCAACATTTCCAGCGCAAGCAGTTGCAAAATGAGTGCATTTAGAACTGTGGCATGTGGGGCGTTGACAGAGTATTTGTGCCTGAGTTCCAACGATTGGTGTATGGATAACTTAACGCCGCGCTGGGACAAGGACGTGGTTGATGATGGTGCTATTTCTGCTTGTGCAACTACAGGTGAAGGACAGGAGGCATCTTTGCATGCAGTATGGACAGGGGATTGGCTTGCACGCACAACAGTGGAAGACGCAACGGTGTCACACACAGACACTGCTCCTGGACTCTGGTGTACATCCCGCAAAGTCGGGTGCTTTGCTGACATGGGCCTGATCATGCTGGTGGTGGTCAGACTGCTACTTTTGCTACCCCTGCTGATGCTGGCATGGCAGGTGTTGCAAATGGCCTTTTTGGAGTTATCTGCAGACACCTTAAAAAACAGCCAGACTCGGGAAGAACTAACAGTTGTACTGGCAACTTCTGTCGTGTTGTTGTTCCGGGGAACGATTGCCTGCCTTCTGCCTGCAGACACCACCCTGCTTCTTCTGGCCTATTGTGATGCTACGCCTAGCTCCCCCTGTGCACTGCTGTCCTCGCTCTGCATGTCCTCCTGCCAGGTTGAGTCAGTTACTGGATCATCCATCACATCGTCTTCCACGTCCGCACCCTGGTCCTCCTCCTGACTTTCTGGCAATTGTGTCTCATCATCGTCCACCTCTTATTGAGACACGTTCCCACCGTTGCCTTCGTGAGACCGTGGCTGCTCAAATATTTGTGCATTGGTACATACGATCTTCTCATGACCCAATTCAGCTGGAGCTGACGAGAGGCCAGAATCTATGAATGGATAAGTGAATAGCTCTTCAGAGTGTCCAAGTGTGGGATCAGTTATGTCCGGGGCCGGACACTCGGCATGGTGGGAGGAAGGAGGATCAGGGTGTGGAATGTGCGGTCCAGTCTCATGGCTACTCACAATTGACCGTGTGGAAGACAGGGTATTTGTGGTGGTGCCAAACTGACTGGAAGCTATCCAACTAACAACCTGTTGACAGTGGTCTTGGTTTAATAATGGAGTACTGCTGCGGTCCCCTAGAAATTGGGACAGGAAGGTCGAGCGAGATGATGTGGACGTTTGTCGTGACGCAATTCGAGCTTGCACACGGGCTCGTCCTCTGCCTGAAACACCATCACATCCAGTTCCTTGTCCCTTGCCACCAGACTTGCGCATTTTCAATATTGTGCTGACTGTATACAGCTAAATGAAGGAGTCCAAGAAATGTTTTTTAGCTGCACACTGAAATTACAGATTACAGCGGTTTAATCCCGGCAGCTGGAACGGTCAGACACAAACGCTGACGCGTATACCGTGTTTTGGTGTATACTACTTGGAGTTACAAGCCACTCCTGCCACACTAAGATGCTAAATGAATGCAGACAAGAGTTGGTTTTTACTTGGACACAGAGATTAGAGATTAGAGGTTAAAGCCCAGCAGGTGTACCGGTCAGACACAAACGCTGACGAGAATACAGAGTGTTTTGGGGTATCCTAACTTACGCTACAACCCACTCCTGCCTATAGAGAGCTAAATTAATCCCTAAAAGCACTGTTTTTGGATGGATGAGATTTCAAGCCTGTACACCAGCCCCAGATGTGATGCAGGCTGGTATACTGGCACAACAAAGTTTGCTATATACCCTGCCTCCCTGTATACAGCTCTATTAGTCCTCAGAAGGACTGTTGTGGTAATTAGATTGTCAGCCCTGCGCCTACACTAGCTGAAAGGCCACAAATCTGTCCCTCAATCAGCAGCAGCTTTCCCTACACTGACTGTCTATGAAGCAGAGTGACGAGCACAGCGCGGTCAAGTCTTATAAAGACCTAATGAAGCTGTGCGGCCAGCCAATCACTGTAATGCCACAACCAACAAGGCTGTCAGCCAATCCCTGCATGCGGGCTGGATCTGAAAAGAGCGCAAACATGCAGGGAGGTGGATCCCCAGCATAGCAAGAGTATCGTGAGATTACTCGGTACTCACCGAGTGCCCCGAGTACCGAGATATTGGTGCGAGTACCGAGTAGTGACAAGCATACTCGCTCATCCCTAGTAAATATAAAACAGAAACAAGTTTTTGAGGAAAAATAAATTTATTTACGTATATTGGGGGAGAGCAAGGGAGGGAAGAGAGATATGGGACTGAGGAGAGATTGCACGGGGGAGAGACGGATGCCGCCCCCAGCGCCATAGAGCCTGCCCCCATCATGAAGTCATCGGCTCACATCTAGTAATATTTATAATAATATTTATTAATTTACATAGCGCTATTAATTCCATAGCACTTTACATACTGTATCAGTAATGCTGTCCCCATTGAGGCTCACAATCTAAATATCCTATCAGTATGTCTTTGAAAAGTGGGAGGAAACCGGAGTGCCCAGAGGAAACCCATGCAAGCACAGGGAGAACATACAAACTCCTTGCAGATGTTGTCCTTGGTGGGAATTAAACCCAGGACCTCAGCACTGAAAGTCTACAGTGCTAACCATTTTTGCTAATGATCTTTGACCATTACGAAGATTAACCAAATACAGGTATTCCACATTTAGAATGAGAGATGTTCTTCATAAAGAAAATTTTTGTTATGAAACCCAACAATGAAGCTTTTATATTGGAATTCTGTAGACTGTATATGATGGGATTTATCATGGGAATGATGGTTGAATACACTACATTAAAGGCTAAATCCAGTATATCGGAGTAAGGTGGTATCAGGTACCCTACCAAGCACGTCCCATAGTAAATAGAGATTACAGTGACGTGGGATGAGAAGGTGGAGAAGGCTTTCCTTCTGTGATCCATTGACTTCATCTTGAAGATGATGGAGAAGATTTTAAAGTAAGAAATAAAAGTGCCCATCAAGGGAACAAAGACAAATAGGAAAATGTCCACGCTGGTTACTACAAAAAACATTTGTGTGGTTGTACAAATTGTCATAGTTAGTGACTTAGGATCACAGAAGAACTGGTGGATGACGTTGGAGTGACAGGTGGACATGGCCATAGCTGAAATCACGAATATCAAAGAGTTTAGAAAGGCGGCTGTCCAAATCCCGATAGTGATCAGGAGACAATTTCTCCGACTTAGGATCCGATGATAATGTAAGGGGAGGCAGATAGCGACATATCGGTCATAAGCCATAATGAATAAAAGTATTTCCTCTGCAGTTGCCACTGTTATCACAAAGTAGAACTGAGTATAACATTGCGGGAAGGAAACAATGTCATTCCCGGACAGTGTCATGTGCAGAAATTTAGGTACCGTGACCGACGTATAAAATATGTCTACAATGGACAAATTACAGATAAACAGATACATTGGTTTATGTAAATGATCATCCAGACATATGACTGTGATAATGGAGGAATTGATGAGAACTCCGACCAGATAGATCAAGAAGAAGAAGGTGGCAATGAGCGGATTATTCCTCGTCTCTCCAAAAAATGGCAACATGTAAAAATATTTAACAGAAGTTTCATTCTTGATTAGCATTTTCCTAAAAAAAAGATTTATAGGATATCAGTAATATATCAGAAAAAATGATAGAAAAGAAAGAATAAAGCTGTAATACCTAATGGAAGTAAATTCCGGGTCATCTATGCAATTTTTCTGACTCAGTGTGAAAGTGAGTTACCAAAAATCCACATTTTAGTGAATATTTGAGTAGAATTCAAGCTTAGAGGTGAGCCAACCTTTCAAAGTCGGGTTCAGTTTAGGTTGCTGAACTTCCCGGTGTTGAGCAAACCTGTCCAGAGTTTGGGTGCATTACATTTGTAAAGCACTGAAGCCAGCATTGCTGTGGTTGGGTGCAGTTGATGCTTGACCTAGTGAGAGCCGCGTGCAGTGTTTGATTGGCTTGCACTGGGCTTAAAAGCGCAGTTTATGGGTGTAGTGTGTGTTGAAAATTAATATGCAAAAAATAAAAGCCAACCTTCCACCCCAGAAATGTTTTACTTATGATTGGCTGTAAGTGGACGAAGAGATGAACTACCAATCAGGTACTCCCATTGAGGTTTGGGTCAATAGTTGAGTAAAAAGATTTCATAGAAACTCTAAAACCAAAAAATATTGCCGAGACTTCACTAACAATGGCATTAACATCACAATGGAATCATTCAGAAATTCAATATTTCTAGTATTAAATATAGCTAAAAAACCCTAGACTCTTACCATCATCATTTTATATTTCTGCTCCACTTAGGATGATTCTTAGGAATATTTTACCTTATGTTCCTTATTTTGTCTTAAAGCAAGTAAGATTAAGCCAATAGTTTTAATTTTAGATCATTATAAATTGATATATTCATATTTACCTTTACAAGAAGCGCAAGACACAAAGGGCGAAAATCATGTGTGAGAACAAAGTTCTGAAAATACATTATTAAAAAAGTTAGATTAAAAATTAAATTTTAAGGGGTTAATAATGCACATTGGTTATTGAGATGCTCAAACATTTATAAATTTAAAAATTTGTTATTTAGCCGTATACTTGTATCTTCTAATCTAAGGTCCCAAGAACATACTGTATACTCACCGGTGGCACAGGAATGTAGAGGGCTGCAGCTTTCACTATATATATAGTGTTTAGAGACAGAATATTGGTATAGATGTTATCTCTATACCTATAGGGTATAGGCCTTCAGAGAAATTATCCTTAACATCTGTTATACCCAACAGATCCAGAGTCTGGAAAACATTTTGTGCACTATTGGGAAATATCCAAGGCAAATATTAACAAAAATATTAGCAATACATCTATCGATACATGGATTGCATATACTCTAGATAGATAGATAGATAGATAGATAGATAGATAGATAGATAGATAGATAGATAGAATAAATAATTAGCCAAAAGTGCGTGGTCTAGTGCACCACAGATTTGCTATATTGTATATTCTTTTTTCCATCTATAGCCTTGGCCTAGGACAACTCATACAGTCCCATGGCTTCCAGTATCACCTGTACGCTGACAACACTCAGATCTACCTCTCTGGCCCAGACGTCACCTCTCTCCTGTCCAAAATCCCGGAGTGTCTATCAGCCATATCCTCCTCCTTCTCCTCTCACTTCCTTAAACTAAATATTGATGATGAACTCATCATCTTTCCTCCATCTCGCGCACCTCCATTACTTGATCTATCTATCACAATAAATGACATCACACTTTGCCCTGTACCTGAAGTCCGCTGCCTCGGAGTGATCCTTGACTCTGCCTTATTCTTCAGACCGCACATCCAAGCTCTCACCAGCTCCTGCCGCCTCCAACTCAAAAATATTTCCAGAATCCGTCAATTCCTCAACCCTCAATGTACTATACTACAAGTGCATGCCCTCATCATCTCCCATCTTGACTACTGCAACCTCCTCCTCTGTGGCCTCCCTGCTAACACTCTTGCACCTCTCCAATCTGTCATTAACTCTGCTGCCCGACTAATCCACCTCTCTCCTCGCTATTCCTCCACTTCTCTCCTCTGCAAATCCCTCCACTGGCTCCCAGTTCCCCAGCGTATCCAATTCAATACTAATACTGACTTACAAACCTGTCCACAATCTGTCCCCCCCATATATCTCTGAACTAATCTCCCGATATCATCCAACTCGTAAGGGCAGGGTCCTCTCTCTCCTCTATACAAGTCTGTCACTGTTAGTTTGTTCATTGTATTTTTAACTTGTTTATATGTAACCTCTTCTCATGTACAGCACCATGGAATCAATGGTGCTCTATAAATAAATAATAATAATAATTGTAAGCCAGAAAACTCGTGTACATTCTAACTGAAATTTAAAAATGAGTGAATTGATTTGATGCAAATTGAATTAATGTCAAATATTTAGGAAGTTCATGAACCCAGTGAAGAGAAACAATATGCCATTTGTCTTGAACAAATCTCTTATAATGATCACTGCCATTATACACATTGCAAAGTATTGCATCTGCTAGAGAAGACACGTATAATATTTTGTGTGTTATAAGACATACTTTTTTTCCCCAAAATATGGGAGGAAAATGAGGGGATATGTCTTATAGTTTGAATGTAAACCCCTAGAAGCACCAGACAGGTGCAAAATGGCGCTGTTGTCCTCCGCCTCCTGCACCACCTCCGCGCCTCCCTGCTCTGCACTGCCGATACTATGTTATGGGTTTCTCCTGAATCCATATCAGAATAAAAGGAATTGAATTGACCTGGTGAGTGCCCCTTTGTTCCTTCATGTTATATCTGGACATAGTTGGAATGTAGCTTACCAGGGGCATGGCAGGTGGAGCTTTGTCACTGGAGGCAGGGTTACCGCTGCAGGAAGCTGACGACGGCAGGAGAGGGTCGATGATGCGAGCTCTGAGATCGGAGGAGGGCGTACCCTAGTGGTTCATGGCAGGAGCCATTGATCTCCTGGTAGTGGGCTTCAAGGAAATTATGCCAGAGGTGGCGCATGCGCAGAGTTACGTCTTGGCTCTGAGGTCGGAGGAGGGCGTTGCCCTAGTGGTACATGGCAGGAGGCATTTCAAAGAAATTATGCCAGAGGTGGTGCATGCGCAGTTACGTCTTGGCATAATGATCTTTCATGACCTCACCGCTAGCGCTGAGAATTGCGGTTGCGGTACAAACATCAGAGTCCTTTGGAAAATCTAGGGCTGGTGCTGAATGGCAGTAACCTTTCGAACTTTGTTCAGAGAACTTTCTCAGAATGAGACTCCATTGAATTCCATGGGTGTCATAGTACATTGCCTACAGAATTATTGTCGAAATTTACAAGATTTTTTAATTTAATACATTGGTGAACGAAAGCATGTAGGGGAGTCTATATTCAAATAGTGTAGTCTTTCCTGTATCTGTCTTTATTAAACATTCACTTGCCAGGTTAGCAATGGGGGGTGTCTGATAGACGTTCATCCATTACTGACCTCTGGGCTTGATGTCAGCTATCAGTTCAGAGCTGACATCAACCCTTTTAACCTATTACCCCAATTGCCACTGCATCACTGCAGCGGGAAGAAACTTGTAAAATGTAATTGGTGCATCTATTCCAATGCGACAAATCTGGACCAGCTGTGGTCTGGCATATTTAGGCAGGGAAGAGCCAAAATACCATGGCCCTTCCCAGCATGATAATACCAGCCTCCAGCAATCTCCTATATCGCGAGTAGTTATCAAAAATAGGACAAAGCTCACACTATTTTTTAAAACAATTTATTTCTTACTTTTTACATCTAATATAGCTGACTGACTGCAACCAATCACAGATGCTGAAACAGAGGGTGGGCGGTGGGGGGGGGAACATTTAGAGCAATATCCCATACTTATCTAGGTCAGAAATAAGATGCATGTAGCACATTATAAAAATTCACTTTTATTAGGAAAATAAATAAAAAAAATAAAAAAAAAATATATATATATCTATATATATACAGTTGTGGGCAAAAGTATTGACACCCCTGCAATTCTGTCAGATAATACTCAGTTTCTTCCTGAAAATGATTGCAATCACAAATTCTTTGGTATTATTATCTTCATTTAATTTGTCTTCAATGAAGAAACACAAGAAGAATTGTCCTAAAGCCAAACTGGATATGATTCCACACCAAACATAAAAAAGGAGGTGGACAAACGTATTGGCACCCTTAGAAAAACCATGTGATGCTTCCCTAATTTGTGTAATTAACAGCACCTGTGGCACCTAACAGGTGTTGGCAATAACTAAATCACACTTGCAGCCAGTTGACATGGATTAAAGTTGACTCAACCTCTGTCCTGTGTCCTTGTGTGTACCACATTGAGCATGGAGAAAAGAAAGAAGACCAAAGAACTGTCTGAGGACTTGAGAAACCAAATTGTGAGGAAGCATGAGCAATCTCAAGGCTACAAGTCCATCTCCAAAGACCTGAATGTTCCTGTGTCTACCGTGCGCAGTGTCATCAAGAAGTGTAAAGCCCATGGCACTGTGGCTAACCTCCCTAGATGTGGACGGAAAAGAAAAATTGACGAGAGATTTCACCGCAAGATTGTGCAGATGGTGGATAAAGAACCTCGACTAACATCCAAACAACTGTTAATAAAATTAGTGCTTCCCGACACTGTGTGCCTCTCCATCCACCTCTCTGGGTATGTCTAGCACTCTAGCCGCAACGTTCATGCAAAGTCTACATTGACTATCTGGTATATCTCTGTCAGTCATGTAATTTGAATTTGTGAATACAATGACGTGTGTTATAGATAGATTGAACCTTGTTTAATCCTTGATATCTATGTTGTGCAGTGGCTTTTTAACCATACCCATGGTGTTTGTTGAATATTGAGGCACACAGTGCCTTCTGTCTTCCTAAATTGTCAGCACCTTCCTTTTTATGTACTTTTACTGGTTTGGAATTTGTCTGCTTGCTTTTAAGTGTAATAAACGAAACATTTTTACTTGCAACCAAACAATTTTTCATATCCAATTATTCAGGTGCATTATATGTTGTTTTTGTTCTCTGTTTTAACATCCAAACAAGTTCAAGCTGCCCTGCAGTCCGAGGGTGCAACAGTGTCAACCCGTACTATCCGTCGGCGTCTGAATGAAAAGGGACTGTATGGTAGGATACCCAGGAAGACCCCACTTCTTACCCCGAGACATAAAAAAGCCAGGCTGGAGTTTGCCAAAACTTACCTGAGAAAGCCTAAAACGTTTTGGAAGAATGTTCTCTGGTCAGATGAGACAAAAGTAGAGCAAAGGGCAAAGGCATCAACATAGAGTTTACAGGAGAAAAAAGAGGCATTCAAAGAAAAGAACACGGTCCCTACAGTCAAACATGGTGGAGGTTCCCTGATGTTTTGGGGTTGCTTTGCTGCCTCTGGCACTGGACTGCTTGACCGTGTGCATGGCATTATGAAGTCTGAAGACTATCAACACATTGTGCAGCATAATGTAGGGCCCAGTGTGAGAAAGCTGGGTCTCCCTCAGAGGTCATGGGTCTTCCAGCAGGACAATGACCCAAAACACACTTCAAAAAGCACTAGAAAATGGTTTGAGAGAAAGCACTGGAGACTTCTAAGGTGGCAGCAATGAGACCAGACCGGAATCCCATAGTACACCTGTGGAGAGATGTAAAAATGGCAGTTTGGAGAAGGCACCCTTCAAATATCAGGGACCTGGAGCAGTTTGCCAAAGAAGAATGGTGTAAAATTCCAGCAGAGCATTGTAAGAAACTCATTGATGGTTACCGGAAGCGGTTGATCGCAGTTATTCTGGCTAAAGGTTGTGCAACCAAGTATTAGGCTGAGGGTGCCAATACTTTTGTCTGGCCCATTTTTGGAGTTTTGTGTGAAATGATCAATGTTTTGCTTTTTGCTTCATTCTCTTTTGTGTTTTTTCATTGAAGACAAATTAAATGAAGATAATAATACCAAAGAATTTGTGATTGCAATCGTTTTCAGGAAGAAACTGAGGATTATCTGACAGAATTGCAGGGGTGTCAATACTTTTGGCCACAACTGTATATATGTATTATATATAAACATACAGCACTACATACTGTACATACAGAAACAAGTGCCCTCCCTCCTGGAGGAGGGGGCGCCCCTAAGGCAGATATGTACAGTACACTAGTTTTTAGTTATGGTGGAAAAACCCTTAAAAGGACACCGTCAGGTCATTTTTCAGTATGATACTAATAATACCCTTGAATAGGGCCTGGTCAGACCTTTTAAAAACATGTAAAATCATTATTGTGCTTTTTGTAGTTTCCATGTTATTACCACTGTCAGACCCTGCAGAGAGCTGCTGTATTAGTTCTGTCGTATTTTGAGCAGAGACGATTAGTCCTGTGCTGTATAAACTGTCATGTAATTATTCACTCCCTCTCAGCAGCTCTCTACTCCCTCCTTCCTCCTCTCTCCTCCCTTTGCTAACAGTGCAGCATTAGGTTTCACTTACAGGAGGTCTTTTCAGTTGATATCACCACGGAGGGAGAGAGCTACTGCAGGTCTGCCTTATCTAGACTCCATTTGTTTCTGTAAAGCAGATACCCTGTTGTGCTGTGACAGTTTCTGTGTTGTATTTCACCTCATTCTTGGTTGCAGACACAGAGAGGAGAATACAGCCCCCCTCACGGATCTCCTGTACAGTGATGTGGTGTGAGTATGGGACATGCATATTCATCTTATGGGGAGTGGGCAGCAGAGAACTAAGTGATCACTCACTGTAAGTGACAGATGGAATAAATCTCTTTATTTGAAGTTTACAGAAGATAGGAGGGAAATATAAATAAAAAAAAAATACATCAATAGAAAGAGTTTAGAGGGAGGAACTAGAAAATGATAGGAGTTATATATGGATTTTAATCAACTCCTCCACTGAAGCCCGTGCAGGGACTTCCCTGATGAAGTCACCCCGTGACGAAACGCGTTGGGTTTTGTCTGAGCCCCCCTAGACAGCTGACGCCACCTTCATTCCACTGCTGGATCTTGATTTATACCCAACTTATTGTTCCCTCAGGCTCTTTCATCAGCTGCTTGACCCTCCTAGCTTTGTTTACCCACTACTCAGCTTGGACGACCTCTCACCAGAGCGCAGGGTAAGGTAGGATATTGTTCTCAGCCCGGCACAGGGTTTAGTGTGACCCCAACGCCAGGGATACACCTATATCCTTGCAACTTCAGCTCATTTTATTACCCAGGGATACTCTTGCTGGATTCAACTAACTTGTACAATTGTGGTATTTTGGCTTTGACAAGGCACTTGTTTTAAGGGTAGCATTATATATTTTCTAATTTGACTAGTACATGCTGTTTCACACACCTGTTATCTGTGCCATTGATTCAGCTGTCCTATGTTACAACTTGAAAGGGGCCCATACTTGTTGGCCATGTGCCCTGTTAACTGTTTTTATATGTTTGTCCATGTCTTGTGTGTCAGCAGTCTGAATAAAATATATTTTTTTACATAACCCTGATCATTATTTGACGTGATCGCCCTATTCATTGCATGTCAGCTTTCCCCCTTTTTTCTGCACACGTTCACTTGACATGCTTGGGGCAGATTCTACCTACTAATAAGTGGTGCCCTCAGCCTCCACCACCCTCTACCCCCCACACACACACTGTTTTCTTCTCATTAGTGGTAGGAGGATTACTACAGTCATTTTCTTTCCCCCTCTTTTGCTAATATAATGGTACAGATATCTTAGCAATATGATTCTCCAGGTCAATATGATTATGAATATACCGAACCTATAGTTTTTACTTAATGTAAATGGTGAAAAAAATCCAGTTGTTTTTATCCAATTGTTACATTTTTTTGTGTCATTTTTTTGAGTTTTGATTTAGCGTATTTTCTCGTTATGCCATTTCCGGATTAGATTCATGGGTGTACCCAGCTTGGGGTGGGGGGGGCAGCTGCCTCCCCCCTAGAAGCAGGGGAGCAGTTGAGCTGGTTGCCACAGGCGGCAGCTGCTGATAAAATGGGGACAGCATCTGCGGTGGTCGGAGGGCCGTTTTATTAGATGCCGGCTGGTGCCGCTTACTGGGGGAAGGTGCATCAATGATTATGGGCCGTTCAGTGGCTTTTACCCTCCAGGTTCAACAACTCAGGGAGGGGGCGTGTCCTGCAGGAGGAGAACACTGGCCAATGAACACTCTCACATCAGCCTCATAGAAGGGCTGATTGGCCAGTGCTCTTCTCCTGCAGCTCCTTCATCCTTCAAAGGGGGCTATATGGAACGTGGAGGGGGAAGCTACATGGATGGCGGAGAGGCTGTGTGGAACATGGGAGGGGAGAGGCTGTGTGGAACATGGGAGGCGAGAGGCTGTGTAAAATATGGGAGGGGAGAGGCTGTATGGAACATGGGAGGGGGATGGGGAATGGATAAGCTGCACAAGACATATGGGGGGAGGATAAGGAACATGGGATTCAGGGGAATGGGGGTGAGGATGAGCTGCATGGAATATATGGGCGGAGGATGATCTACATGGGACATATGGGAGGTAAACAGTATGGGACATGTGGGAGGAGGATGAGCAGTATGGGACATGTGGAAGGAGAATGAGCAGTATGGGACATTTAATCTGTATACACATTTATATAGGGAATATACTGTTCTAGTGATGTATTGATGGTGGTTCTGATTATGTATTATTGTATTGCCGGTGGTTCTGGTGATGTACTGACAGAGGTTATAGTGATGATGTATTATTGTATTGATGGGGGTTCTGGTGATGTATTGACTGGTTTTGGTGATGTATTACTGTATTGCCAGTGGTTATGGTGATGTAGTCATGTGGATGTTGTAATCTTTAACTTAACAGACTTGATCCTAAAACATTATAGGGCAAGTGTGCTTGACTAAAAATACAGCTGAATGTCAGCCAAACAATTGACTAAAGACCCTAAGCCCCATAGACAGGTGTCCGATCGCTCAGCTGGCAGTGAGCTTGCTCGGCTCTCCCCTATATAGGAGCACTCATTCTTCCCAGTGTTCTTGTATACTGTATGGAAGCTGCTGTTAGGCCCCTTTCACATCAGCGGTTTGTTAATGTTTCCAGCCGATCCGGCAGATGGCGCCGGATCTGCGACCTAACGGCCGACTTGCGGCACTGAGCCGGCAAGCCCCATGCCTTGTCTATAGGGATTGCGGTCTGGTGTGGCATGTGCGGTTCAGAGCTGCGGCAAATAATACTGCTGCTAACCACATTTTTTTTTGCAACCACAACTGCCGGATTTGCCAGATTGCGGCAAAATCGCAATTGCCACACCCCCATAGAGAATGAATGGGGGCTTGCCGCAAAAGTACCGCAAGTTGGCCAGATTCGGACACAACCACTGATGTGAAAGGGGCCTTAGACGTCTGGCTGCAGGTTATCACTTACAGGTCAAAAGTATCTACAACCTGTAATCGGACATGCTGGATCCTTATTTCCCTCGACCAATCATCAGTTGGAGCCCCCATACACATTAGATTGTCTTCACAGGTTTAGCCAACTTTAGTCTCATGTGTATTGAGGTCTTCACTACTATCTGAAGACTACGGCACTGATGTCTGTGAACCCCCTGAGTGCTGGAGTTCAGATAAAACATACGAAACACAGTTAAAAGGAAAAATCTCAAAAGACTGAACATACCAACAGCAATCCGTTTTTACATTGCCGCGCATGAGTTCATTCCTTTTAGCATTTATTTGTTGCTTTTTTCAGGGCCACTGGAAAAGTCGGGGTACAGAGTGGAAA
Source organism: Allobates femoralis (assembly GCA_033576535.1). Classification (NCBI taxonomy): domain Eukaryota; kingdom Metazoa; phylum Chordata; class Amphibia; order Anura; family Aromobatidae; genus Allobates; species Allobates femoralis. Next base: position 230,609,288 of record JARQOC010000011.1, on the reverse strand, counting down.
ATAGGGCTTCTATGAATGTACCATTTTCTGGGGCAGCTGTGGACTGCAATTCACAGTGGGTAGGCCCCAAAAAACATGGGCCACCCTGTGCCCCCAGCTGCCTAGTTGTACCTGTCTTGAAACCAAAAATATGGCAAAGCTTCATGTCATTCTTTAAAATGATTTCATGAAATTCATGAAAAAATTAAAGAAAGGATTTCCCTGTATTTTTCATTTCCAGTCAGGTAAAAATAGGCAGCTAGAGGGAGGGGGCTGTCTGTACCTACCTGCTACATGTGGCTAACATACAAAAATACAGTGAAGCCCCACGTCATTTTTTTTTAAATTATTTCAAGGACTAACATTCTAAAAAGGGCTCAAGTATATTGCGGTTTTGGTGCTTTCTTTTGGCCAGGAGATGCAGATGAGCACATTGAACACAATGCACCAACAAGCACAACATCTGCAGCAAAAACTGCACTGTGATTTTGGTGCGCCAATAATCTGTGACAGTATCTGCGATTGGCTGTTGAGTCCCTCTGCAGGGAATATCCAGAAAGTTAATGAGTGGCCAAAAAAGTACAAGTGGGTGGATGCTGATAAGTATAATGCTGTTTAATAATGATCTTCTTTCTTTTACATCCTCCTAAACCCCATCCCATACCTTTACATTCCAAGTTCGGGGTTCGGAGTCAGGCTCGAGCCACTTTCAACCCCGAATCTGAACTTTACAAAAAGTTCGGGTGAGTTTGTTGATCAGTACACATGATAAGTGCAACAATATTAGGGATGGGCAAACCCGAACTGTAAAGTTCGGGGTCCATACCAAACACCTAGTGTTCCTTGAGAAGTTTGTGTTATAGTTCATGCTCGGCTGGGGAGCTGTAAAAAAAAGAAAATTTGGATTAAAATTAGCGTTACACTTACCAGCATCTGCCCGCTTGCACTTCCGGGACCGCTCATTAACTTCCTGAGTACTCACTGCTGAGGGGCGTAACAGCCAATCACAGACACTGTCACAGAGAGTGGGTGTCTGTGATTGGCTGTTGGTAGATGCTAAAATGTATGGGCCGTTTCCAGGTTACTCTGACAGCAAATCACAGATGGCCACTCTCTGTGATGGCGTCTGTGATTGGCTGTTTGGGCCCTCAGCAGCAAATACTCAGAACCGGCTCCAGAAGTGCAAGCGTGTGGATTCTGGTAAGTATAATGCTGATGTTTAATCCATGCTTTTTTTCTTTTTACAGCCCCCCTGCCCCATCTAATAACTTTAAAGTTTGAGTTTGGGGTTCGGCAGGGGTGCATCAAGCCCTCGCGGGTGAGTCGCGGGTGAGGTGCTGAAGGGGGGGTGCTGCTGAGCCGTGGGTGAGGAGCGGGGGAATGCTACTGGCTGTGGGTGAGGTCCGCGGGTGAGCATTTATGGGCTGCGGCGCAGGCAAGGGGAAGATCTGTGTGCAGCTTACCCCATGCTGCAGCCGGCGGTGCCCATCACACAGAAAGCCGCTGTGTGGTGCAGGTGCCGCCCCCTTCTTCAAAGCCGCTCCCCCTGCCTGCTTGCCGCCTGAGACTCAGGGCTCACACTGTCCAATAGACGGTGTGGCCCTGGGGTTCGGACTCAAGTTCGAGTCATGTTCATCCCCAGTTTGGTCCACCCAATGCGAACTTCGGCTGGTTTGCCCATCACTAAGCAATTTATGTAAAAAAAGAAATAAGTATAATAAATACAAAGAAATGTTCTGCAGCTCCCCAATTAGGTCGGCATTTCCTTTCCTCTTCTCTTAGTTCTTTAGAAAACACATTCACTTCATTAACCCCATCAATGCCGATTGTACATTGGAATTCTGTAGACTGTATATGATGGGGTTTAGCATGGGGGTGATACTTGTATGTATTATATTGATGGCTAAATCCAGGACATCATTGTTAGATGGAATCAGATACCCCGTTAACCATGTCCCGTAATAAAGAGAAACAACGGTGATGTGGGAGGAGCAGGTGGAGAAGGCTTTCTTTTTGCTTTCTTTGGATGTCATCTTGAAGATGATGGAGAAAATGTTCGCGTAAGAAAAAAATGTGCCCATGGTCGGAATAATCACCAATACCAAAATTTGTACGCTCACTATAATAAAAAACGTTTGTGTGCCGGTACAACTGGTCTTTGTTAGCGCCTTGGTGCCACAGAAGAAATGGTGGAGGATGTTGGAGTGGCAGAAGGTCATGTATAAGGCTGAAGACGTAAGTAATAATGAGTTCAGAAATCCGGCTGTCCAAATCCCGGTAGTGATCAGGAGGCAATTCCTCTGACTTAAGATCCGATGATAATGTAAGGGGAGGCAGATAGCGACATATCGGTCATAAGCCATAATGAATAGGAGAACGTCCTCCGCTGTCGCCGCCGATAAGAAAAAGTAGAATTGAGTATAACATTGTGAGATGGAAACAAAGTGATTTCCCGAAAATAACATGTAGAGCAATTTAGGAACCGTGACCGATGTATAAAATATGTCTACAATGGATAAATTACAGATGAAGAGATACATTGGTTTATGTAACTGAACATCCAGACATATGACTGTGATAATGGAGGAATTGACGAGAACTCCGGCCAGATAGATCAAGAAAAATACAGTGGAAATGAGCGTTTTATTTCTTGTCCCTCCAGAAAATGGCAAAATGTAAAAATACTTAAAAGACGTTTCATTCTGCATTGACATTTCCTTAGTAAAAGAAAAAACATAAAATGTATCATAATATAAAAGATATCTAATAGTAAAAAAAACTTTAAAGCAATATAGAAAAGTCAGGATGGAAAGTATAACGCTCTACAAATGATTTACTGGTTGTAATTCAATGACACATTGAAAGATTATTAATTACCTTATCCGTAGGGTACATTGTGTGTCGGGGAAATTTGTCCAAAATATGCTCTTGTTTGCCATAAGATTGTAATTCTGCCATCACTGTTTTAGGTTAAATTCACCCACTTAAGGAAACAGGATGACAGGCAGAACTTCATTTATTAGACACGCCTAAAACCACATGGACACGGGAACAGGAGGAAGGATGACAACAAAAAGAGCAACTGCCGTTTCACGCTACAAGGGTTGAACCCGTTGAAGCACAGTGTAGTGTCAAACAGTTGTTCATTTTCCTTTCATTCCCCCTCCTGTTTTAGTGTCCATGTGGTTTTAGTTATGTCTAATAAATGAAGTTCTGCTTGTCATCTGGTGAGTGCTATCCGTTTCCTTAAGTGGCTGGATTTGGCGAAAGACTACTATACTGAGGAATGTGCACCTGAAGACATAAGAACGACTTCTGGTGGCTTGATCTGGTGGTATCCATAGATCCCAAGGATTAGGAGCGTGCTATAAGGTAGTGCCCGACTTTTTCTATTTTTGTTGGACTTGGTACGTTGTTTTAGGTTAAAAAAAGGTAACAAACAAAATAGTTTTTTGAAAAAATAAAATAATGAAACAAAGCCTTGTGTTTCATTTAACCTTTTCATAATCGCAGTAATGTTGCCAGCTGTCAGCTTTGGAAAAGCAGCAATTCAATGATGACGTACAGACGTGGAGATGCCCTGTGCACGGCACAACACAACAAGGAAAACCATGAAAGATCTAAATGGAAGACCCTAGTGTAGAGGAGAGGGGGACAGGAGTCAACTCCTATCACTCACCTTAGGCTAAACCCTGCCTTCCTAATGTTTCTATATGGATCCGTCCCCTCATCAACATCACATCCCTAAACCCTGCTGACCCTGCACTTACCCTGGATAGTGAGTAGGCCGGCGAGACACTAATCCCACTACTACAATCAAAACACATGAGGAAGGAAAGACAAACAGGTAGGGAGAGATACAACAGAGTCCCTGCTATACAGATATGACACCCAAGAGTATCCAGAGGCAGACTCGTTTAAAGTGGTCAGTATAGTAGAACTATCACCGGTATGGAGTAAAACCAGGAGTGGGTAAATATAGCAGAAGGGAATGATTACAAGGGCTACAGCAGTGATTAAAGGTATGAGTAATCCCAGCCTGAAAGGAGAGAGTCCTTAACCCCCTTAGTATGAAATGAAGGCATATCCACTCCAACGCAAAATGTATCCTGCGGAAGTGACACACTCATGACAGTACCCCCCCACCCCCTTTTACAAAAGACTTTTGGACCCACGGGACTAGATTTATCCAGATCAGATGCAAGGAAGCAATTCACCAACCTATTGCTATTAACTTCTGATGCTGGTACCTACATACTTTCTTCCGGACCGTATCCCTTCATGTGTACGGAGTATTAGTGAGAGCGGTGAACAACATGAGAATAAACAATCCTATCCACCTGGAAATCTAAGTTACCGTTAATAATTACTAGAGGCAGCAAAAATGGTGATGGTTCAGAGAATGCAACAAATTTCTTGAGCAACTACCTATGGAATACATTATGGATTTTAAGTGCTTATGGTAACTCAATGCCAAAAGCCACAGGATTAATGACAGCGATATCTTTGTAAACACCAATGAACCTAGGACCTCTTGCCCAAGAAGGAAGTTTTAACCGGATATTTCTGGTAGATAACCACACATTCATAGACATGCCCAGACCAGGAGGACATTTTTTACCGGCTATGCATTTCAAAGGTACGAGAGACTCAGGCAGATGAGTATACACAGTCATACAATGTGCACATGTATTGCAGAAGGACACAAAATCAACCACATCCTGATACAACACTGACCACCAAAAATGACAAGAAAGGTAGTCCAAAGTTTATTACTTGAGTGACCCAAAAAGACAGAATTACAATATTCACTTAAGATTTTAAAATGCAAACTAAAATGTACAAATAATTTCCCTGTAGGACAGGCAACATGGGCATCCCCATAAACATTGGTAGCAGGGGAGTCCCACCGAAACCTGGCAACAGGGGCATCCCTCAAACCTTGGCAGCAAAGGCATCCATATGAACCTTTAAAACCTTACCCTCAGAATCAGGGTACGCAATGGCAATGACCACCCCCTTTTCAAAATAGGTACAATAACATTGGCACTTATTCTCCCAAGAAAACACTGGGTAGACAAACCCTGTGATACCGTGCAACCTTTATCAACGTCCATCCAAAAACCTGAAGATGATACCAGGTACCTCAAATATTCCACCTCTTGTACAGATACAAATACACATTTTTTCCGGTTTAGTATACAATTTATTAGTTTGTAGTATCTGTAATACCTACCTGACATGTACTTGATGTGTCTCATTATTGGGCGAGAAAATTAAAATAATCATCAAGATAAACCACTACAGACCTGCTGCCCATCAAAAGGCAAAAAATGTCATTGACGAAATGCTGAAAAATGGAGGGAGCATTGGTCAAGCCAAATGGCATGACCAGATTTTCATAATGCCCACCAGGAGTATCAAAAGCAGTTTTATACTTATTCCCTTCCCAGATTTTGATCAAATTATAAGCCCCCCTAAAGTGCAACTTGGAGAACCATTTAACATCATCAATCTGATTAGATGAATCAGGAATGAGTGAAAGACGTTAAGGGTCCTGGATGATAATCCAATTTAACTCACAGAAGTCTAAACAAGGATGGAGGCCCCCATGTTTCTTTTTAACAAAAATGCACCATGCAGCCAGGGGAGTAAAGGAGGACTACACTTGTGGAACATACAAGTTGTGTGGAGCGCTGTCTTACATTGAAATCTATTACCTTACTCAATGATGACTCAATTTGAGGAACGTGCGCTGCCTTAGGGGTAAGAGCATATACCCCTGGTCCGAGTGATAGGGTGCTGCATAACTTTCTATTTATTTCAAGGGGAGAAAAGGAGGGTCTAATATGTCTTGTAGCAAGACTTTTGGAGATATATATATTTTCATACCCTGCTTCTCTGGGCCAGAAAGACTGAGTAACCTGGATTTTGGTAGTTTTGCTCGATGAAGTAAGTTAAAGGGGCAATCATAAGCACAACATGGGGGGGGGGGGGGACCTCTGAACATCCAGCTCAAGGAATAAATCTTCAAAACTGGACTGAAAAATGGATCCCAGTGGTGACAGTACAGGGAAGAGCATTCAGACTGGAGTCACTTCATCTAATAATCTCCCAGAACTTTCAATCAACCACTGGATTGTGGTTAATCAGCCAATGGAAACCCAGTACAATAGGGGTAGGAAAACCTTCATGAACATGACATGAAATAAGTTAATTGCGAAGGCCCCCTATACGAAAGTACAAGTTTTGCAAAACTCTCATCATACGCCCCTATCCAAGAGGCACAGAGATCATAGAAATATGGGGATAGAATTTGCCAGAATACTAGAGTGAGTCTTGGCAAATCAACTATGAAATCACATTTCAACGGATCAGTTCTACACAGTTAAAAGCAGTGAAATAAAACGTCATGTTCCATAGGTTATGGGAATGTAGAATTTTTAAGTGTTTTGAAAAATATATTTTAAGTAAAACTTATTTTGAACACATTAAGGGGCCTTTCACATCAGCGTTTGATGTGCAGCAGATCCGGCAGATACCCCGCATCTGCTGGATCGCCCGTCTTACGGTTCTGGCAAGCCCCATGCATGGTCTGTGGAGCCTGCGGTCCGATGCGGCAAGTGCGGTTACGCCGGATCGGCTGGATTCGGCACTTACGGCCACGATAAAAAAAACGGTTCTTAATCGCGGCCACAAGTGCCGAATCCGCCGCATCCGGCAGAACCACACTTGCCGCACCGGACCCCACGGCCCGTAGACAATGCATGGGGCTTGCCGGATCCGGGACGCAAGTGCAGCCGTTAGGCGGCCGATCCGGCAGATGCGGCGCCACCTGCCGGATCGGCCGCAAACATCAGCGAAACTCTGATGTGATAAGCCCCTAACTTTGTCATTTGCACGTTTCATTTTTTACATTTCAATTAGTCACATTTTTATGAAATGAAAATAACAAATGATAAAAAGAGTAAAGAAGTAAAATGGACCAAGATACAGTAAACGTCCACATCCACAACATGCTGCGTTCTCTTAGCCCGCAGTCATTGTAGTTTTAGTTAAAAAGAAAACAATCATCTGACAAATTGTATAGCAAGAATGTAGATTCAAGATTCCAATGCCGGGTGATTTACCGGTGTAGTAACACGGGGCTCGTCCTTATGTACAATTCTTTAGTGTAAGGAGCGAGCGCCGTGTGGGAGATATTTATATTGTGCTGGGACAATGACGGCCCAATCATCATCGATCTATAATTACCCATGAGAAAATAAGATGTTTATGATTTTATTACAATATCCTTTTGGGTCCTGATGTAATGATTTGCTAAGTTTTGTATTCTAAATTTATGTTTTGCATGCTATAAAGAAAATATTGGAACTTGACATTGAATTGGTTTATTCTGTGATTGCTTCTAGGCCCCTAAAGGTGAGCCGGTTTATTTCAGATACACTGCTATCCGTATAAAACTGACCCACTCGGACCAATGTTAGCCTCAAGTCCATGTGAAAAATATTGTATGATCAATTTATGGACTAGACTAGAGTATGTAAATAGCTGGATGGGCACACAGAGAATGAGCACATGGAGGATGAGCACATGGAGGATGGGCACACAGAGGATGAGCACATGGAGGATGAGCACATGGAGGATGGGCATACGGAGGATCGGCACATGAAAAATGAAAACACAGAGGATGAGTACATGGAGGATTAGCACATCTAGGATGAGCACATGCAGGATGGGCATATGGAGGATGAGCACATGGAGGATGAGCACATGGAGGATGAGCACATGGAGGATGGGCACACAGAGGATGAGCACATGGAGGATGAGCACATGGAGGATGGGCATACGGAGGATCGGCACATGAAAAATGAAAACACAGAGGATGAGTACATGGAGGATTAGCACATCTAGGATGAGCACATGCAGGATGGGCATATGGAGGATCAGCACATGGAGTATGGGCATACGTAGGATCCGCACATGAAGTATGAGCACACGGAGGGTGAGCACATGGAGGATGAGCACATGGAGAATGAGTACATGGAGGATGAGCACATGGAGGATGGGTATATAGAGGATCTGCACATGAAGTATGAACACATTGAAGATGAGCACATGGAGGATGAGCACATGGAGAATGGGCATATGGAGGATCGTCACATGAAGTATGAGTACATTGAGGATGAGCACATGGAGGATGAGCACATGGAGGATGAGCACATGGAGAATGGGCATATGGAGGATCGTCACATGAAGTATGAGTACATTGAGGATGAGCACATGGAGGATGAGCACATGGAGAATGGGCATATGGAGGATCATCACATGAAGTATGAGTACATTGAGGATGAGCACATGGAGGATGAGCACATGGAGGATGAGCACACAGAGGATGAGCACATGGAGAATGGATATAGAGAGGCGCTGAGGTCCTCGGTTCTAATTCCCACCAAGGACAACATCTGCAAGGAGTTTTGTGTGTTCTCCCCATTTTTTGTGTGAGTTTCCTCCAGCCACTCTGGTTTCATCTCATATTTGAAAGATACTAATAGGATGTTTATATTGTGAGCCCCAATGGGGACAGTGTTGCAAATGCATGTAAAGTGCTATGGAATTAATAGCGCTATATAAATGAATAAATATTAAGGGTTCCACTGCCTGGATTGAGTTGTTGTTGACAGTGAACAGCTTGGCAATGGTAGCATATCTAGGCAGTTTGACCTCTTCTTAGTAGCGATCATTGGATCTTCCTCTGGATGACGGGTCCTTCCTTCCTCACATCCACGGGACGTCCTCCGGGGTGTTGAAAACTGGATCCTCCCCGACGACTTGGGTTCCTGTTGAAGTTGCCTGGCCTTTAAGAACATGGCCACATCCTCGGTTAACTGTTGCACTTGGGAGCGCAAGTCATCAGAGGCACCAGGTGTTACAGTCTGTCCACTGGTTTCTGCTGTTGTTAAGGGAGGGCGCTACCTCTGAGGGAAAAGTGATGGCTGGCCGCGGCTGAGGTGTGGGGTCTATGGTCACAGGGGCTCGCACCGCTCTAATGGCTCTGTCTTTCAGGGTTGCAAAGTCTAGATCTGGGTTCTCCATGGCCCATAGACGCAGCTGCATGTAATGGATTAGTGAATGTAGCCCTTCAAGAAACTGTTCAATCAACATTATTCCCCCCCCCCCACACGTTCAGGGTCTACCTGCTTTATGGCCCGCAGCGCCTCCTGGAGCTTCAAGGCATAATCCCGTATACTGTCCTGCAGCCTCTGCTTGCAGTTGTAAAACCTCATCTTAACTCTACTACAGTACAGGTTTCAAAGGCAATGTTTAATTTTGCAAACATCTGATTTACTGTCCTTTTATCCGTGTCCAGTCAGGATTTCACCTCACGCTTGGCTGCACCCGTCAGCTGACCTACTTTTTGCTTTTCAGTCATTGAATATATTTCCAAAACATTGCGCACCTTTTCTCTGAATCCAGCCAGGGTATCTGGTTTTACATTGTATTGTGGTAAACATACCACTCTCGGGACATATGGCAGAGCAAGCCGCATGATCGAGGTCATAGCACCAGGTGCTGCGGCTGCTCCAGTGGCTGAGGACCCATCCGACACTTCATTTTGGGATAAGTCTAGGTTGGGAACCGCTGCATTGGTACCCCTTTGCGCATCCATCCTCTCTCCCCCTTAGTTAACTTCAGCCAGTCTCTTAAAAGAAAAAGCAGTCTTCGGTTCCCTAGGTGGGGAGTTGAGCGCTCTCGGGTATTTCCGGATCGGGCCACTGCGCTTTGTTGGCTGCTGGCAGAGCACAGGGTGGTGCTTATCTTCGCGCTGTTTCAGCAGTTATACCTCCCTTCTTCTCACACATCGTGTGGCGCAGTAATGGCGGCCCAATTACAGTCTTACACAGTCAATACACGGCACACAGTACCCATTGGTAACGGGCAATGCATTATCGTCTGGTGACACTCGTTTATCGATTTCCTTATCTACAGGATTCATTGTGTGCAGGGATCTCTGTCCAAAATATGTTCCTGCTTGTCATCAAACTAACACTGTCATTGTCGTTTTAATAAAGTAAAAAAAAGTTTCAATGTTAATAAACACAAAGAATAAGACAGAGAGAACCATGTGTCCCATGTAACCCCAGGATGTTTTAAGTCTTCATGTCTAGTTCAAAATGTCACCTTTCGGAAATCGGCAAACTAAGGCTGAAATCACCAATGTGGGTTTTGACACTGACTTTAAAGTTGATGTTATTTATCCAACCCACAATCAAAAATTGATAGCCTAACCAAACTGTAGCCCACCAGGATTGACATCTTGGAAACCTCTTTATTGGGAATCTGTAAAGGTAGTGTCACACTAGGCGATCTGGCCTGCGATGTCGGAAGCGATGTGCAGGTACACTCTCGCTTCCGACATCGCAGGCCAGCTGTCACATGGCACGACGTTGCCGGTGACGCGGCGGTGATGTGGGCGGAGCCATCGCTCGCTGGGCTAGGCCTAATCGCTGGTCGCAGGTTGACAGGTTTATGAACATGTTCATAAACCTGTCAACCTGCGACCAGCGATAATTTGCAGTTGCGTCGCGCTGTCACACAGCGCGACGCACTTGCAATATCGCCCGCGACATCGCTGTTACGTCACTTTTCGGCGATGTCGCGGGCGACATCGCCTGGTGTGACACTACTTTTAGGTCATCCGTGCCACCAGAACCACCACCAGTTGTGTCTACCTATCTAGATTCCGCGCATAACAGTTCCTTTATCACATTGGACACACACAGATCTGTGGAAAAGTATTTCTAATGTCTGTTTATAATATGTAGATGTCCCTTTTGACTAGTTGAAAGGGTGATAGTTTTCCCAGACTAGTCGTCCCTCTCGACATGCTATCACACTCCTATGGGCATGATAACATGATTAACAAGAACCAGTGTCATTGCTAGCGCTCTACAAATCTCATACATGAACGCGGATTTGGTCACTCACATCATTGAGCCTAATAAGCCAGGTTTACGCATCCTAGCTTCAGACAGGCTCTCTTTCTGTTGTCGAAAAGGCAGAAGATGGCTATTCTTCAGCTCTTCTGTACCTTCTGCACTTCCAGTCATGCACCGTGAGCCTCTCTGAAGTTGGGATGCACCAACCTGGATTTAGAGACTCAATGACGAGTGACCAAAACCCCACTCAAGTGCGAGATTTTTAGAGCGCTGGCGATGATGCTGGTTCTTGTTAATCATGTTATCATGCCCACAGTGGTGTGACATAAGTAGGGCGACTAGTTTGGGGAAGTAACGCCACATTGACTATTAAAAGGGTTAAAAAAAAAGTCGGACCCGTAGAAGCGACACGTGTTGCGAAACGGTGTCGTAGTCCATTGGCCCTTCGTGCCCCCCTCCCTGCACCCTGTTCTTCCCTGAGTTCTTGGAATAAAGGACCGTCCTATCTACTCCGGTGAGTGCTGCCTCTTTTTTCCTTTTTTCTATGTGCTGGTGCTTTGGCTGTGCACTACCGGATGGGAATATGCCATGACTGGAAGATAGTCCGGACTTGACAAGGGTACCGCTTAGTGCCCTGCTTGCCTTACTTTCTATTAAAAGGGTTAATTTGCATATCATAAATTAGTTAAACATACTTTTTCTAAAGATCTGCTGCTGGTTCAGGGAGCACGGGGGATCTGTCAGGTTTCTTTTAAAATTATTTTTAACTGCTTAACTCTAAGTGTTTGAGTCATAAAAGATACAACAATATTTGTCTTGTGTAGACTGCTCTGCAGTAGTTTATATTGAGTTAGTATCTGTCTATGGTTTTAACTGGCTGTGTCTCTTTAGTATGAGTTGCTGTTGCTGAGTGAATCAGGTGATGTGGTTAACCACTCCCCCAGCCTGTAAATAGTTCCATAATGCATAACCTGGTGTCGCTGAAAGAGTTCATTCTCTATTCTGATCTTGAGCTGTTTGGTTGCCTTCCAGAAGCTTTAAACCTTGGAGTTAACAATCTTGTGTGGGAGTTGGTGTTTTTATCTCAGCCTGTGGGTGGAGGTGAGGGGGTGTTAGACCAGGGCTAGTCAGAACCAGGGCAAGGACAGCCCAGACATCCTCCTCACCTTTAGAGGTACTTCTGGAAACAGGGTCAGCTAGGGAATCCCAGTCTAAGGGTCAGACTGGCTTCCCAGATTACCTATGCCCATCACTGCCCTCCTGCTACCTAACCCATCATCACTATAGTGTCCTATGGTATGGTGTGCTCTGTGGGGCCCGGTTCTGCTTGAGTCTGTCCTTGTCACTGCACTGACGGATGGCAAGGCATTAGTACTACTGTTAGGCAGGATCTGTCCCGATAGGGTTACCTTATCGCTGGCGGGACAGCTTACAGATTCTTATGATCATATCTATATCACCAAATACCCTAATTTATTTTTTGCACTTTAGCATTTTTACTTTTATCATTTTAGGGTATTTGCTCATTTGTTGAGGACGCACCTCTACCTCTTTATCCACTGCTTCTGCCTTTTCCACCCCCTCTAGGGCCTCCGGTTGCACCCTCGACCTCTCCCTAAATGTTGTAACACTTCAGACAGAATCCACCACCACTGCTCCATACTGCATTGTCAGGGCTCTCAACCATCAGGCAGTGTTTAAATGAAAATGCTTTGAAGATGTGAGTCACACAGCTGAAGAGTTGTAGACAGCTATGCAAGCCGAGGTTCAGCAATGGCTGTCTCTGCTAAACCTGGAACAATGGAAGGCCATGTGCAATAATGGTTCTTACCTGGTAGTGGCTTTATGCCGGAGCAAACGTACACATGTGCCTTGTATGGCTCACGTCCTCAAACAGGTAGTGCAGCAATTCCTACACCACTATCCCGGCCTGGATAAGCTGCTGAAAAAGACACAGTCACAGTGTGTTCACTTTCATTGTTCTTACCCCGCAGCTCATCGACTAGCATAACTAGAGAGGTCTTTCAGACAACCAGTTAATTATTTGGTATGTTATGTGCCAACTTGATGGAATTCCACTCTGCATGTTACAGCAACTGTGGCAGCAGCAACAAGCCCTGCCGCAGTATGTAATGACACATACATTGAGTCAAAGTGAGTTAATTTTGATGGAAATAATGCTTCCAGAATGGTTACAGATCAGGGACCTCTGTACACTTCTGCTCAGTTTTGCAAAGACCACTAAGATGGTTAGTGCTGAGGATGCCATAATCAGTATCACTATTACAGTCATCTACTTGCTGGAGCAAACCTTGAAAAGTGTATGGAATGAGCTTATGGTACCACAGCAAGAGGAGAAGGAAGAACAGGAGGATGCTTCATAGATGCAGCAGGCCCATGAGTGCCTTATTGCTGCACTATTCGCAACATGATACTCGTATCGTTAGGATTCAAATTAGCGATGACTACTGGGTCTCCATACTGTTGGATCTGTGGTGCAAGAGTAAATTTAGCTAGATGCTTCCCGCCCTGGAGAGGGACTCGCGCATGCTGGGGCATCAAAAAAGGCTAGTAGATAAGCTAAGGACTGGTGTTCCCCAACAACATCAGTGAGGGACACAGTACGCATCTCAAATTTACATTTACAACTCGGGTTCATCAAGTCGTCGGCGTAGAAGCATTAGCAGCAATGTTTCTGTCAGAAGCGATTTCTTGGAGTCCTTTGACCAATTTTTTAAACCTACCCATCCATGAGCAAAATTGAGTACAAGTTTGACACATAGTGAATGACCGGAGAGGATAGTGCATGAGTATCTAGAGCTCAATATCCATGTCATCAAGGATCATCAGGGGGTTTGGACCCTTTTGCAATTTGGGCTTCAAAAATGGAGGAGTGACCTGAGCTCACCAGTCACGCCTTGCAGGTTTTGTCATGCCCGACAGCCAACGTTGTCTCAGAACAAACCGCTGCTGGTGGTGTCCTGATGGATAAGTTTATCCGGCTATCACCTGAAAGTGTAGACCACCTAACTTTCATCAACATGAACAAATCATGGATCTCCAAGGACTTTTCCACCCCAGTGGCAGAATGGGCAGACTAGGAAATATACTTTAGTGTGTTGCATTCATCTCGCCATTCTCAAGTTTGTATTCTGGGTCAATTGATGCCACTTTGGTGATATCTGGCCCTAATTATTATGAAATGTGGAGATCCTTCTTTGGGGTCTCCTTCTTGTCTGTTCACTGAATTTAACAAGGCTGTGTAAGTACGATGCCTATATGTGTCACTCACTGCCCTGTTACTAATTAATATTTTACCTTTAAATGCTAGGCCAGACCCTGTGCCATGTGTGAAGGCTGCGCCATTCTCCAATTTTTATTCTGGGTCCACTGATGCCACTTTGGTGATATCTGGCCATAATTATTATGAAATGTGGAGATCCTTCTTTGGGGTCTCCTTCTTGTCTCTTTCCTGAATTTAGCTTGGCTCTGTGAGCACGATGCCTACACATGTCACTCATCCCTCTGTTACTAATGAATGTTTAAACATCATATTTAGAAAAAAAGACCAGTGGCACTCACCATTGGAGATCTTGTGCTTTATTTACAATTCCTTATCATCATCGAGGAAATTGTGCAATGGGGAAGGGAGGTGCATGGACGTCGGACGACGGCCTGCCGTTTCGCGACTAGTAGCCGCTTCTACAGGTCCTGTAAAGCACAAGATCTCCAATGGTGAGTGCCACTGGTCTTTTTTTCTAAATATGATGTTTATGCACTTGCACCGCAGTGAGCACCACCAATGAGTCTGTAGCCTCCAGTCAGCCTTATTAAGAGAAACCAGCCCGTGAACACGGATAGTTTATATTACCTCTCCTGGACTGTATAATAATGTTTAATCTTGAGACTCTTCTTGGGTGCCTTTTTTATCTGTTTTGTGAATTTAGCATTGCTCTCTGAGCACCATGCCTACAGCTGTCACTTATCTCCCTGCTTCTGATCAATGTTCAAGCTTGAAACACTGGACCAGGTTTTGTACCATGCATCCATAATGCACAATGATGAAAATTTTATCTCTGGGGAATATTTGGCACTTTTCCTGGTCTGTCCCTAATTTGAGCTGATTTAGCTCCTTTGAAGGTGTTTTTTAGGCCCTTGATTGTGCATCACATTGATTTGATTGGGGTTCAGACGTTTGACGAACTGTTCACTGATCAATTCGGTCTATCCTAAAACCGAACTTCTAAAGGTTCACTCATCTCTACCCACAACAGACTAACAACATTATTTTTGTAATTTATACTTGTATTATACGTGATATACAAACTGAGCCCATTTAAGTCTCCGACCGGTTCATTTCTAGTACCAAGCATGCGAGCCTGGCTGTTCTCGTTCATCACTACTTACCATGCATCTATACTTATGAACAAAAGTGGAGCTGATAGATCCCAACTCTACTAGCAAAAATGTATACCAAAACACAAACTTGTCCACCAGTCTATTGGTATGCCGGCAGGCAAATCAACACACCACCATAGATACAATGTGCATTTCTAAACTTAGAGAGCGGAGAGAAGAAACGCTTGGATATTTTCATGTTAATTGTAATTACTAGATCATACTGTATATGCCAAAAAAAGTCTAGTATGCACAAAGAATAATTTTCTTCGATAACCTCACCAATGCCGATTGTACATTGGAGTTCTGTAGACTGTATATGATGGGGTTTATCATGGGGGTGATACTTGTATGTATTATATTGAAGGCTAAATCCAGGACATCATTGTTAGATGGAATCAGATACCCCGTTAACCATGTCACATAGAACAGAGAAACAACCGTGATGTGGGAGGAGCAGGTGGAGAAGGCTTTTCTTTGGCTTTCTTTCGATGTCATCTTGAAGATGACGGAGAAAATGTTAATATAAGAAACAACAGTGAACATAAAGGGAATAAACACAAAGATGAATATTTCAGTACCTAATAAAAGTAAAAACATTTGTGTGCTGGTGCAGGTGGTCTTTGTTAGCGCCTTGGTGCCACAGAAGAACTGGTGGATGACGTTGGAGTGACAGGAGGACATGTGTAAGGCTGAAGACGCAAGAATGAAACCATTCGAAAATCCGGCAGCCCAAATCCAAATAGTGATCAGGATGCAATTTTTACGATTTAGGATCCGATGATAATGTAAGGGGAGGCAGATAGCGACATATCGGTCATAAGCCATCATGAACAGAAGACTGTCCTCTGCTATTGCTCCAGATAATACAAAAAAGAACTGAGTATAACATTGTGAGATGGTAACGATGTGATTTCCGGACAATAATATGTGTAATAGTTTCGGAACCGTGACCGATGTATAAAATAAGTCTACAATGGATAAATTACTAATAAAGAGATACATTGGTTTATGTAACTGATCATCCAGACATATGACTGTGATAATGGAGGAATTGATGAGAACTCCGACCAGATAGATCAAGAAGAAGAAGGTGGAAATGAGCGGTTTATTCCTCGTCTCTCCGGAAAACGGTAAAATGTGGAAATATTTAAAAGAAGTTTCATTCTGCATCTCCTTAGGAAATAAAAAACACCGAAATGTATTATAATATCAAGCGTATCTACTATTGATAAACGTTAGAGCAATATAGAAAAGTCTGGATGGAGAATCCAACGCATTATGACCTAGTGACACTCGTTTATTGATTTTGTTATCTGTGGGATTCATTATGTGTAGAGAAATCTATCCTAAATATGTAATGGTACCTTTACACGCCGCTACCGAAGGTAGCAACAGGTAGGCACCGCACGTGCACGCTCGCGTTTACTACGGTTCCTAACGGTACCTGATGCCGCAATTGCATGCCGCCACAAGGTGCTCCACAGAAGGTATTTTCGTCCCCTGGAAGTGCCGACGGGTGCCGCAGGTTACCTTCTGTGGAGCACCTTCCCTGATTTACACGCCGCCACCACAAGGGAATCTGGGCGTACATATTGTGCGCCGTAACTAGATAGGCGTGACAGAGTTGTGTATTACGCGGCGCTCGTACTGTGATTGGACAATGCAATAACATCAAGATTGGCCAGCCAGTGCAGGGAGGCTGGCTAATACATGATGCTATAGCAAATGTGTAGTGACTGGTCATCTAGTTAAATATGGCGCCCTGTGCAGGGACAGCCAATGGGTACACAGTAGTCCCCACCAATGATAGCTGATGGGGCATGGTATACATGACGCTCAAGCACGCCTCAGGTAACTCAAATACCGCACCTGTGCCCCGATTACACGCCGCTACCAGGGATTATACCTGCTTGTTTTTCAGCACGGCTGAAAGACAGGTATCCAAAGGGACAGGAAGGTGCTACTTGAATTACACGCCGCAACCTCGCGCTGTTTTGAAGGTAAAAGGTACAATTGTCTCCGACACCTGCCGGTTTCTACCTTTCGGTAGCGGCGTGTAAAGGTACCATTACTGATTTTTTAAGTCAAAAAAGTTTAAATGTTTTTAGGCAGAATTCTTGTAGAATAAGGACGATCGTTGTAAATATTAAGTATTTACATAAAGTTGATGCATTTGTCAATGAAATTGTAAAAACTTATGAAAGTTTGATAACACAGGCCTGCGATGAATAAAATACAAGAGAAGTTTTCACTGATTTTTATGTAATTTGGCGGCTGATTACGAAAATGACCTCCATTTTTTTCCATCGCGTAAGGATTTTTTGTAAAACCAACAGCGATATTTTTGCTAAAATCCTATTTAAAAAGGAATTCTGATGAACAATTGTACATGTAATATCTGGCAACAGTGGTCTTTATCCATTTAAATTTATGTATAAATATACAGAGGCCCCCCCCTGCTGGCACACAGCCCCCCATCAGTATACAGAGGCCCCCCCTGCTGGCACACGACCCCCCATCGGTATACAGAGGGCCCTCTGCTGGCACACGGCTTCCCCTTCGGTATACAGAGGCCCCCTGCCTCCACATTGTTCTCACCATCCAATGTCCGCAGACACCCGGGGTCCTCCGTCCACTCTCCTCGCTGTATGTCAGTGGGTTCTACATGTGACCGCCGGGCGCAGTGATGACGTCATCCCTGCTGCGCCGCTCTCCGCAAACCCGGCATACAGCAAGGAGAGTGGACAGAGGACCCTGGGTGCCTGCGGACATCAGAGTGTGACATCAATGAGGAGGCAGGGGTCCTCTGTATACTGAAGGGGGGGCCGTGTGCCAGTACTGGGGCCTCTGTATACCGATGGGGGGCCGTGTGCCAGCAGGGGGGCCTCTGTATACCGATGGGGGGGCCGTGTGCCAGCAGGGGGGCCTCTGTATACCGATGGGGGGCCGTGTGCCAGCAGGGGGGGCCTCTGTATACCGATGGGGGGGCCGTGTGCCAGCAGGGGGGACCTCTGTATATTTATACATAAATTTAAATGGATAAAAATCACTGTTGCAAGATATTACAGGTACAATCGTTCGACAGAATTCCTTTTAAATAGGATTTCAGCAAAAATATCGATGTTGGTTATACAAAAAATCCTTACGTGATGGAAAAAATGGAGGTCATTTTCGTAATCAGCCGCCAAATTACATAAAAATCAGTGAAAACTTCTCTTGTATTTTTCAAAAAAATTCAATTTTGCAGGGTTGTGTAATCGTAGAGGCATCAGACAAAAGGATGGGAAAAAAACACTGAAGCTGCGAAGAACAACATTTTTGTCACTCTCAAAACCTTTGACCGTAGCGGTATATAAAAAATTTAGAAGAAAGATTTCAATGTCTGGTATATTTAAGAATAAAGATTTCAATGTCTGGTATATTTACCGGTACCGTAAAACAAGGCTCGTCCTGGTGTATAATGGTTTACATGAAAGATGCAGAGCCGTGTAGGAGATATTTATATTGTGCTGGGGCAATCGGGCCTAATGATCATCGATTTATAATTACCCATGAGGAAACAAAATGTTCACGACGTCACAATCTTCGTGTCTTTTGGGTCCTGCCGTAATGATCAGCAAAATGCTGCCTTCAACATTTTTATTTATCTTCCATAAAGAAAATATTGTAAATTTACTTGAATTAATTTTTCAGTCATCCTTCTCCAGCTGATGCAATTTGTAAAATTCCGGTGACCATTTTAGGCAAATCGCACATTCTTCGAGTTTGCCGGCTACATTAAAATCGGGAAAAAATCGAAACAAGTTTGATTCAATTAGAACAAAGGTGTTCATTTCTAAAATTTGATTGAAATTGATCTACTTTTTTCTTAAATAGGAGAGTGATCATTTAAAGGGTATATAAGAGATTTTACAACAAAAAAAAAGTGCACAAAGCACTACCAGGCAGTTGCTTGTTGTGCCCAGTGTCGTTCTTTGTGGATCTGACTGGCGATTCTGCAGCTTCTACTGACATCGCATCAACAGAGAATGGGCGTCACAGTCGACGTCATTCTCATTGACAGTCGACTTCCCCAGTTAGGAGGCGGAGAGCTAGCTGTCAATCATCATGACATCAGCTTTCATGCCCCTTCTGCAGTGTATCCAAGAAGAGATGGGAAAATTGTGACTTCCTGTAAAATCCAGGACATATCCAGTTGATAGAAAAAGCTTAATTTGGTCTACACCTTTCGTAGCTATCGTGCTACTTCTTCAGGACCAGAATCACATTCTACAGAACAGAATGGAAAAGAAGCCTGCACTCTGCTGATGAAGCCATTGTATCCCCGACAGGAGCGGTCTGTGACCATTCCGTGCTGGCATCCAAAGGACTGAAGATGAGGAGTAGCCTGTGCTGCTGTTTGCAAGAGAAAGCCAGAATCTTGTTAAAAGAAGGTGTTTATTCTACGCATTTCGAGGCTGTCCCAGCCTCTTCATCAGGAACACACTACGAGGAAGAGGTTGGGACAGCCTCAAAACGAACAGAATCAACACCTTCCTTTTAGAAGATTCTGTCTTTTCCTTGCAAACAGCAGTGTGGGCTACTCCTCATCTTCAGCCCTTTGGATATCTATGCACGTTGTTCCTTGTGGATCGGTGGGTCCTGCAGCAGCTGTATGAGCGATTTAACCGGTTGTGGGGCACACAACTGAACGAGGTGAGCATTTCCATTTAATAAGAAATTAAGACCCTATTGCGCCCTTGTCTGTCTCTATTTAGGTGTCACTCTGTGCTGGCAGCAAACGGTGCCGATGACAACAGGCAGGTAGGTAGAAACTACATGCCTGGTAGTGCTTGGGCATCTATTTTATTGTATTCTTTTTTTTAGATCCCAGATGTACCCTTTACACATTTAAAGGGAGTTTGTTAGGAGATGTGTGGGTAGTAAACTATAAAAATGCCTGGTAATGGTCAACATCGCATGGGCAAATATTAGACTACAGTTCAACCTAGTATTGCAGAGAAAAGAACTTTGATTACATAATTGAGCGGTGGCGTGGTGCACACTAACATGATTCGTCAAGCCGGTAGCCGGGGCATGGAATGAAAAAGGCCAAAATGAATGTGTGCAACATGGGAAAGAAAAAAAGAGGAGTGGATAGTGGGCTAAGCGGGTGATAAGAGACCAGAGCAGGAAGGTGAATATTATTATTTCTATCTGTTTGCCAACACTCTACAGTTCAGCATAAATTGCGGACTCAACAGGTTGGCATTTTAGTGAAGTTGCATGGGGTAAAGCATTTGTGTAAAATTCCAGCAAAACTCAATAGCATTAGTGAGAGATGAGTGGTCTTCCGTCCACCTTCTGATCCCCCGCCGATCGTGACGTTACATTGGGGTCTTCTGCACTGAGCCGGAGAAGGAAAATGTGATTCCCAAACAATAACCTGTGCAGTAATTTAGGAACCGTGAATTCAATGTGTCTAATACGGATAAATTACAGATAGATACATTGGTTTATGTAATTTATCTTCCAGACATATGGCTGTGACAACGTAAGAATTAATGAGAACTTTGACCAAATATATCATCTGCATCAATGCTCAAAATACTTTGGAGGTTGATCCAGGGACAGACAAATTAAGGGTCCCAGCAGAATCCAGACATTTATCACTAGACCTTAATCACCAGGGGTGGAGTGATGATGATGAGATTCAGATACCTTTTTTAACACCTCAAAAGTTGCTCCATGTCATGTTATTTACAAAGTTTGTAAAAAAAAACTTCAGTAGAGGCAAAAAAAACAACAATTTGAGTACTAAATCAATGAACCATCACACGGCCCAACACTATGCGACACTCTGGGAACACTACTGTGCTAAAATTGTGCCTAGCGGGCCTCTACAAAACACTGTCTACTACATGAAGTGCATCTGCTGGCTCATAGTGAATGACTGGAGATGATGGTGCATGAATATCTAGAGCTCAACATTCAGAGAATATCTGGAGGATTTTGTTTTTATAATAAAGATGGTATCTCTACATTTTGTTTTATTTCTATTAAAATAAATTTTGTCTGTGTTGTGGTTTTTTATCTTTACTAGAAATTCATGGTGGACATGTCTAATATTGGCATGACACCATGAATTTCAGGCTTAGGGCCAGCTGACAATACAAAGATGGCCCTAATCCCATTATTACCCAGCGAGCCACCCAGCACCAGGGCCGCTGGAAGAGTTGGATACAGCGCCAGAAGATGGTGCTTCTATATACAAGCCATTTTCTAGGGCAGCTACGGACCGCATTTCGCTGTGGGGGTGTCAGAAAGCTTGGGCCTCCCTGCGCTGTGGATCCCAGCCACCAGCTGCCTAGTTGTATCTGGCTGGACCCAAAAGTAGAAATACATGAAATAATTAAAAAAAAGGGCCTCCCTATATTTTTGTTTCCAGCCAGGAACAAATAGGCAGCTGGGAATTGGGAGCAGCCCATACCTGCCTGCTGTACCTGGCTGGCATACAAAAATATGGTGAAGCCCACACTGAATTGTTTTTAATAGTTCATTAAAAAATGTAAAAAAAAAAACAAATACATTTAGGACTGCATCTTTATTAACCGACTCTCATCTCTGTGCTGAACAGTCTTGGCTCTGCTTCATCAGAGACCAAGGGGACGAACAAAGCTTCATATCCCCTTGCTCCCTGAAGGAGAGCCTGGAGCGCTGCGTCGTCATAAGGGGGGGGTACCTCATGCCACCTGAACTGTCCTCGGGTGACCCCAGTGTCTCCTCGGTTAAAATGCCACAGATCGTGCTCCTTAAGCCAATTATGCACTGAGCTGTCAGAAGATTGCACCAAAAAGCATGAAATCTGTGGCAATAACCATGGGAAAAACGTTGCCATTTTTGTACTTTTTTTGGTCCCAGGAGTTGAAGATGAACACCTTGAACACAATGCATGCAGTTTCAGGCCTAAATTGCACCAAAAAGCATGAAATCCGCAACATTTTTGCTGCAGATTGCAGTTTTTTTGGTACAGTTAAGGCCTAAAACTGCATGCTTTGTGTCGAAGGTATTCATGTACATCTGAGCCAACAAAAGCACAAAAACCGCAATGTTTTTCCCACCTTTTTTGCTGTGGATTTCATTCTTTTTGGTGCAATTTAGAACTGAAACTGCATGCATTCTGTCCAAAGTGTTCATCTTCATCTCTTGGGCCAAAAAAAACACAAAAATTGTGACATTTTCCCAAGGCTTGTGTCACAGATTTCGTGCGTTTGGGTGCAATCTTCTGCGGCACTGTAACTGGGGAGAAACTAGGGTCACCTGAGGACAGTTCAGGTGGCATGACCTGAGCTGTCCTCGGTTGACCTGAGTTACCCCGCCTTACGATGCCACAGCACTCCGGCTCTCCTTCAGAGACCAAGGTGATAAGAAGCTTTGCTCATCTCCTTGGTCTCTGATGAAGCAGAGCTGAGAGTGTTCAGCACAGAGATGCGGGTCGAGGGGTTAATAAAGATGCAGTCCCTAACTGCATTTGTGTTTTTTTATTTTTTTCATTTTTTAATTAACTATTTAAAAAAAAAATTTGACGTGGGCTTCGCCATATTTTTGTATGCCAGCCAGATACAGCAGGTAGGTACAGACTGCCCCAACCCTCAGTTGCCTATTTCTACCTGTCTGGAAACAAAAATATATGGAAGCCCTTTTTTTAATTTTTTCATGAATTTTATAAAATAAAAAATTTTGGGGTCCAGCCAGGTACAATTAGGCAGCTGGGGGCTGAAATCTGCAGCGCAGGGTGGCACAAGCTTTCTGGGCCCCCAACTGCGAATAGCAGTCCGTAGACGCCCAAAAAAATGGCGCACTCATATTAGTGCCATCTTCTGGCGCTGAATCCAACTCTTCCAGTGGCCCTGGTGCCGGGTGGCTCGCTGGGTAATAATAGAGTTAGGGCCAGCTTTGTATATCAGCTGGCCCTAAGCCCGAAATTCATGGGGTCATGCCAATAGTAGACATGACCACCATGAATTTCAAGTAAAGATAAAAAAACACAACAGAGAGAAAACATTTTTATTAGAAAAATAAAACAAAAGAAACATTTAGAAACTCCATCTTTATTATAAAAAAATCCTCCATCTGACATAGTCCACATCTGTTACATCGCTCTTCATAGACAAGCATCTATACAGAGAAGCAGGCTTATACCTTACAGTCAGTGGTGTAACTACCGAGGTCGCAGCAGTCGCAAGTGCGACCGGGCCTGATGGCTCAGGGACTGGCAGCAGGTGAGGGGGAGCCCCGGGCAGTGCTAGTGTGTACTAGTGCCTGGCTGCCACAAGCTATGGTGTGTGACTGGCAGCATTTGAGGGGGGGCCCCGGGCAGTGCCAGTATGTGCCAGTGCCAGGCTGGTGCAAGCTACGGTGTGTGACTGTCAGCAGGCGAAGGGGAGCCCCGAACAGTGCCAGTGTGTGCCAGTGCCAGGCTGCCACAAGCTACAGTGTGTGACTGGCAGCAGGTGAGGGGGGCTCTGGGCAGTGCCAGTGTGTGGCAGTGCCAGGCTGCCGCCAGCTAGGTTGTGTGATTGTGTGTGACCGTGTGTGTGACTGTGTGTGAGACTGTGTGTGTCTGTGTGTGCGTGATTGTGTTTGACCGTGTGTGTGTGACTGTGTGTGTGAGACTGTGTATCTGTGTCTGTGAGTACATGATTGTTTGCGTGTGACTGTGTGTGTGTTTGACAGTGTGTGTGTGACCATGTGTGTGTTTGACTGTGTGTTTGACCGTGTGTGACTGTGTGTGTCTGTGTCTGTGTGACTGTGTGTGTGTGGGGGGGGGCTGTACAGGGGGCAGTGGGACTGTATGTGTGGGGGCTGTACAGTGGGCAGTGTTTCTGTATGGGAGGAGGGCTGTACAGAGGGCAGTGTGACTGGGTGCGTGGGGCAGGTTGTACAGGGAGCAGTGTGTCTGTGGGGAGGATGTATGCTATATGGAGGGCTATGAGGCTGCATTATTGTGTTATACTATATGAAGGGCTGTGACGCTGTATTATATGATATGAAGGGCTGTGATTCTGCATTATATTATATGGAGGGCTGTGACGCTGCATTATATTATATGAAGGACTGTGACGCTGCATTATATTCTCTGGAGGGCTGTGACGCTACATTATATTATAAGAAGGGCTGCGATGCTGCATTATATTATCTGGAGGGCTATGAGGCTGCATTATATTATCTGGAGGGCTGTGACGCTGCATTATATCGTCAGGAGGGCTGTGACGCTACATTATATTATCTGGAGAGCTATGAGGCTGCATTATATTATCAGGAGGGCTGTGACGCTGCATTATATTATCTGGAGAGCTATGAGGCTGCATTATATTATATGAAGGGCTGTGACGCTGCATTATATTCTCTGGAGGGCTGTGACGCTACATTATATTATATGAAGGGCTGCGATGCTGCATTTTATTATCTGGAGGGCTATGAGGCTGCATTATATTATCTGGAGGGCTGTGACGCTGCATTATATTATCAGGAGAGCTGTAACGCTGCATTATATTATCTGGAGAGCTATGAGGCTGCATTATATTATCAGGAGGGCTGTGACGCTGCATTATATTATCTGGAGAGCTATGAGGCTGCATTATATTATATGAAGGGCTGTCATGATGCATTATATTGTCTGGAGAGCTATGAGGCTGAATTATATTATCTGGAGAGCCATGAGGCTGCATTATATTATCTGGAGAGCTATGAGGCTGCATTATATTATCTGGAGGGCTATGATGCTGCATTATATTATCTGTAGGGCTATGAGGCTGCATTATATTATATGGAGGGCTATGAGGCAGCATTATATTATCTGGAGGGCTATGAGGCTGTGTTATACTATAATGGAGGACCATATATACCAGGATAAGGGCATATTCCAGGAGGAGGACCATATATAGCAGGATAAGGGACATTAATACATAATGAAGGGGAGAGAGGTCAACTTGTGAGTCTTTATAGGATTTAGGACATTACATGGGGCCCGTACATCTGACCAATGTGCGCGCGCGAGTGAAGGGGGAGGCCCAGGTCCAAATTTCGCACCGGGGCCCTTCGGATTCTAGTTACGCCACTGGTGACAGTGATAGTCAGAGTTCACCCGAGTTCGTGGACATGAACTCAGGTGAAACCTGACACAACGACCCAAACACCACTGATGCCATACGAAAATCTCTAAGTAGTGGAGTAAATAACCCACTATAGTTAATGAGCGGCCTCGGAAGTAGATGCGGCTGAGAGACAGCGAGACGGGGGACGCATTGTGGGACTGGTAAGTATAGTTATAATGTTTATTAATAATTCTATGCTTTCTTTTACAGCCCCCCTACCCCCGCCACATCCAATATCTGTAAAGTCCAATCTCGGGGTTCGGACGCAAGTTCGCATCATCTCCGGCCTCGAGCTCGAACTTTACAAAATGTTCAAGCGAACCCGCCAATCCCGATCATCACAGTCTATAAAGACACAGAGGGACACAGTAGGTAGGATGTGCTTGTAGGGTCTGGTTAAGTCAACCATTTAACTGGATCCGTGATGGTTAAATTACAAAACTTTGGTGTTCTAGTAACAGTTGGTGAAAATTTATAGAAAATTTGATCCATCCTGAATTGGTTCACTCAAACTAATATTGTTGAGCGAGCATTACCATACTTGATATCACGATCCCTCCGCTTCTAAGACACATGAGTTGTCAGTATGTTATGATCAGAGTTATTCTCCTTGCTGATTCAGAGAAGAGTTGCATTACTAAGTTGTCTCTACTTCCTGTGATAGCTCTGTTACTTAACTAAGCAGCTTACCCCAGATTTCTGCCAGTCACACATTTTCCCTGAAGTGCTGTGTTGCCATCTCTCTTGTGTATACTTTGCTCTCTGTTACATGACCCAGACTGTTGTTAGACTACTCTTATGCCTGTTCCTTGTACCTGTTAGCTTTCTTTTGGTATTTCAATTATCTGTTTAACCTTTGTTTAGCCCCTGGATTCTCATTGTGCTCTCCTGGAAAACCTGACCTTGGACCTTTTATGACAACATCTTTGTCTACTCCCGCATACAGTGTACTCTCATGGAACGTACCCCAGACTGCTTGTCCACCTTTTTGCCTGTTATCCTGTCAGTAGTGACTGTCACATCTTGTGTCACACTTGGTTGCTTGATATTTGAAACAAACAGATGGGATGCTTAGACAAGATAGATTCGAGCTCGGAGTATAATGTAAATCATTGGTAAACTCAAGCATTTTTCCAGAAGAGTCTTCGAGAAAAATGGTCAAATTTCCCATTGACTTCTATTGTACTCATTATACAAACCAAGCCCGTCTGTTCGTTACCATTAATGAGCAGACAAGCCTGGTAGTGCTTGCTCATCACCAGTTACTACGCAACTATACTTATGAATAAAAGTGGAGCCAATAGAACCCAACTCCTCCAGCAAAAATGTATAGCAAAGCACAAAGTTGTCCACCGGTCTATCGCCATGTCGGCACACCACCATAGATACAATGTGCATTTAGTTGAACTCATTTTAAGAGCAGTAAACTGAGAGAATGCAGAGAAGAAAGGCTTGGCTATTTTCATGTAAATTTTAATGACTAGATCATACTGTATATGCAAAAAAAGTCTATTATGCACAAAGAATCAATTTTTTAGAAAACACATTTTCTTCGATAACCTCACCAATGCCGATTGTACATTGGAGTTCTGTAGACTGTATATGATGGGGTTTATCATGGGGGTGATACTTGTATGTATTATATTGAAGGCTAAATCAAAGACATCATTGTTAGATGGTATCAGATACCCCGTTAACCATGTCACATAATAAATAGAAACAACCGTTATGTGGGAGGAGCAGGTGGAGAAGGCTTTTTTTTGGCTTTCTTTTGACGTCATCTTGAAGATGACGGAGAAAATGTTTATATAAGAAATAACAGTGAACATAAAGGGAATAAACACAAAGATGAATATTTCAATTCCTGATACTACATAAAACATTTCCGTCCCTGTACAGGTGGTCTTTGTTAGCGCCTTAGCAGCACAAAAGAACTGGTGGATGACGTTGGAGTGACAGGAGGACATGCTTAAGGCCAAGATCAAAAACACTAAAGAATTAAAAAATCCGGCTGCCCAAATCCAAATAGTGATCAGGAGGCAATTTCTCCAATTTAAGATCCGATGATAATGTAAGGGGAGGCAGATAGCGACATATCGGTCATAAGCCATAACGAATAGAAGACTGTCCTCTGCCATCGCCGCAAATAATACAAAAAAGAACTGAGTATAACATTGTGAGAAGGAAACTGTGTGATTTCCGGACAATAATATGTGTAATAATTTAGGAACCGTGACCGATGTATAAAATATATCTACAATGGATAAATTACAGATGAAGAGATACATTGGTTTATGTAACTGAACTTCCAGACATATGACTGTGATAATGGAGGAATTGATGAGAACTCCGACCAGATAGATCAAGAAGAAGAAGGCGGCAATGAGCGGTTTATTCCTCGTCTCTCCGGAAAACGGTAAAATGTAAAAATATTTAAAGGAAGTTTCATTCTGCATCTCCTTAGGAAATGAAAAACACAAAATGTATTATTTTATTAAAGATATCTAATATTAATAAACTAGAAAAGCCAGGATGGAAAATCCAATGCATTATGATCTAGTGACACTAATTTTTTGATTTCCTTGTCTGCAGGGTTCATTGTATGCAGGGAAATCTGCCCAAAATATGTTCCAGCTCGTTATAAAATTGTAATTCTGTCATTGTCATTCTAATTTAGTAAAATAAAGTTTCAATGTTTTTGAACACAAAGAATACGATAGAGAGAACCATGTGTCCCATGTAACCCCAGGGATATTCTAAGTCTTCATGCCCAGTGTAGAATGTCACCTTTTGGAAATTAGCAATCTAGGGATGAACTCACCAATGTGGATGTTGCCACAGGCTTTGAAGTTGATGTTATTTATCAAACCCACATCTATCTAAAATCGATAGCCCAACCAAACTATAGTCCATCAGTTTTGACATCTTGGAGAACCTCTTTATTGGGAACCACCAGTTGTATCTACCTACCTAGATTCTTCACCTGGAAACAGGACGAAGTGCTGGTGATCCACGCTACTGGATGGAAAAACCAGGACCCAAGAGGTCTGGTGCAATGGTGTAACTTTAATCAGACGCGTTTCGGAGCAGCCTCTGCTCCTTCCTTAGGGATTAACCTGAGGAAGGAGCAGAGGCTGCTCTGAAACACGTCAGAATAAAGGTACTCCATTGCCCCAGACTTCTTGGGTCCTGGTTTTTCCATCCAGCAGCACGGATCACTGGCACTTTGTCCTGCTTTCAGTTGTTTGCCACTTTGCACGTGGAGGTGTGGATCCAGCGGAAGCTGTCAGAGTGCTAATACTGGTTGTGTGCACACACAACCGGACCAGGTGGGCAAATGTTATCAGGCTATTGCCCCACTCTGCTTACAGATAAGACCCTATGTGCATTTTTTGTCTCACATTTTTAGATTATTCGCCTAATAGACCCTTTATTACATTGGACACATAACAGATCTTTAGGAAAAGTAATTTTAAAGTCTTTTTATGATATGCAGATGAACCCTTTGACTAGTCGAAAGGGTGTTAGTTGTCCCTCTAAGAATGTTATCATGCACCTGTGGGTATGATAGCATAATAAACATGAGTCAATATCATCGCCAGCCCTCCAAAAATGTTGACCATGCTTGACTTTGGTCACTCACATTATTGAGCCTTTTAAGCCGTTCATACGCGTCCCGGTATCAAAGAGGGCCACTGCACATGATCGAAAGTGTTCTTCAGCCCTTTTGTGTATTAGTGAGTAATCTTCTGGACTTCCGATCATGCGCAGCGTACCTCTCTGAAGCCAGGACGCATCCACCCAGTATAAGAAGCTCAATGATGTGAGTTACCAAAGCCACACGCTTGTGCAAGATTTGTAGAGCGCTAGAATTAGCGATAGCTCTTGTAGAGCATGATATCACTCCCTCAGGAGTGTGATAACATGTTGAGAGGGATGTCTAGTCTGGGGATCACTAGTGCACCCACGATTAGTCATTGGCATAGCATAAACTTAGTATAGAAATACCTTTTCTAAAGATCTGTTTATGTGTCCAATGTTGTAAAGGAACTGTTAGGCAGGGAATCTAGATAAACTCAACTGCTGCTGGCTCTGGAAGCACCATGGACCTTTTAGGTTCCTGTTAAACTATTTTTAACTACTAAAATGTAAATGTTTAAGGGTGGCATTGCGGCGGGCGAACGCAAGCCGAGCGCAAGCACCACGTGTTCCTATGTTTAACATGGGGGTGCACTGTGTATGCGCTCGGCTGCGGATGGCCGTGCGCACCCATTGCTCCCCATGTGTGATTTGTACGCATGCGGATGCTTGCGCATAAATCATGCGTTCTCGTCCGCACCATGAACGCAACATGTCGGCAAACTGATACAAACTGGCCCCCTTTACCAATATTAGCGTACTTGTCCATACTTTGCCGGGATCTCAGGAGCTTAGAGCTTAGATCTCACCCCCCCGTTATACATCACATAGCCGACATCTATTTCTAATAGCAGCAGCAAGAGATGAGCACTTACCGCTGCTATTAACCATTTAGATGCTGCTGGAGTTCACCGCACCAACTCCCTTTGGTCTCCCTGCGACGTAGTTTTGAGACTGAAACCTATTTTTTTTTCATATGGTTTTATTGCTTCAGAATTATATTGGTAATTACCATTAATTCTTAGATTTTTATGAAGATGATGATTTCCTTGTCATAAAAATTAATTTATCCAGATTCCAGAATGCCAGAGTTCTTGTAAAATAAGGACGAATGTTGTAAATATTAAGCATTTGCATGAAGGTAATGCATGTGTCAATGAAATTGTAAAAACCTTTGAAGGTTCGATAACCAAAGAAGCATCAGACTAAGAGGTGGACGTTAAAACACTGAAGCTGCAAAGAGCAAAACCTATGACCATACCGGTATACAGAAAATTTAGACTAAAGATTTAATCGACTGATAAATGTACCAATACAGTAAAACAAGGCTCGTCCTGATGTAAAATTCATTACATGAAATATACAGGGCGAGGTAGGAGATATTTATATTGTGCTGGGACCATCGGGGCGTAATGATCAATGATTTATAATTACCTATGAGGAAACAATCTTCGTGTCTTTTGGGTCCTGCCGTAATGATTTGCAAAATTGTCTTCTATATTTGTATGTACATATAAAGAAAATATTGTAAATTTAGCTGAATTCATTAATTCTGTGATCCTTCTCCGGCTGATGCATCTAAGACAATTTGTAAAATTCCGGTGACCCTTTTACTCAAATCGCGCGTTCTTCAAATTTGCCGGCTACATTAAAATTGGAAAAAACTTTAAACAAATTTTATTCAATTAGAACAAAGGTGTTCATTTCAAGAATCTGAATGACTTTGATTTAAATAGAATAGGAAAGTGATAGTTTAAAGAGTATACCTAAGTTGCCACCTACTTTCTGTTGTGCCCGCTGTTGCTCTTCTTTAACACGATGCAGTCTAAAGGTACCGTTACACGGGCGATGTCCCTGGCGATGTTGCCGGCGATGCGCGAGAGCACGCGTCCCAGGCAACATCGCCGGGGAGATGTCACACGCCTCAACTTGCCAGCAACATTGCTGGCAAGTTGCTGCGGGTATCGCTCGCTGGGTTGCCAGAAACCCAGCAAGCGACAACCCGCCATGTTGCAGATGGGCGGCGGCGCCCGCAACATTGTGGGTTGCCGTGTTACACAAGGCGATCTGTAAGATCGCCTCAGCAACGTCGCTAGGTTTCAGGACATTGCCCTGAAGCCTGTCGGTGTTGCTCAGGCAACTTATCACCTGATTATCGCCATGTCACACAGGGCAACTCTCCGGCGATGTCGCCGCAATTAGGCCACTATTAGGCCATGCCCCTGCATCGCCGCTGATGTTGCCCCGTGTGACGGGCCCTTAAGACTTTTGCAGGCAATTCTGCAGCTTACACTGTTATCCCATCAACAGAGAAGGGGCTTCTCTTCTCTGTTGATGGGCAACAAAGCTGACGTCAAGCTTATTGAAAGCCGGCTTCCCCAGTTAGGTAGTCTGGAGCTAGCTGTCAACCAGTATGACATCAGCAGTCCTGCCCCCTCTACAGAGCAGAGCGGAAAAGAAGTCTTCACTCTGTTGATGAAGCTATTGCTCTGTGCTGGCGATGAACGGCGCCAAGAACAACAGGCAGGTAAGCAGCAACTACCTGCATGTTAGTTACTTAAAAAATATGGAGCTTGTAACCCTCAATATTCCTAGATGAATACCTTATAATAATGTACTACAGGGATGTCTCCAAGTGTATATGATCTAACAAGAGATAATAAGGGTATCATCAAACAATATTTCATCCAAGTCAGAGGAGCTTCTATATGGGAGGTCTCAATATAGACCTTCAAGAAAATGATGTTTAAAGGCCCACCTTAACTAGTGGTGGGGTTACCATACTGTAGTCAACATAAAATTGTCTGTCCCCAGAAATTTTAATCCTAATGGTAGAAAGTCCCAATGAATGAATGAGTGATTTATAATTACAAGGGAACTCTGGGGAGACAACATTTTTTTGTACTATCCCTGCCTTCCTACATGATGAAACAGAGCTGGGCACTACAGTTGTAGGATCTATAGATCACTTATAAATCAATAAAATCATATCTGCTCTTAAGCACGCACCCATCCCTTAGGGGGCAGAGAAATTCAGTCATGCATAGTGCTAATGTTTAAAGGGCCAGGAAGCTACCAAGTTAATATGGGGGAGGGGAGACCATGGTGGTGCTGAATCAATGTAGTGCTTCACCTCTGCTCCTAGCCTGATACATGACAGCACACATTATTGACCATCATATGATTGTATAGCAGAGGATCAGAGCGTGTATTTATATCTGCTTGGTGACATAATTTCTATTTGAAGGGAGAAAACCCCTGTTCATACATTACATAGGATGGTAAATCACGAGCATGACTGTAGTATGACCATTAGGTTGGCGGCCACGCCCCCTGTTCATACAGACGTGTGAGGGGGCAGGAATGTAAGATGATCCTGGAGCCCCCAGGGTACACACCCCCGACACACCACCTGTCACTGCTGCAGCATGAGGCTGAATTTCTCTGTCTCCCTAAGGGAGGGGGGAAAGCTGAGGAGCAGATATGCTTTTATTGATTTATAAGCGATCTATAGATCATAGGACTGTAGTGTACAGATCTGCTTCATGTGGGGGGACAGTACAATTTTTTATCTCCCCCATCTGATACTTTAATGGTTTACAATTCCAACAAAATTATGATCTGGCCAATATAATGGAGCCAATGAATTGCTGTATCTTGGAAGACTGAAGGGAGGCGGCTACTCTGTATATCCAGGAAGCCTGGTGCCCAACTATTGCACATGATAACACTTTTGACTTTGACCATGTACCCACTTGTTGTAGTTATATACTGTAACACCTGGCCAAATATCAGTGCCCCTGAGAAGTCTACTTAAGGGAGATGAAACGTGTCAATGTACAACGAGTACATAGGACGAGTTGAGGGAGTGAATGTCTGTGCTGGATCATCTAAGGTACGAACCTGACAGACATGATCATATAAAACAAGATGATTAGACATGGAAATCTGTCTGCTTGAAATCTGCTTTCAACTTTCTTATATTTAGTTTTTTTGTGGTTTAGTGTGTCGGGGGATACACAGTGCTAGGTGGTGATTTAGGGTTTGTGTTTTTTGAGTGTTAATTTTTTAAATTATTTTAATATGATCTAGAAAACTATTAATTTTAAGAGTTATTCCCTATTTTTTGTTATGATTTTGACATTTGGAAACTCAATGACATCCTTGATACTTGGTGATCTATTCTCTGTAGGAAATCACAAATCTTATTTTTATAGGCATAAAGTATATTAATGTTTTAAGTAAACTAATTTTCCTCAGAAGAGAACATGATACCTGGTTATCTAGTCTGGTCATGTGAACTGGGGTCCTCTAATGGTGAGGAGGTTTGGGCCACCACCATTTCCCTGCTTATCACCTGGCCCTGGGCTGATTCTCCCTCACCTCAACCCACGAACCGGGACAGAAACAGCTAAATCCCAAATAGAATCCTAGGATAGCAATAGTGGAGCTTCAGCAGCAAACACGAGCGTCCAACAACAAAGTCGGTCAGAAACAGAATGAGCTCTATCGGCGATACCTTCTGGTGAGAGAGGAGGATATTTAAGGGCCAAGGGTGTAGTCACCTGACAACTTACAACTCCCCACCTTCAGAGCCGCCCACAGATTACAGCCGCATCAGCAAACCAACACTAAATGTCAAAGGAAGTTTAACTCTAAAGACTCCAGTGAACTTTACATATAGACTGTAGCAGTCAACACATGTTAGTACCACCCACCCTCTATGAGAGGCCTCTGAACTCTAAACTGAGCTTGACCGGAATGGGTCCACATCTCCTAAGGGACAATATGTTGAAGATGTTACGGGTTTTTAGCACTGGGGGTAGTTCGAGTTGGTACAACAAGGGGTTCAAGATGGCCAAGACCTTAAATGATATGATAACTCCAGAACTAGGAGCCCCTGCTGCCCACCTCCTCCTGATGTGTTTAGAAATTACCCACCCATAATCTTCCACTCTCAGGTCTGGACCTGATTGATTATTTCCAGTCATTTAATTAGAGTCAGCAGGTATAGTTTTAGGAAGGCAAACAGAGGCGTCTCCCCTGACCCCAAGACTCCCTCCCTTGGGGTGCACAGTAGAAATGACCGCCTTCCCCCATCTCCTCTTCCTAGAAGAACATCTAGACCTGGCATGAACCTGAGGTGTAGGTAGAGCTTTACCTCATTCTCCGGTAAGCTCCTAACCACCTCAACTGGCAATACAGTAGGCGTTAACAACATGGCAGAGATTGTAGTACCTAGGCAATTCCTCTCACAAAAATTACGCAAACTAACTACTTCTCTGCCCCGCCATTAAATCACAGGGTTATGCTTCTTCAGCCAAGGAAGGTCCAAAACTATGGGAGTAGGGAAATTTTTCAGTATGTGACAAGACAGAAACTCCCGGTGAAGAGTTCCTATGCTTAGGTTCATATCATTCACCACTTGGGATAGTACCTTCTGGCTAAGAGGAGTAGAGTCAATGGCGGAGATGGGAAACCGGTCTTGCTAACGCGCTACAGGCCAGGCCATGGGTCTGAGCAAAGCAAGAATCCATAAGATTGACTCCAGCTCCACTATCAACCAGTACGGGCACAGTCACAGTTTTACCATCAACCAGTACCTTGGCAGACAGTATAAACGGAGACTTAGGAATTATAAACCCTCTGGTCGTCTCCTTCTGAACGACCCGAGGTACACAGTGTTGGAGACTGTGTGACTTTCCCGGAGCAATGTGGACAAACATTAATAAAATTATCAGTTTGTCCACAAGTGAAAACAAGCTCTACCCACTTGATGAACCATAGCCACAGGAGGTTTAGTTTAGAATGAGTTACCACCACCTCAATCTGCATAGGTTTATCGCATGGAGCCTCGGGAACAGGGATAGCCACAGGAGACAAAGATGGTCTCAGTCTCTCACTAAGACGTCTGTCCATCTTGATGGCTGGGGACATAGAAGCCTCCAATGACTCAGGTGCAGCATACTGAACCACGGTGTCTTCAAGTCGAGCTGACAGACCCAAGCAGAACTGACTCCAGAGAGCTGGGTCATTCCACTGGGTGTCAGTCACCCAACTCTGAAGGTTTGAGCAGTGCTCCTACACTGCTCATGTGCCCTGCTTGAGTTTATGGAGATTCAACTCAGCAAGAGTCACCCTGTCTGGTTCACCATACACCTGAGCCAGAGCAGCAAAAAAAACATTCACTGACTGCAGGGATAGAGAGTCGGGAGAGAGAAGGCCCAGGTCTGGGGAGCCCCTTTAAAAATGGAGATTATAATCCCCACACACTGCTCCTCATTCCCAGGTGAACAGGGTCGAAGCCTGAAATAAAGTTTACAGGCCTCTCAGAACAACAAAAACTAATCCTAAACTCAATAAAAATTCTTGAACAAGAACAACAAAAACGTATCCCTTCCTCCAGAAAACCTATCAGGAAAAGATATCTTGGGTTCTGGCTTGGGCATGAGCCGAGGCCAGATACCCCACAAGTTGCTGCAACTGTTACACCACCTGAGTTCGCAGACTATTGACCTAAGCAGAGATGGTCTGCATCAATTGTGCAAAGGCATCAGCAGAGGAAGACTGAGACAAAAGTACGTCTTATAGTCGGTATTTCATTACTCGAAGATGTGCACAATATTTGTATGCATGCTGTCTTCTCTCCTTTGTTCTGTTTGACCTTAGGAACAACTACGATTAACAAATTTCATCTATCTCCAAGTTTAGTGAAACCTTCATATTTTTGGATTATCTACTTGCATTGTTGCTCCCCTCTTTGTCAGTTCTTATAACCAGGGCTGCTGAGATCACAAAACAGATTTATTTCTTGCTGTTATAAGTTTTATGCATTCTACTTTACATTCTAGGTCTGTACCACATGGACTCATTTTCTTTTTATTTTTTTTATTTTTAATGTACCAGCAAGGGGGCCATTTCCAGGATTGGGGGGCCATGTACCAGCATTGGGGCCATTTACCTGGATGGGGGAGCATGTACCAGAATGGGGGGCTATGTACCAGCAAGGGGGCCATATCTAGAATAGAGGGCCATGTACCAGAATGGGAGCTATATCCAGTATGGGGAGCAATGTACCAGCATAGGGTTCATGTACCAGGATGGGAGGCCAAATCCAGGATGGGGGGCCATGTACCAGGATGGGGGATCATCTCCAGGATGAGGGGGCATGTACCAGCATGGAGGCCATATCCAGGATGGGAGGCCATGTACCAGCATTGGGCCCATATCCAGGATGGGGGGCCATGTACCAGGATGGGGTACATAGATATGAGAATGGGCGTGACTCACCGTAAGCCGGGTTCTCAGGTCTCAGGTGCTGGCTGTGGTCACGGTGCTGGGCCTGAGACTGTGGAGGCCGGTGGTCAATGGAGGGTAAAAGTAAAATAATAAATAAAGATTATCACTTTGTGACGCCACCTGTAGGGGTTCGGTGATGGCACCGGCGCTGCTTGGACCTCCGGGGGATGGGCGGCAGCAAGATGGATCCACTCCCTACAGGATGAGCAGGAGTCCACGGGGTCAGGAGCTGTAGTGATGGAATACGGCAGCTCAGTTGATTCTGTAGGTAAATCAGTTAGTAGCAGTTCTGAAATAATGCTCGGACACGATGCTCCTCTGCACGGGTCTTTACTTAGTTCTCACGTAGTACACTGGTATAACGGTTTCCAGACTTTCAGGTAACGGACCGGGTGGTCCCTGTGATGAACAGTGTCCTTCCAAGGCTCCACACTGTCTCTCTTAATCTGACTGTCCCTTTTACTCTTCACTGCCTTTCACATACCAGGTCGGGATACAGAGAAACTTCTACTGGGCACCCGAGCCGTTGGCCTGGCGACTCCCGATGGGTCCCTGGACCTCAATGGTGGGTACCCCTCCCGGTACAGCTGCAGTGATGGAATTTTGTGTGTTGTACTCCTATGAGGCCTACAAACACTCCGTTTCTGTAGCACAGCGGTATATCATCTGCACTACCTCGGAGCCGGTACTCCGGGTTGGACTGGGATCGGGCCGTCTTTTCGCCCGTTACGCGTTCTCTTGGCCACTTTCACTTCTGGGTCACCAGCTCCTGGTGCCCTCTCTGTTAGCTGTTCTGTCACGACTTGGTTCTTGTTCTTGTCTCTTCCACTTTTTAACTCTTTCTGCTCTTTCCCCACTGCTATGCATCTGACTCTCCTCCCACCAGGACCGGTTGCCCGGGAAACAGGTATCTAATTGGTCCTCTGCCTCTAGATGTTGCATGTGGTACATGGAGCCTTGGGATTAACCTGTTCATCACTGAGACGGAGAATACTGCTCCTTCAGTCAGGGATGCAGTACCCTCCTGTGACGCACTGGTTGCGAGGCGCCACAGGCAGACATACAGTATATACCAGGATGGGGGACATATATACTGATTGTAAGACAGTCACTGGTATAATAGGACAGACACCATTTAACATTAAAAATATTTTGTTTCTCTTTTCCGTCACCAAATTTGGGGTGTGTTTTATAATCCACTGCATCTAATAAAGCGAAAAATGCAGTCGTTTTTTTGGAAGGTGAAAGTCGTGTTTTAAACTTTTCCTAAGGGCCGAAGCCTCATTTTTCTATTCTGGCCAGTGTCAAGTTATGAGGTTATATCTCTGGAACACTTCCACATATCCCAGTGATTCTGAGATTGTTTTTTCATGACATATTCATGTTAATGGTAAATTTAGGATATTTTCTGCATTTCTTTGACCAAAGAGAGTGATTACATACAGTAACAGTTTAAATCCATGACGGGTATAGCCGTCATTGGTCATTAAGGGGTTAAGTGAAAGTACACAAAACATGAACACATGCATGCTATCAGAAAATGTATAACTTACATACATATATACTAACAGCTAGATGCAATACAATGAAAAGATACACAGCATAAGTAAATAGTATATCAATGTGGTATGAAGGAGTAAACATGCGTTATTATGATTCCAGCTGGAGGAGCCCCTTACTTTATTCCTTACCATATCCAGGTTTCATCCAACAAGGGTAGACTTAACCTTCTTCATCTGCAGTTCAGTCTGGGCTCCATTGCTTTTTGTCTAAAAAACTTTTATTTCCTTGATGATACTATGGAATATCATGTAATATGGCCTTATCTTGTTTTGTACAATTGAATATGTAAAATAAACAAATCAAATTTACTATACAACTACCCTTAGAAACACACTTAGGACTGCTGTATCCTGATATAAGGAAGCACTCTCATTAAACTTTTTATCCTCCTAATATATTAAAATCATCATATTACTGTGTATTTCCAAGTGCTCATTTTGTCTTTTTACCCAGTAAATTCTCCTCTTTTCTTTGCTTTGTATAGAGACAGGATGTCTATTGTCCCAGCATGAATCATTCCCCTCTTCAACTCCTGATCCAGGTGTTCCCTCCCAACCAGGGAAATTTTGTAGTGATAACTTATAGAGCTTATTCAACTAGTGAGTTATTAATTAAGTGATGTCATAGACCCAATGGAAAAGAGAAGAATTAACTGGGTATAAGACAAAATGTGCAATATTAAGTATACAGTGTTATATATTATGATTACTGTGATATATTAAAGGGAACCTGTCACTCCCCAGGGCCTATTAAAGTAAAAGAGCCACCTTCAGCAGCACTAAGGCTGCATTCTCTGAAGGTAGCTCTTATTTCTACACCCCCCAGGGACACCGAAATAAAGAGTTTTATAAATTTCCCGCCATGTATGCTAATACCTCTATTAGGTCCAGTAGGTACATTCTCTCCCCAGGACCTAAACGCCTCGCTACTGTCCATCATCCTCCTCTGGCTTCTGGTGCCACCTTCTCTATTCCTCTCCATGTCATCGACACCTGCGCTCTTCATTTACATCTCAGGCATACGCCGTGAATGCTGCCCGAGAACTTAGACCACATGATTTCCTGAGATCGCACCTGCGTGTAGCACAGGCCCCAGATCCCGCTCAGCTGTGTGTTATGATGTATTCACACTGCGGGGCTGGGAATCTGGTGATCACTGCGTCTGTCCCCATCTCCCTCCGCATCTTTCCTCTCCACCCCGCAATATGAATACATCATAACACACTGCAGGGCAGAATCTGGAGCCTCTGCTATACGCAGGCACGATGTGATTAAATCATGCGTTCTAAGTTCTCGGGCAGCGGACACGGTTCCTGCCCGAGAACTGACAGAAGATTGCAGGCACCGATAACATGACTAGGAGTAGAAGAGGTGGCACCCGGAGGCCAGAGGAG
Source organism: Allobates femoralis (assembly GCA_033576535.1). NCBI lineage: Eukaryota > Metazoa > Chordata > Amphibia > Anura > Aromobatidae > Allobates > Allobates femoralis. The sequence goes on along the minus strand of JARQOC010000011.1, from coordinate 230,569,938 downwards.
TATGATGGACAGTAGTGAGGCGTTTAGATCCTGGTGAGAGAACGTACCTCTCGGACCTAATAGAGGTATTAGCATATATGGCGGGAAATTTATTAAACTCTTTCTTTCGGTGTCCCTGGGGGTATAGAGATAAGAGCCACCTTCACAGAATGCAGCCTTAGTGCTCTTTTACTTTAATAGGCCCTCGAGGGGTGACAGGTTCCCTTTAAGAGAATAAAGTTTTGAAAAGAGTGCTTCTTTAATAACTCAAATGTATACCAATGGACACATTTTTTTCCAGATTACCAGTCTATGGCCACACCAACAAATACCATGATCACCAATGACTTGATGTCAATGTAGATAACCATATTATGAAACAAGTAAGGAGCTAAGTGGATGAAGAAAGAGGAAGATTTGTCCATTTTTATTGGTGCATTTAATAGGTAGATCTTTGATGTTCATGAAGTCAAATCTGTATATAAAATAACGTTCTGCAGCTTCCTAATTGACATTGATTTTCCTTTCCCATTTGTTACTTTGAAAACAAATTTGCTTTATCAACCGGAGCAATGCCGATTGCACATTGGAGTTCTGTAGACTGTATATGATGGGGTTTATCATGGGGACGATACTTGAATATACTATACTGAAGATTAAATCCAGGACATCAGAGTTGGATGGAATCACATACCCTATTAACCATGTCCCGTAATAAAGGGAGATGATGGTGACGTGGGACGAGCAGGTGGAGAAGGCTTTTTTTTGTTTTTCTTTTGACTTCATATTGAAGATGACGGAGAAAATCTTGACATAAGAAGTAAGAGTGCACATAAAGGGAATAAATGCCAAGATCAAAATTTCTATGACTAATATGGCAAAAAACATTTCCGAGCCTGTGCAAGTTGTCTTCGTTAGTGACTTGAAATCACAGAAGAAATGTCCAAGGATGTTGGATTGGCAGGAGGTCATGTACAAGGTTGCAACTAAGAGCAATAAAGAGTTTAAAAAGCCAGATGCCCAAATCCCAACGGTTATCAGGACGCAATTTCTGCAACTTAAGATCCGGTGATAATGTAAGGGGAGGCAGATGGCGACATATCGGTCATAAGCCATGATGAACAGGAGAAGGTCTTCAGTAGTTGTCACAGATAAGAAAAAGTACAACTGAGCGTAACATTGTGAGAAGGAAACAAAGTGATCCCCGGACAATAACCGGTGCAGTAATTTAGGAACCGTGACCGATGTATAAAATATGTCTACAATGGATAAATTACAAATAAAGTGATACATTGGTTTATGTAATTGAACTTCAAGACATATGACTGTGATAATGGAGGCATTGACGAGAACTCCGACCAGATAGATCAAGAAGAAGAAAAGAGATATGACTGGAATATACATTGTTTCTTCGGAAAATGGTAAAATGTAAAAATATTTAAAAGAAGTTTCATTCTTCATTGACATCTCCTTAGAAACATAAAAATATCATATTAGTAAATTAGGGAAATAGAGAAAAGTAAGGTTTGAAATCCTAATCTGGTGATCAAATGGTCATCCATGGTAATCCAGTGGTTATTTTTGGTAATCCGAACACTCAATGACCTTCCTTGAACGTTATTAGTATCTGACCCAGTTCAAAGCCTATTTGTAGGTTCAAACTATAGTTTTATGTATTTTCTGCCCGTTGCTTATTACATTAAAGGGTTATTCCCAGAAAAACAAATTATTGCCTATCCAAAAGATCTAGGGAAAAAGGCTACGGATCCCCAAGAATAGTCTCCTGTCTTGAATGAAGTGGAGTTGTGTATGCTTGACCACTGCCTAATTCATCATCTATGGGACTGAGAGAAATATCTGATTGCTGTGTTCAGCAATTCTATCTAAGGAGTACTGGAGGTGATGATCCACAGAGCCCTGATCTCGCACTTATGTCTGGGAGATAGAGACAGGAGGATCCAGACAAGCCTCATACACAAAAGATCAAGGGTTGGTTGTCCTACAACGGAAGTAACGTCTACCTAGAAGAGCCGATGAAGTCAAAGGGTGGTCACATTGATGTGATTGATATTCATGGAATTTAGATTTCTTTTTTGTTAATTTTATAGAATTTACATTAGCATACAATTGCATGTGGCTTAGGGTACTGTGCTCCATCTCGTCATGAGACAAGACGTGGCAGGCTCCCGTCACACTCCCAGACCCTCCAAGCTTATTTATGTTCTGGTCTGATATTCAGGCCCCTTTTGAATATTTTGTGACTATTCTGGCTGTTCCAGTGAATCACCTGTGACCTGTTCCAATTCCAGTCACTCCGAGTTTGCTCTTCATATCATCTCTTCCAGTCATCTGCTCTGCTGGCCTCACCTGCATTCTGGTTACCTTCCAGCAACAACCTATGCTTTGCAAAGGACTTTCCAGCTAGCCAGTTTAACTATGTTCTGCTCTGTTACATGTAAGCTCCTGCTGCTATTTGGGGTTTTGCCTTGTGAATAAAATTGCAGTGCAGTCTCAGGACAGTTTTGGACTGGTGTATTTAACTGCACTGCACTTTGCCAAGTTTGGAACTGTGTTCTTGCTTAAGACTATTTATGTTACTGGCTACGCTATGTGTAAACTGTTACATTACAAGACTATATCCCTTGCTGGCCACGCTCTGTGTGAACTTTGCCCACTTCATTGTTTTGCCCTGCTCCTCAGTTGTTGTACTCTTATCTGAATATGTTTTGCTGCACGTGAAATACAGACTAGAACTCCAAACCATTATCTCTGTCTTGTCTAGCCCTATGCCATCAGATGGGACCATCATTTTGACATTAATAATATAAATACATAGAATTGATATTATTAATTTAAAAGAATCAAATTAAATTATTAATTTTTTGAAAATCTGAATAAAATGAAATAAGTTCATAATTTTGATATTTTTTTTTTTAATTAAAAAAATAAAACATTGTCTTATAACTTTTATTATTACTAAAATGTAAGACTTTAGGTCGGAAAATATATAATATTGTATAATCTAAAAAAAAAAGTGTAAAAATTGTAAATTCTTTCTTCTAAAATTATATACAGTAATTGTGGTTTCTATTGCTCAATAACCCAATACAAATGCCAACAACAAAAATACATATATTCAAAGAAATCTGCAATATTTGTCTTTTTTAAAGCTTAAATGTTGGACTTTGACTTTGATGTTCTCATGATTCCTCCTAAAGGTATTTTTCAGCTCGGCTCTATACAATTGGGAATACTATAATTATTTATAGGCAGAGAAATGTAAAGGTTTTCTAAGCATCGTCTCAATTACTTTCTCATTTTAGATGGTGAATTTTAAGTGTACATTTAATTTAATTACATTTTTAAGTCACAATCCTAATAATGACAATTGCTGACCGGAGAGGATCTGGTGTAATATAAATCAATTCTTTCCAAAATGTAATCTTTAGTAAAAAAAAAAAAAAAAAAAATTTTTATGTATCATAAATAGAAAAATTAAAAAAAATAAGGTTCCAATGTGTGGCCGACTTACCGGTCTAGTAACACAAGGCTCGTACTGTTGTGAAATTCTTTAAAAAAGTGATACAGAACAGTGTACGAGACTTATATGGTTGTTGGATCGTCATGGCCTGATTACCGTAGATGTGTAATTACCCACAGGGGAAAAATTGTGTGTATGTTTACATCAGAGAATTCATGTCCTTTGGGTCCTGATGTAATGATTTGCTAAGTTCTCTTTTCTAACTTTTTGTTTCTCATTCTTGAAAGAAAATATTTGAAATTGACCTAAATTAAAGGGGTTGTCCACTGCTAGGATTCCACCTGTTCCCCCAATTAAAATAATAAACCTCCTATGGTGGCGTTGTCCCAGCGCTGTCAGTAATCGCGGTTCGGGATTCACCATTGCGGCATCACGCCAGTCCAATAACCGCCGGTTTCTGTCTCCATGCCTCCGGACCAATGAGTTAATCAGGAAGTGATGTTGTGGTTGACGCTCACTTCATGTTCATTGTTCCCATGGTCCAAAGGCACGATGAGAGAAGTTGGTAGGGATTGGATGCGGGGCTCATGGGAAACAGGTCAGGAAGTTGCATTCCTCCACTTGATGTTTTCATTTGGATCTTAAATATGCAATAAAGGAACTGACACTGGAGAAAAGTGCCGGATTTAATCCTTTTGGTTGACAATACTAAGTTTTTGTTAGTTTTAAAGGGAATCTGTCACGTGACTTTCTTGTACAATATTTGTGGTATCTTGAAATAGGGCTTTGGCAGCTCTTTCATTAACAGTAACTTTTATTGCTCTACCATCTCCTGTTATCTTGCGGTAAACGCTTGATAATTCAGCGACATGCACTGGCTACTCAAGCATATGTAAATACAAACTGATTATTCACTGTTCCCCATGCCCCCCTCTCAGTGGTGATAGTACACGCCCTGACATAAGTTATGTCGCTTATCCATATTATGTAAATAAAAGCTTATAACCTGACGTTAAATTCATCCATTGGTTGTATAAATTACTCTTTTGAAAGCTGAAACCCTCCAAAATGTGGTTTAGGTTAAGAAAATAAATTGGCATCAATGCTGAAATATTGATCATTTAATGAACACAGAATGGTCAGATTTTGGCAACACAAAAGTTTTGTTGCCCACAGAAAGTAATGTGATTTTCAAACTAAAAATTAACTTAAAATACAAATATATGTTGCATAACATTGGTGAAAAAAGTTGTGGTGATATTAGAGTCATATTTAATATTTTGTGTGACTTCCATGAGCTTGAAGGACTGCACCCATGCGGTTCAACAATGATTCATACAATTTATTAATGAAGTCATCAGGAATAGCAAAGAATGCAGTCTTACATGCCTCCTAGAGTTCATCTAGATTCTTTGGTTTTGTCTTCCAAGCTTCCGCTTTCATCCTACCCCAAACATGCTCAATGAAGTTCATGTCTGGTGACTGGGCTGACCAGTCCTTGAGCACCTTGATCTTTTTTGCCTGGAGGAACTTTGTTGTAGAAATGGATGTATGAGATGGAGGACCATCCTACTACAGAATTTGACCCCTTTTATGATTTGGAATATAAGAGGTAGCTAATACTTCTTGATATTTTAGGCTATTGATTTTGCCTTCCACCTTGTAAATGTTTCGCACACCCCCATACTGAATGTAACCCCAGACCGTGATCTTTCCACCACCAAATGTAACTGTTTTCTGAGTGTATTTTGGATCCATATGGGCTCTAGTAGGTCTCCTGCAGTATTTGCGGCAGCTGTGGTGTAATTCTACTGACAATTAATCAGAGAAATCCACCTTCTGCCACTTTTCCAGCGTCCATCTGTTTAGCAGGCTGTGGGACTTTGCAAATCGCTACACGGTTTTTTATTTGTCTTTTGTTTAGTGCTGGCGTCTGGGCACTGATTCGACCATGGAGGCCATTTCGAGACAGAAATTCTTGGACAAAGTGCCTCAGTGTCCGCGCTGCTGCTCCGAGACCAAAGAAACACAGACACGGGAAAGTTTGGTTCAGCTACAGCCTTTATTTTCTGACGCGTTTCGGAGCCTCCTCCCGAGCTCCTTCCTCAGGGAACATCAAGGAGCTCGGGAGGAGGCTCTGAAACGCGTCGGAAAATAAAGGCTGTAGCTGAACCAGACTTTCCCGTGTCTGTGTTTCTTTGGTCTCGGAGCAGCAGCGCGGACATTGAGGCACTTTGTCCAAGAATTTCTGCATCAAAACCACGGTTTCCGTTGGAAGTGCGGTCCCTGCAGCAGCTGCCTGTACGCATTTCTACCAGTTGTGGGTTTCACAACTGATGAAGGTGAGCAATTCCACATAGCTAAGTGAAAGTGTTTATTTAGATAAGACCCTATATGCGCATTCTTTTTTCGCATTTCGAGACAGAATCCTACAAATATTTCTAGTTGACACAGGGACTTGAGGTGACCAGGCCTGTTGGAGCTCTGCTGCAGTGGAAGAGAGGCTTGCTTTGGGTTTTCTAACCAACAAATGTTCCTTCTGAGCAGTTGTCTTGCAGGGTCTGCCAGATCTGGGCATGTCAAACACATCTCCAGTGTCTTCAAATCTTTTTTTAATTCTTTGTACTTGACGCTGAGACACATTAAAGGTGCCAGCCACCTCTGCAGTTGATCTGGTCTTCAGCCTCTTGATAATCAAGGCTTTGGTGTCAGGGTGGATTTTTGGCATGTTGTCAGAGCTCAAGTTGCAGTTCAAGTGAAGGTCTGGGGTGCTGGGTTTCTTTTTATACACACCCACTAATTAACAGATCATTTACTGAGCACAGGTGAGGATGTAAACTAGGATTGGGTGCATTATATGCCCAGACGACAAAACTTTTGTCTTGCTAAAATCTGACCATTCTGTGTTCATTAAATGATCAATATTTCAACATTGATGCCAATTTATTTTCTTAACCTAAACCATATTTGGGAGGGTTTCAGCTCCATCTTGCATCCAACCTGCGAGCCTTGCCTTCTCCCACATCTTGGCATCTAAATCTTGCACCAAAATCACAAAGAGTCACCCATCCCTGATCTCTGAGACCTTCCGAGAGTACTATAAAGATCTCTATAATATCAAGTGACCAGAGGAAGGAGAATCCCAAAGTAATGTACTCTTGGATATTGATAGATACGTCAGGGATACCACTCTACCTGCTCTTTCAGAGGACACATCTGGTTCTATAAAATGTTTTCCTCCAAACTGACACCATTCTTAACGAGAGTATTTAATGCTATTTAGCCCCAATCCCCCTGGGTCCCCCAATTGTTGGAGGCATAAGTGTCATCCCCAAGCTTGGCAAAGACCACACCATTGTTGCTAATTTTAGACCAATATCCCTAATTAATGTAGACATAAAACATTTTCCAAGATCCTGGCCAACAGGCTTGGTCCTTTGCTTCCAGGTTTAACCCATACAGACCAGGTTGGCTTTGTAAGAGGCAGAGAAGCCAGGGACAATACAAATAAACTGTTCATCCTCTTAGACCAAGCAAGGGCCAACTCTGTCCCGATGTGTCTTCTCTCAGTGGACTATGAGAAGGCCTTCGATCAGGTGGATTGGAGGTTTATGATGGCTTCTCTGCACCAAATAGGTCTGGGAAATAGGTCCCTAGGGAAAATTGCCTCTCTACATGGTTGCCCATCAGCAAAGGTTAAGGATAATGGTTTATTATCCCCGTCATTTGCTTTTCACAGTGCACTATGCACTAGACTAGGTGCCCTTTGTTGCCTCTGTTATATGTCATTACTATGGAACATTTGGCGGAAGCCATTAGGGGAAATCCGAATATCCATGGTGTCAGACCCCAACAACACCCATAAGGCCGCGTTATTTGCTGATGATCTCCTTCTCTTTGTCACTAATGCCCGAGTCTCATTCCCCTCACTGGTGGAAGAATTTGAGAGTTTTGGTTGCCTTAGCAACTTTAAGGTGAACCTCAGCAAATCCGAGGCACTAAATATAACCCTCCCGACAAGTGAAGTAGCCTATGTGAAAGATAATTTTCAGTTTAAATGACATACGTTTTTTATATTTTTATACCTTTTCCAAACCGTACCTTTTAGATTACCAGTGTCCTTTTTTCTGAAACTTCAATCAGTCCTGCAAAATTCTTTTGGGGTAGCCATAGACCCAGGGTGGCAATAGCTACTCTATATAGACATAAGAATAGAGGTGGTGCGGCATTCCCCAATTTCAAACTGTACTATAAATCGGCTATCTTGACTCGACTATTTGATTGGCACTACAACAAAACATCTAAACAATGGGCCAGTCTGGAACAGAGCTGTTCAGGGGTTTCCCTACACAATTTGCCCTGGATAAAATAAACCAACAGAGGACAGCTTGGTCCGGGTTCGGAGGCCCTACGGGTTGCCCTTCTGGTTTGGGATCAGGAGACCAGGAAGAGGTTATTATCCCGAAGCAGGGGGCCTATTTCACCTCTGTTTGACAATCCAGATTTCCCCTTGGGGTTGGAGTGAGACGCTACTTAAATTGGAATAGGGGAGATGACCCACGCTGCTACCACGTTTTGAAGGGTAACGCCCTGATGACATTTGAGACCTTTGTTAGGTCTGTTGGTGATGTACCCTGGATGGAATACTCGGAATTTCATTCTTTTATACATAAAGAAGGCGTAGAGACAGACTATTCCTCCAACCTTCCCCATTTGAGAGGTTGTTCCTCCTGGATTCTCCACTCGCACATTGCCTGTCATTAATATACTCTCACCTAAACCAGAATAACGGAGAAGACAAACCCAAATATACCAAGAGGTGGGATGAGGAGTTGGAGACAACCATATCAGGGGCTGACTGGGATAAAGCATTTATTTTATCACATAAATTATCTATGATGTGCCAAGCCCAGGAAAGAAAATGTAAAACAATCTCCAGGTGGTATCGTTGCCCGGTAGATCTTCATGCGGCGCTCCCGTCAGAGACAGATAGATGTTGGAGATGTCTTGTGGGGAGGGGGACTATGACCCACATTTGGTGGAGTTTTGACAAAATACAGCCCTTTTGGGATGGTGTGTTTTCTACAAACAAGGAGATGAGTGGCAGTGATGTGGAAAGGTCACATAAGGTTGCCTTACTCTCAATGCTCCCAGGCTCCATCAAATCTCAAAAGAAATATATTTTGCGGTTCTGCATGGCGGCAACCCATGCTATCATTCCGAGATATTGGAAAAAGGCAGTCTGCCCCCCCCTTAACAGACTGGCTGACAGAACTGCATCATCTGTATAGGATGGAAGATCTCACTGCGGAGCTTAATGGCTCTAGTGACAAATTTGTATCCACGTGGGGATGCTGGGTGACATTTTTGTACTCCCGAGATATCTCGAGTTGTTTGGCCCACCCTGAGGGGGAATGCCTGGTCCCCTTCCGACTCCCTTCCTTTCTCCTTTACCTCCCGACCCATCATCCCACACCTCCCATTATTATCTTCCCCTCTTCCATATCTACCTCTCTCATCCCTCTTGTTTATTCTAATACCCTTACCCTATATTTCACAAGTAAATGTTAAACAAGCTGTGGTTCATAAACTCACCACCCCTATACGGATATCATACTATCCCCAGCTCTAAGAGGAGCACTTGTTCAGGTTAGTTAGTGTTTAGTTATTAACTTGGTTAAAACATATATATGAATGATGCGGAGGATTACAACTGACTACTCATTTGCCTAATATCTGGCTCAATGTAGACCTGTGGATGTCCCACTAGAGCAATGTTTCTCAACTCCAGTCCTCAGGACCCACCAACACGTCGTGTTTTCAAGATTTCCTTAGTATTGCACAGGGGTTTCAATTATCCCCAGTGCAGGTGAGTAAGCTATCTCCTGTGCAATGCTAAGGAAATCCTGAAAACACGACGTGTTGGTGGGTCCTAAGGACTGGAGTTAAGAAACGCTGCACTAGAGACATTTGTTTAATTCTGCCCTTTTTTTTTTAACATGATCTATGCTCCATGTTTGTATATGTAAAAATTTATATTGTATGTATACTTATTTGTTTATTCTAATAAAGAAAGATTAAACATAAAATCAAAAAGAGCCAAGAGGAAATCGACCAAGAAACTCTTTGGCACTGAAGACGATATTACTTGATTCAACATGGCTTTATAATTACTACCGGGGCATTCTAGAATGTTTGGGTGGGGTACGGGATTGGGTCAGGGAAGTTTTCCTAATTAATAATATCAATTAATATTATGGAAGTTTTCAACAATATTGGTTTACATAGAGATCAACTGGAGTAGACTACACACTCTGATGCTCACTGCTAAACCTGACAATTTTGCTCAAACTTGAGCCTGAAACGTTAAACTCTAGCCCTCCCACCTTCCCAATAACTACATACCCTGGTTATATGGATATACCCGAATACCTTGTAGGATCTCAAAGGAGACTACCTTTGACCTCTCCCCAATACATCCCCACCCACCGCACTCCCACCAGAGCCTGGTTTTGAATATTCTTATGAGCGGGAGGAACATCTATTCTGCAAAGTGCTCTAGTAATTTTTCCTTTATAACTTCTAAATATGTTGCCTATTTTAAGACTGTTATTTAATCAGGATATAACCTAGCACGTGACCCGTTCTCACGTTAAGGTTATTACCAATTGTTCTCATTTCACCTATCTCTCTTGTCCCTCTTATTTTCCTTTTCTCTACCCTTCATTATCCTCCTTTCCCTACCTGACCACGGCCCAGAGGGGACTCTCTTAGACGGTAAGATGTTGTGATCAACAAGAACACCATGGACAAAGAGAAACATCAAAAGGTATCTAAACTAATATCCTATAATGCAAACGGTTTACACTCCCCGATACCTAGGGCCCAAATGCTCAATGCCTCAAGAAAGAAAGGGCAGACATCCTATTAATTCAGGAAACTCACTCTTCAGATAAGATTCCCTCCTTCGAAAAATCCCACTTCTCACAATGGCACCATGCTGTCTTTCTTCGTAAGGGCTCAAAGGGAGTGTCAATCGCCCTTGCGAGAGATACCCCTTCCTACTCACAGGGCAACTAGTAGAACCAGAAGGACACTACATCTTCATTAAGGGCCTCTTAGAGGGCAGCATGGTGACCATTGGGAACATCTATGCCCCAAATGCAAATGAAATTAAGTGGCACCCTCTCTAGCTGAGGATGCCATCGCTCTAATCCTGTTACCGAGAGGCTTGTGGAGCTCAAGGACCTGTGGTGATGTCAAACCCCATGACCGCCGATGCGTGGGTCACATGACCATGAGCCCATGTGACTGGGTCGAACGCGGAAGTGGAGGAATCATCGTCCAGCGGTGCGGGTGCCAGGAGGCCCCTGTGACGGCTTACACTGAGGTTGTGCGGAGGCAGCACAACCTGAGAAGGTGAGAGTTGCCCTCTCTGCCCACCTCAATTAATTTACCCCAGAACTGTTTGTCAGGTTTTACCAATTTCATTAATTTTTTTGATATTTCGATAGATTGGACTTTTATGAATGCAGCGATACCTATTATGTGTATTTTTAATATTCAATGTTTTTATTTTTAGTGATGGGTGATTTCAACTTTTGTGTGTTTTTTTAACATTTTTTATTTTTGCACCCTTTACTGTAATATTACTCTTGAAGCTGCGATTGTCCAAAGCTGCTATGCCTACCCAGAATCATGATCTCCTATGAACACCAGGATTGTAATGATAGGCACAGAGGTCTTCAACAGACCCTCAGCTGTCATGGCACCCTACGATCATATCAAGGATGCACCGACAGATGTGTGGAAAGAAGAGCCCCCGTGCTGACACATGTTAAATGTCACTGTCGGAGATTGACAGCAACATTTAACATGCTAATCGCCACAGGTAGAGCTTCCATGGCTGTCATAGGGAGGTAATTGCTGAATATTTTGGCCATCATCTGCATGATTTTTTTATCTGTTAATCCCAGGTGGGGTGAGATGGAACCACCTTTTCAACACCAAGAGCAAATGAGTTACGGTGCAGTTACATGACAAGAATCTGCATAACTAATCATATGCTAAATAGCTGCAAGTCACATTTATGTATGAGATAGTCAAGATGATTGTCTATAAAATGAAGTTAGTCTCACGCTCAAAGCTGTAGAGGATAGTGAGATATGGAGCCAGAGAGTCAAATGTTTAAAACAAAGTTACCCTTTTGCTTGTCAGTGTAGAATGCTCAACTTTCTTTGACTGAATGTATATTGAAGTTGGCTCAATTTTCACAATTTGTTGCAATAGACAAATTGCTTATTTCTTTGTAATTCACTTCTGTGTGGTTTAAGAAAAATGTCCCTGCTGTTCACTGCTCAGCTCCATAACTCAACCACTCCTCACCATCACACAAATGGTCCTCATTTATCTTCTAATTGAGTCCTTGTGCCTTCTCCAGATAGACTAGGATTTCCATCTCTGATAAGGCTGGGCACTGTTCTGGACATATTTGAGTATGATCACAGCACACATTGTGACATCATGACGTTTTGACCTTATGTGCACGTGTGCAGAACCATCCCGTGCTTCATCAGTCAGTCTCTGGAGAGCTGACTATGTGTATTTTTGATATATTTTTACATCTTATATTTATTATACTCTTGGGTCTTGAGAGACCCAGAGAATATCAAGGGACATACAATTCGAGAAGAACGTCTGTGCTAATTGAATTTTCTGGGAAAATCCACATGAACAGTCTAATTTGAAACTGTCCTGATCCACTCGTCTACTTTTACAACTTAGTTCATGCCATCTTCTTCAATTGTTTATTTATTTTTACATTATTATAACGGCAGCTTCATTGACAAACACCAGTGTGTATGGCAACCAGTCATAGACGCTGGCGCAGAGGTTGGGGGCACATTTTAAGTGCAACAGCCAATTACAGATGCTTAAGGAAATAGGTTACTTACTGAGGAGCGCTGGGGCACTAAGGGTAAAACAATGAAAACTTATAAAAACACGTCTTTATTACCACAACGCATTACCACATCGGAGCGTTGTCTTCCTCAGAGAAGACAATTAAGATTTTGGGGATTGAAGTTGTTATGCCACCACCCATGATGTTTGGCTATTGATGGCCAACGCTGTGGTGCAGGACCTCTGGGGATGATGGAAATGCAGGTAAGGTGGTATCACTCTCCACAGGTGGAGCAGTTTCCCAGGGCAACCGGTATAGTCTATGGTAGAGGTAGGCCGTTGGTATGCAGAACTGAGGACATAAAATAACCGACAGGGGTTTTTTATCCCTCTCTTAAATCTCTGAGTCCCTGGTCTCTACCTTACTTTACTTCTCTCCTATGCACCACTAAGTATGAACACTTACATAATTTACACTTTAGACTCCCTCTACAAGGCGTCTTGTGACCGCTTATCACGACCCACACTGAATTGAGGAGCTTACACTCCTTGAGGTATGCACATCTCTTTTTCTATTCTCTGGGATGGATTATATGTGAATGTTAACCTCTTCTATGCATACATCTTGCAGGTTTTTCAATGGACCTTGCAGCATTAATAGACATCGTTTGATTTTTCTATACTTAAGGTGCTGTCACACAGCACGATCTGGCCAGCGATGTCGGAAGCGATGCGCGGGTGCCCGCTCGCTTCCGACATCGCTGGCCAGCTGTCACACAGCATCGCTGCGGCCGGTGACACCGCAGCGATGCGGGTGGTGACATCGCTTGCTGGGCTGGGCTCAGCCCAGCGAGCGATCCTCAGCAACGCTGCGGTATAGGCTGGATCGCCGCCGATATCGCTCTGGCGATGTCACACGCCGTGATCCAGCCTTATCGCAGGTCGCTGGTTGACAGGTTTACGGTTCTTCCCGTAAACCTGTCAACCTGCGACCAGCGATAAAACGCGGTCGCGCCGCTCATTTACACAGCGCGACGTGGTACCTATTTTTATTACGCCACAGTACGGCCTTGTTTTTGTTCTAATATGTGTAATCACAAGTAGCCAGATGTGTTTCCTGTTAGCATATATATGATTTGTGTATAAATTCTTACACTTGTGTTTTCTTTTGTTTTATTATGCAGTGTCAGTTTATTGATAAAGGCAAAAAATGCTGAAACGTCTACATTTGTTTGGACTGACAAAAAATAAGAACTCAAATTTTGCTGCAATATTTTCCCTCATTTTCTTTTTGAATTTTGCTATTTTTCTTGAGAGCACCACAAACCAGTGAGCCAGGATAACCCTAGATATGCAGAACAACCGATAGATAGTCTCTTTTACCTTTACTGGGAGTTGAAGGTTTAAATCAGGACACTGACCACAGATGATGTTGTGAATTTGGGCAGCCTGGAAGCAAGTCGGGGATCTCCTCACCCAGTGAGTTCTGAGGCCTCCCTGCTGCACTCCTCTTTGCTGGTCCTGGCTGCCTATAGCTAAGTTGTGACCATATCTTCCTGTAGGTAAGTCTCTCACCCGTATGGCAGGCAGCTCGAGCTCTTCTCTGGTACCACTCCTATGGCAGCTGTCAATGAGCTCTCGGATGCTGCTGTACCTCCAGGTGCTTTGGGTGTGGGTGGGAGACGGGGAGTTGTCCGTCCTCCGGTTTTGGCTTCTGGTCAGTAGTACCCTCACAACCTCGGACTCTGGTGTCTGTTTCTGGTGCTCTACTCTGGGGTGAGCAGGAAACTGATCCTCCGATCCTCAGACTCTGATGGGTCCCTCACACATGCTGCTCTCTATCCTGGGATGAGCTTCTCCGGCTCCAGTCCCCAGGACGTCTGTCACTTCCTCCTTCTCCCTAATGTTCTGTCTAACCCCTCCCCCAAGCTATAAATTATAGAGAAGCTCCCATGAATGCAGGTTTAGAGCTCCCCCTTCTGGTCTGAAGTCAGGAAAGGTGTTGCATGCTGTGGGTTTACCTGATGATATCTATAGAAAGAGACATTTGTGATAGGAAACATGACCATGATATCTTCCGCCAGGCCCAAAGATATCCTGGAAGTTGGGGATCTCACAATTTTCCAGAGACCCGAGCCATTTCCTATTACCAGCCCCATCTGAGGTCACCAAGGGGAGTGACGGTTCTTTAATAAATACAGAAGCATGAGTTGACACCTTTGCTCAATGCTGAAAGATGCACTTCTGCATAGGATTGTTCTATATTTTCAAATAGCAGTTCTTCACTCTGCTAAGGTCTAAGCCAACTCACTGAAACAGGTTTAGTACTTTTCTTTGGTGTATTCCTTTTGCTTTATGTGTTTTTATATACCGTCTGGCCTGTCCCCTTTGTAACACATTTTGTATATTTTTATGAACAATGCCTACTTTTCATATTAAAATGTATTAGCTTCATTCCTTTTGCTCTATAAACGTCATCCCTGAAGCTATACACTACCAGTAAAGAGTGTCTAATTGTCTTATATAAATGATTGGTGGTAACAGCTTGCAGTTTTACTGGGGCTATTGTGGAGCTTGGCAGTGACTGTATGGAGGTACAGTATATAGATATTGCTTGAGCTGGAATCCATTGTGTGCATATACTGGGAGCTCAATGTGAGTTCCCTAGTAATCGGCCTAGTAGTAAATGCGGCCATCACCTCATCCATTATTCATTAGTTAATTGTAAGATACAATACATCTATGTAATTGTGATCGGCTTGTATGTGGGTCTAACTCCTGATCTACATGTCAAGTTAACTAAAACCTTCTATACCTAACAGTGTGAGCAGTTGCCTATTAGGTAGAGCTGGGTAATTCCAGCTGAGAAAGGTTTCTGTACAGCAGTGAGAGTTGAAGTTTAATTTATTCACTGCACCCAAGGAGGGCCCATGCCCCAGGAAAACGTGCTGCACAGTTGGGACAGTCCGGCAGGTTCTAGGACGGTTGGAAGGTATGCAGTTGCATTTTTGCATGATCTCCCAGGCTGTTTCCTTGGCAATTGGTGGCAGCGGTGGGATCTCTGTGATCTCCGAGCTGTTTCCTTGACTCTTTCTAGTTTACTTTATGTTTATTTTTCTTCTCTGTTGTTTAGAAAACTCATTCCTCTCACGAACCCCAGCAATGCAGATTGTATATTGGAATTCTGTAGACTGTATATGATGGGATTTATCATGGGGACAATACTTGTATATACTGTATTGCCAACTAACTCCAGAACATCAGAATAGGATGGTGTCACATATCCTAGTAAGCCTGCACCATAATAAATAGAGACAATGGTGATATGTGATGAACAGGTGGAGAAGGCTTTTTTTCGACTTTCTTCTGATTTCATTTTGAAGATGATGTTGAAAATGTTAATGTATGAAATAACAGTGCCCATAAAGGGAATAAATGCCAAGATCAACATTTCTATGCCTATTATAACAAACAACATTAGTGTCCCTGTACAGGTGGTCTTTGTTAGCGCCTTTGCATCACAGAAGAACTGGTGGATGACGTTGGAGTGACAGGAGGCCAGGAAAAATACTGAGGTTACAAGAATGAAAGAGTTTAGAAAGGCGGCTGACCAAATCCCAATAGTTATCAGTATACAATTTCTCCAACTCAAGAACCGGTGATAATGTAAGGGGAGGCAGATAGCGACATATCGGTCATAAGCCATAATGAATAGTAGAATACTCTCTGCATTCGCCACAACTGAGAAAAAAAACAATTGAATGTAACATTGTAAGGTGGGAACAATGTGATTCCCAGACAATAATACATGTAATAATTTAGGAACAGTGACAGATGTATAAAATAAGTCTACAATAGATAAGATGCAGATAAAGAGATACATTGGTTCATGTAATTGAACTTCCAGACATATGACTGTGATAATGGAGGAATTGGTGAGAACTCCAACTAAATATATCAAGAAAAAGAAGGTTGAAATGAGTGGTCTAATCTTTGTATCTCCAAAAATTGGTAAAATATAAAAATATTCAAAAGCAGTCTCATTTTTCATTAGTATTTTCTTTGAAAAAATAAACACAATCTGTTATAGATTTCTCACATAATACATAAAAATATTAATTAACATGAGAGAAAAATAATAAACAAAACCTAATCAAGTTGATCATCCCTGGTAATCTGGAGTTTATTTTTGGTAATAAAGTTATCACAATGTAATTCTCATTGTTCCCTTCTACCCAGTTAATTCTTCTCTTTTCCATTAGGTCTATGATGACAATGCAAGGTTAAAAAGTAACTGAAAGCTTCTAAGCTCTATGTAGAAACACATAGACAGGACGTCTATATAAATAGTACATAAGTAAATATAGTCAAAACTAGCTGACTGGAGCATGTGAAAAACCCCTATACATGGCTAAACCAGACCCTACAAATGCATCCTACCTACTGTGTCCCCCTATATCCTTATAGATTGTACCCTTTTGAGTATGTCCCTCACACCTCCTGTAACTGGTGAACTATGCATTATTTTGTATTGATGCTACTGTCTGTACATTGTCCCCGCTTAATTGTAAAGTACTGCGGAATATGTTGGCACTATATAAAAAAATGTATTATTATTATATTCCCTGCATGAGTCAGAAGTCACTGAAAAAGTCCTTGGCAGGGGGAAAAGAAGGAGAAATCGTCTAATGAATTGAAGAGGGGAATGATTTATGCAGGGACAAGAGACTTCCTGTTTCTACATAGAACAGAGAAAAGAGAAGAATTTACTGAGTAGAAAGACGAAATAAGCAATATTAAGTACACCGTGCTATATAATGTGATGATTGCAATATATTAAAAAGATAAATATGTTGATAAGATTAAATAATTTTGTTATTAGTTACTGAAACTTACAATATTTCTGACATCAATTTTTTAAAATGAAAAAGATTTATTTTTCAACTTTTTGAAAACCTTTTTTAAAATGGAGAATATGTTGGGATTTCAAGTCCATTGTAATATTATAATTTTAGGAATTCTGCATTTTAAAGTAGGATTAACAGGTCACACATATTCAAGTAGTTATTTGAATCAAGCAAAAGAGTTATTTTTCTTCTTTTTTGATCAACGTCTTCAGTATTAATTCTAAATACTATATCAAAAACTGTTTTACTTTAGCCTGGAAAGTCCCTTCACACACAAAGCATTTATACCAAAGGGTAGTGTGGAGACTTGTAAAGCCAAATTTTAAGGTAGTATACTCCGGTGACACTGTTGCCACATGTAGGTGCAAAGTTCTACTAAGGCAGCCTTGAAGAAACTTATCCAAGCAGGAATAATGAGCTGCACTCACCATGGTGGTCCTCAATAGGGATGGGCAAACTTGCAGTTTTTCCCCTTGTTTGTGACCGGGGTTGCTGGGTTGAAGTAAGGTAATTGTTACTAATTAGCCTAATTATACTCATCGGGCCCGCGTTATTCGGCACTTAGACACTTCCAGACTTCCGGGGTGAATAGTCATGTGACTGGCTCCAACAGCCAATCACATACGGTAAGAAGATAAGGGGTGGCCTGGAAGTGATGCAGCAATGTGTCACACCAGAAAGAGGGAATGCGGACCCGGTAAGTATCTTAGGAATAACTATTGCCTTCCTGTAATGGAACCGGGTCCCGAACCCAAATAGTTCGCCCATCACTAGTCCTCAAGGCTTACGGGCTACATTCATAGGACTACGATTGTTTCACTCAAAGGTGAACTTTAATAGGTCCAACCTGTTGAAGCTCACCTGTGAGTGAAACATTCGTAGTAATCCTCCTGTATGCCTGCATGTTACCTGTTTCACCGCAATAAAGACTTGAGGACCACCATGGTGAGTGCAGCTCATTATTCCTACTTGGAAAAGTTTCCACACAGCATTTGTATGAAGTAGGTTTCCTTTTTTTGCAGCAATTTTTGGGGCAAAAGTTACAATCTGATTCCACATCCCCCTGAAGACTCATCAGACCATGACACACTCATGACAGTTGGGTCATGACGCACTCATTACAACTGGCATTAGTGTCCCGCCGATATAAATTTTATTATTTAACCTAAATATAAGACATCAATTTCGTAGTCATGTAGAACTCTTATAACACATTTATTTCACAGCTTAAATTTGACTTTTTAAGTAAAAAAAAATACACATTAAAATATGATATAGTTTTTATTAAAATATTATAATTTGAGTTTATCCCAGGAAATAACACAATGAAACACAAAATGTATTTTTAAAAAAATGGTGAATTAAATCTCTTATTTCTGCAAAAGAATGAAATTCAGCACAATCTTTATTTTTCCTTTTTTATCTACTTTTAGAAGATTTTAGCTCATCATGGCTTAAAAGGGAAGAAAACTGTAAAATATAATTTAAATCTTCATCTATTATGGAATTATGTTTTTCGGTAAAAATAAATTTTAAACGCTATTTCCAACATGTTTTAGATGATGACTTTATCTTGATTGTTTTTTTAATTTAATTGCATTTTTGATATTTATGACAATATTCCAGAGACATTTCTGCTAGCATAAAAGGCTATTGTGAAGTTTTATTTTTATGTTTGATTGTTAAAATATATTTTGTAAAAATGAAAAAAAAAAATTAATTAATTAACCGACATATAGTGGCTGCAACCAGGGCTGTGTAGTTGGTTAAGCCAAACATTCAACGTCAACTCCGACTCTTCAATTTCCCTGAATATGACTCCGATTCCAACTACACCCGAAATGTACACTGACTCTAACTCTACATCCATGGCTGTGGAGTCAGTAAGCAAATATCCGACTCCTCAATTTCCCTAAACATGACTCTGACTCCACCAAAACGGGAACCAACTCCGACCTCGACTCCACCTCTCCATCTCCACCTCTCCGGCTCCACAGCCCTGCCTGCAACATACTATAATATTATGTTTTAAAATGTATTAAACTATCAATTTGATAATAAGCCATTTGAATAAATAATTTATTCTTCGACCCGTATCTAAGGCTAAGGCCACGCTAGCCATCAAAATCACGAATTCTGGCATCATTAACGTAGCGTTACCATAGTATAACACTGCCTTAGTGCTGCAAATAGAGTCCTATGGGTGACGGACTCCTCAGCGCATCCAAACGCCGGCATGTCGTGTTTTCCTGTGCACTACGAAATAGCCCGCGATTTCAAACTCCGGCACTTTTGTGGCGGCGTTTGCATGCGCTATAGAGTCCTTCATCCATTGGACTCTGTTGGCAGCATTAATTTAGTGTTACACTATGCTGCGTTAATGCTGCTGGAATTCGGGATTTTGATGGAACCTCCATGATGTAGGCCACAACGCTAGTAACCCCTTAATGAACAATGACGGCTATACCCATCATGGATTTGAACTGTCGTTGTGTGTAAACACTCTGGTTAAAAAATGCAGAAAATATCATCCTAAATTACTACTAACATAAAGTCCAATATGTCATGAAAAATCAGTCTTGGAATCACTGGGATGTGTTGAAGTGTTCCAGAGTTATTAACTCATAAAATGACGCTCGATCATTAACGGGAACCTGTCACCTCCATAAAGCCCCAGGCTATCACTACCTGTCCCTGCATCTTCCTATTACTACTCTAACTATCCCTTTCTGTGATAAATGTGCCCTGTGACTGTGTAATAAAAAGTTGTTATCACTCACTCATTAGTATGTTAATGATCCAGGGGGCTACCATTGCTAGTTCCCTTGGTCGTCCTCTCTGTGTCCCTCTCGCTGCCTCCTTCATTGTTTATCACACGCCGATGGGCGTGATATTGACATCCAAATGTGCTCCCCCCCAGCCTGGCTCGTCCGTCTGCAGAGTACCGGGGTATGACGCCAAACGCGTCATTTCCGGTATTCCGCAGCTCATCCACAGAGCTGCACATGTTCTGTGTAGCACATTACGTCGTGATGAGCTGACGTAATGTGCTCCATAGAGCATACGTACTACGCAGTCTGAAGTCCGGTTGCGGAGTACCGGAAATTACGCTTTTGGTATCATACCCTGGAACTCTGTAGACGGACGAGCCAGGCTGGGGGGGCGCACATTTGGATGTCAATATCATACCCATCGGGACATGATAAACAATGAAGGAGGTGGCGAGAGGGACACAGAGAGGACGCCCAGGGGAACTAGTAACGGTAGCCCCCCTGTTCATAATCATACTAATGAGTGAGTGATAACAACGTTTTATTACACAGTCACAGGGCGCATTTAGCACAGAAAGAGGTAGTTAGAGTAGTAATAGGAAGGTGCAGGGACAGGTAGTGATAGCCTAGGGGGCTTTATGGGGGTAAAAGGTTCCCTTTAAGGGGTTAAAATGTCAAAGTCTGGTTCACTTACCAGTATAGAAACACAAGACGTGTCCTGATGTAACATTTCTTAAATAAAGCAAGAAGGATCGATGTAAGAAATTTATACTGTCTGGAGGCAATTATGGCCTGATGACCACAGACTTATAATTAGTTATTAGTATTAATTACCCATGAGAAACAACGATGTTTATGATTCAATCGCTAAATTCAGGTCTCATGAGTCCTACTGCAATAATTTGCTAAGTTCGGCCTTTTAAAATTTGCTTTCCATATTTGTGAATTTATCAAATTATTACACTTTATTACAAAAAAAAGCGACGTTTTTTGTAACATGAAAACAATTAAGTAATTTTACATAATTTTGTGGAAGTGAACCTGGAAGAAATATAGAAAATGCGAGATTAGTTCTTGATGGGAAGTGAAAGAGGAAAGAAGTTTTAAAAAAATGCTGAAAAAATGTAAAATTAATCCTGCCCTTGTCATTCCACGTCTCAGACAGGTGACAAGGTATTAGTACTGATCTTAGATAGGGACTGTGCCGATAGGGTCACCTTGTCGCTGGTGGGACAGCTTACACATTTATATGATCATATCACTGTTACCCTAATTGTTATTTTTTGGCACTTGCATTTTAGCATTTTAGGGTATTTGCTCTCTTGCTGTTTTTCTTGTTGTTGTTTTCAAAAATGTAAAATTGTAGAATTTTGGTATTTAATATTTGTTCCAATATTTTAATTTTGGTATATTTTGGACTTAAAGTACTTCCCTTGCCATAATTGTTACAAGTTTTTATTTTGCTGTATATATCCTGATGTCTTATGTTATGACCCAAGTGTCATGAATGTGTCATGGTCTGATGAGTCTTTGGAGGATGTGGGATCAGAAAGTCTTAGCGTTTAGTTGATCACAGATCCTCTTCAGAGACAGCTTGTCATTTAACCTGAGGTGGAGTTTATGTGTTTTGCCTTAGAAGCTAACGGGGTTAAGGTCTCTTTTCTATCCTGCTATGATTAAACATATATTGGTAATCTCAGCTGCAGCCACTCCCTTCCGCTTTATAAACCCACTCCTTACTCCCTCCTATGCTGGACATAGTTCTTCTATGCTGACCCATGAAGACATAGGACATTGAGGTCCGTGAAGGGTAGGAGCCCGAAACGGAGATCCGTCATCTCTGCTGTCTCTGCACCCCTCCCTTCGGTGTGGGACCTGGAATGAGGTACCCAAATAAAGGAACTTTGAAACACGCCCGTGAGTGCGCTACTATTTTTTTTTTTTTCTTTTTGCTGACCTATGAAAGAGTTGTTTCTGGAGAAAGCTGTGGTTATCTTTCCAGCAGATGCAGAGGAGTCCCTTTCTGGAGAATGGAGGTCTTTAAGCTGAATCTATTTCTCCGATTTTTCTTCCCTCCTTTGTAGTTGTCTTTATATTAGTACTAAGACTAGTGTCTTGCTGGTGTTGGCCAGGGTCAGGCAGAGCCCAGACATGTGATCATGTACAGAGGGAAGGACCCATATAGGGACATTAGGTAGCTCAGGGATCAGCCACAGGTGACTTAGGTGGTGACCCCTCTCACCTCTCCCTAGAATCAGGGCCTTCCTTTATATTTTTCATGGTTTACTCCTGACCTTGTGCCACATGCCAGCATCCTCTCGCCCTGATGTGGCACCCTCAGAGAATGATTGACACTAATCTCTTTTCTCATGTCAATAGCCTGTATCTTTAACATAAAAGCCCTAATTCATTAAGACTTGCATTTCATATGCCAGCCTTAATGAGGGGTGTGCAGGAATAAGGCACACCTACTTCATTAAGAGGAAAGCACCACTTAATGAATTAGGCTTATTTTATCATTGACATGCACCTTGGCAGAAGTTTTACTCCAGTCAGAGATTTGAGAAACATTTTTGGTATCAGGAAAACAGACACTTCTAATGAATTTGTTGGGAATCCAATGCCACACCCTGTCTCATCCTAAGTCCATCGCCAC
Source organism: Allobates femoralis (assembly GCA_033576535.1). Lineage (NCBI taxonomy): Eukaryota > Metazoa > Chordata > Amphibia > Anura > Aromobatidae > Allobates > Allobates femoralis. The sequence continues at coordinate 230,547,243 of JARQOC010000011.1, read as the reverse complement.
TCTGTCTATTTTGGTGGAACGTCCAGACACTGGTGAGTGAATGTCAAAAATCACATTTTAGTTCAACTTCATGTTGCATAAAAAGCATTTTAATCATGTTCTGCATCTCCTCCAGCCCTGTGTTAAAGGCTGACTGTTCATTTCTTCTAATAAATCAACTGGAAGACGTTGTTACCAGAGGTGTAACTAGGGTTCATGGCGCCCGGGGCACAGCTCTATTTCGGTGCTTCCCCCCCGGGGAGGGTGAGGAGCGGGGGGGGATGGTGTCGGTGCTGTCAGGGGGGATTATTACACCTCATAGTGTGTGCCTCAGGTATATATATGTATACATCAGGCAGGCACACTATGAGGTGTATATATGTATACATCACCAGGCAGGCACATACTATGAGGTATAGTACCTCATAGTGGGTGCCTGCGCCTGATGTATACATATATACACCTCATAACTTCCCCCCCCCCGCGCCTGGGTTACTTTATTACAATTTAATTAATCTAGTAGAGTAGTACCTACTAGTCAGGACGGACCAACGACTCAGGAGAGAGGAGGGAGGGAGGCAGGCAGCTCCTCTTCTGTGTCCCACTGTTTGCGGGCCGCGCGGTGACATCGGCCGCAGCGCGGCCGCGACGTGACACGGGAAGGGGGGGTTGGAACTGCTGCCAGGGGGCGGATAAGCAGCAGGGGCTGCGCACGCGCAGGGCGGCGCGGAGGAGATTAGCGCCGGCGCTGTAGTGCCACCGCCGGATGCCCGACCTGATGATGGCACCAGCACGGCGGCACCCCCCCGCAGAGTCGTGCCCAGTGCAAAAGGTTCGGCTGCACCCCCCTAGATACGCCCCTGGTTGTTACAGAGAAGAATTTTATTTTGGTGCCGGGTTGCTGTGGTTTAGGGGTCTAAAAGGCAGAATAGATTTGAATGTCATTGATGGAATTGCCACTTCATGGAGGAAGCAGACGAATTCTAGCGCCACCTATTAGAAGTAAAAATCCTAAAAGTCATAATTGACTCTTTAACAAACCTTTTAATATGGCAATAGTCCATATTGAAAGGCTTATTAAAGATGTCAAGTATGACTTTTTAGGATTTTACTTCCAATAAAGTGGCGCTAGATTTCATCTAACTTCCTCCTAAGTGACACAATTTGCATATTGCGGCAAAAGTCTCCTCACTGCTGTCAAGCAGATTAATCTCCATTAAGAAAGTAGCTTATTTCCTTGACTCACTGATAATTAAAAGTGCGCGTAAGTTGAGAAACACTTGTACAGGCAAACAAAATTCTTGGAATTCAAATTGAATATGCGGTTCTAAGGTAGAGCGCAGGTATGAGACGGGATAATTTAATCTTTATGTTCGTAACTTATATTCATAAAAAGCTTCCAGACCACAACATGTTATGACGTACAGACGTCTTACTCAAGCGGAGGAAGACGTCTGTTACGTCGAAACATGTTGTGGTCTGGAGCTTTTTATGATATAAAGTTCGGAGATAAGATTTAAGTATCCGTTCATACCTGCCGACTACCTTAGAACAACAATATCTATTTGAATATCATTAATCAATTCATTGTGGAAGCATTGACAGAGCTGCAGGAGGGATAGGGTTTAATGGATCCAACCTGGTGGTTGATGACCTAACCCAGTGAGAGCGAGTGTGGACAGCCGAGCCAGGAGCAAGGGTTCTGAGGATACAGGAAGCAATACAGATTCCAAGGCTTAGCATCCTTGAGCCACAAACTACGCTCACATTGGTTGTGCGAATCGGGCACAACCTTTTAAGGTTAATTCACTTATATATGACCACTTTAATGACAGGAGAGGTCCACAGGTGTCGCAAACACTATTATTTCTTTTTATTACAAAATTCTTGGACTTCTTTCAGTAATGTAATAATGTGTGCGCTGCAGAATTAGCAAGGTAGCTACGAAACACATAGGCCAATAAAATTCTTGGAAAATATTCTGACCATGACTTTTGATCAGCAGCACCTGTGATATATCCATATCTTTACTGTGGTGAATTCTTGACCATTCATGGAATTGAAAAGAAATGAAGGAAGTGGACCGAGCAAAACGCTGACTGATACTGATAGTGTCGCTGTCAGAGGTAACATTTTCCTTCTGTGTCTGCTGTATCTGAGATGAAAGTTGTGACTTATATTCTATTAGACCCATCATTTCCCCTGCAATAATATGCTTGCCAGTGGCAGTGCTCGTTCAAGACCTGTCTCAATTCTCATGCTTTGTAATTAGCCCTTCCCTCTTTTTCATTGGGCAATACATAAACATTCTACTAGAACTAGAGGTGATGAATAGGGATGGGCGAACAAATTGGGTTTGGGACCTGACCTGCTGCGCTACAGCTACCGTACGTTGTTGGTCTGTGTGTCCACTGTCAAGCACAGTAGGTGGACACCCCTTAGTCCAGCATGACATAATCACCATCCATACTTCCTGCTGCTTTTTTTGTACACCTTAAGCAGACTCTGTCACAGGAGGTACAGATCTGCTGGAACAGTAAGTGCAGCAGCTCCAGCATATTGTGGGTCTGCTGGTCTCAGCCCAGGCTCAGGCACTGCCGGAACCCAAGACTCCACTCCCTGATAGGTTTTCAGGGAGCATGATAAGTTTCAGACGTTCCAGGACGCCTGAAAGTTATACTTCAGGCTCCACCCATGTTCTTCGGTAAGTGAAGAAGAGAGTGGGGATCATTATATCCCTGTTGTGAGGAGATCCCCAGTCCCGGGCTTTCTCTCTACCAATCTACTCTCCATAAATGCTGAGTTTTTTATGACTTGGGCCCTTGTTTGTGGGGACCCTGATGGTGTCTCTCTGGCTGAGTCAAATCTCCATAGACTCTACCAGGGAACGTGACCGGCTGAGGAGTACTGTTTTGAGTCCCGGAGGTGAGCCATGAAAACCCAATGGAATGACCTGGCTCTTAGGAGTCAGTTTTGTCATGGGTTGTCTAGTAGGCTCCAGGACTCCATGGCTTAGTACTTTACTCCACGTTCACTGGAAGCCACTATGTCCTTTCCATCAGAATAGATCGACACCTCAGGGAAAGACCACCCGGACCCAGCCCCAAGTTCTCCCCATGTAGGAGGTCCCACAGGTGCAGATAGATGAACCTATGCAGATAGAGGGGTGTCCCCTCCTGTTAGGTCACCTGTAGTTTGCCATGGGATGGGCCCTCCACGGTATTTCTCCTTCCTGGTTTTCCTCCATCTGTATATTTGTGTAGTGCGTCGGACATCGTTGGTCCGTGCCTCCACTCTCACGCATGGTAGCCGGACTCCCACTAAGTCCAGCGTGATGAGAACCTGAAGTCATCTGATCGCATACTAAAGTATTGCAGTATATAATAAGAATCATGATCTCCTACAAAACCCAACCATAGGCTTGTCTTCACAGATGCACTTTGATGGCAGCTATGGGTCTTCTTCAGGTCTTCCCCTGATATTGCAGTCCTTCTAAGCATCCCAAACTTAATATCATCTCTTCTCAAGACAAAAAACTAATTTTGTTTTTTTACTATTGTCAACTTCTTTCTATGACCTAGTGCCCAGAGGTGAACAACATATTGCACAGAAAGTCACACTAAAAATGGTATTACTGTATAATGTACCTGTCCATCACTCACATCTATGCCCGACATAACAATATCTTGCTAGATTTAGCAACTGATGATTAACATTGCAAGCTGCAATTTAGTTTGTAATCTACCATGTTTCATTGAGAATAAGACAGGCTTTTATATTATCTTTTGCTCCAAAAGATGTGCTAAGGCTTATTTTCAAGGGATGTCTTTTATTTATATTGGCATCAGTGATTGGTCCAACTCGTTAATGGAAAATCAATGTTTACTCCTTCCTTCACCCACCTCGTTGCACTGGTACCAGTGATTGGAAAGTGTGTTAATGAAAAATAAATATTCTCATCTTCACATAATCCCCCCTACCCCTGTGTGACAGTGTCAGTGATTTTAACACGTTATTGTCAAATTAATATTCATCCAATTCTTCGGACCATAATCCTGCCTACCCCTGTCCACCTGACACCAGTGATTGAAACATGTGTTAAGAAAAGGAATATTTACCCATCACTGGTATATAGCCCCCTGCTGGCACCCCCCATCACTGGTTATACAGCCCCCCTGCTGTCACCCCGCCCCCATCACTTGTATACAGCCCCCTGCTGACATCACAATAAAACAATAAACCATTAACCTCACCTCTGATGCTTGCCTGCAGGCACCAGGCGATCTCGTCTCCGCTCTTCCTGTCTGTATGCGGCTTCTAATCATGTGACCGGTGCAGCAGCAATGACGTAACTGCTGTGCCGTCACATGATTAGAAGCCGGCATACAGACAGGAGGAGCGGAGGGAGGACACCCGGTGCCTGCAGGCAAGAATCGGAGGGTGAGATCAGTTTGTTATTTTATTTGCGGCAGCACTATACAGTGATGGGGGTCGAGATTATTTAGTGTTATATAATGTACACCGCTCCCCCCCCGGTGATGGACAGGGGAATGCTGTGCATATTAAATTACATCAATGAGCGGGACGACGTGACCTTCCATTCTCTCTCTCTCATCTCTCCCCGCCTCTTCCAGCACCCGGTCACCCCTCCCCCTCCCCACAGCACATACTGACTGACTCAAATATAAGCCGAGGGGGAACTTTTCAGCACAAAAAAAAAAAACTCGGCTTTTACTCAAGAATTTATGGTACATATATTTTGTTTAAATAATCGCTCATTACTTGGCAAAAATATATAAGGGGAGGGGGAGTGCACAATAGAGCAATAAATTTGGATACCAGGGTTAATATCAAAGTAATCCACTCACCTACTCAGGTTGTGAAGGGTTCACAACCAACCTTGTAGACGTAAAGGGTCGCTGCAGATCCCGTCCAGGATAAGAAAGCAAGGTATTTGTATTTACGGGATTCCTCCGCGCTGACCTCAGGAGACAATTTTGATTTTATTCTTTATTCACCCACACACCAAACAAAAGGAAGCCGACGCATTTCGTAGCCATGTGGCCACTTCATCAGGACATTAGTACTAATGCCCTGATGAAGTGGTCACATGGCTACGAAACGCATTGGCTTCCTTTTGTTTGGTGTGTGGGTGAATAAAGAATAAAATCAAAATTGTCTCCTGAGGTCAGCGCGGAGGAATCCCGTAAATACAAATACCTTGTTGACAAAAATATGTAATACTAAACAGCTATGATGGCAGATTCCATAGACTGGAAAGCGGTAAAAGCCAGAAATATTTTTGTGGTGTATACAGCTGTTAAATCAGGCTAGCAAAACAGTTGTGAAATGCAATAACCTTTCTATTATTTATGTGTATATATGTTTTGATTTAAATTCTTTCATCACCTTGACAAATATACGTAACACTAAAAGGCCACATTGCTAGATAGGTGCATGCACAGAAATGAACATGAAGCAAAATCAGGTACAGTTGAAGCGTGTTCATTTGCTAAATTGGACTTGTAAAACAGGTATTTAAAAATAAAGTGGGCCCTGTTTTATTATGTATTAAAAAAATACAAATCCCCGCCGGTAGCTAGGTAGGATGTGTGAAAATATGAGGGTCAGTAGGTGCTCTGGACCTCTGGTCTAGCTGTCTTTGGAAAGACTACCCAAGGACGGAGCTCATCGCACTGAACACCTGTACTTCTTTCCTGTGGGCACTACACTACTCAGACAACACAGAGTAAGGCTACCACATTCTTGTAAGATTTTATTGGGTCACCAACAGTAAACAGCAAATACTACATTCCCAGGAAATATACAAGATGGTGCAGGTGAAAGAGTCTTACACTTCCAGTGGCTCACCAGGTATCAAACCTTTCACAACTTTGGGGATCCAGCACCAACTACTCCACCCAGCAGCAACCTACTTTGGTGGGCACCCATTCAGAGAAAGTATCGGCAAGCTTAGTAAAGTGATCAAGCACATGAGGTATGTGGCCAGGTGATTTGTGGGTTTAGTGTTGGACAGGTAGAGCAGTTCTGTAATCTACTTGCTGGAAACATAGACCTTACGCTTAGATTCTGTAGAATCACAACAGTGCCAGAAGCAAGTGGTTTTTATATACATCAGCTCCTATTTCAGGGCATTGTGCCCCATAGGATTGGTGGGTGACAGCTGTTTCGTCATTGGTTGCTTGATCAATCTGACTGCATAATTGTCCTCTGAATGATGCAGTTTAGTACACCCAAGGGAGTTGAAGCAATCCTCTATAAGCAGGCTTTCGACAAATTAGCAGACAAAAGGGGGAACCTAGCAGTTTCACATAAATCAAATGGCTCAGTCATGCCCCTTGACTTGCAGAACCAATGAATACTACGTCTGCCATTATTGAGAGTATTTCACTCCTCATATATGACCAGATGCTGAGTCGACACAGGTTCAATACTTCAAAAAAGCAAGCAGTTGAAAGAAGCCACTATAGTCTATGTTTTTCAGCATTTTATTCTCAGACTTATACTATAAACTTCCGTTCTCAAAGTTCTTAAGCGCTGAAGTAATGCACCAACCAGTGACATAGGTCTTTCTATTCCTGTTTGTAATATTGAGCTGTGCGTCCCTACATATTATCCCAAGGCTGTAAAATCCTGAAATGGCTGCTGCTTTCTATGCCAATATCTTTTATAGTAATAATCTCCCTGATTGGCTGTGCTTGACCATATGATGTGAAATCCAGCCATTTAAGGAAATGGACAGCACTCTCTTAATCCTTAATCCAGACACTTAAAGAAACAGACAGCACTCACCGGATGACAGTCAGAACCTCATTTATTAGATGTGTCTAAAACCACATAGACATGGGAACAGGAAGAAGGATGACAGCAAAACAAACAACAGCCATTTCACACTACACGGGTTGAACCCGTTGAAGCACAGTGTAGCGTGAAACAGCCGTTGTTAGTTTTGCTGTCATCCTCCCTCCTGTTCCCATGTCTATGTGGTTTTAGACACATCTAATAAATGAGGTTCTGCTGTCATCCGGTGAGTGCTGTCTGTTTCTTTAAGTGTCTGGATTAAGGATTAAGAGAGTGCTGTCCGTTTCCTTAAATGTCTGGGTTTGACTAAAGACTACTATACCAAAGAATGTGCACCTGGAGACATAAGAGCGACTTCTGGAGGCTGAATCTGGAAGCATGCGTTGATCCCATCGATCCCAAAGATTAAGAGCGTGCTATCAGGTAGAGCCCGACCGTCTCTATTTTTACTGGACCTGACCATATGATGTGACAAACATATTCAAAGGGTGCAATCATTACTTTATTTTCAGAGGGCAGAGCTGTGGCTGTGGCTTAACATATATTCAGTAGGCACATTGGTAAGACGATCTTTATTCAGAGGGCACAGTGGCAGATAATTTATTTTTAAAGAAAATAGTGCTCATCTAACATTTATTAAAGAGGTAAATGGTAACTATGTAAAAATTTAGTGGCACAGGGTCTGGCTAAGTATATATTCTCGGGGTACAGTGGTAGCTTAATATATATTTAGGGGGCACAGTGGTGGCTACTTACTCATTTAGTGGGTAAAGTAGAGGCTGTATACTGTATATAGTCAGGGAGCACAGTGGTTGCTATGTATATATGCAGGGGGTATAGCTGTGCTATGTATATATTCAGGGGTTACAGTGGTGCCTAAATATACATTTATGGAGATAAAATGACAAATTTTGTGTTCAAAGGCAATCGTTGTCCAAAATTATCAGCAGTGAGAAAACTGTTCTTCAGTTGGAGATGGCAGGTAGACAGGTCTGGTTATACGCTCCTGCATCAACCGCCATTTTAAGAGTGGAAGAGCTGTGCAGACTTTGAGGATGGTGGACAACCTGGAATACATATGTCTATATTTATATATTTTAGTCCATGGCACAAGATAATGTCCTCAACACATTTCTAAAATATAGAGTGTACAAGATCTTTCTGACATCAATAGCCCCCACTTAGAAACTTTAGATAAGAAACTACTAGCAAAAGTTAAAAAACAAAGCAAAAACGCTTCCAATTAAAAACTTTTTTATTACTATTGTTTGCAAGGTGCCCATATCTCTAGATCACTGTATTTTCAGTTTTTACCAATTCCCAAATATACATGCTCACTTAAATTGAGCTCAGTTGAATTCCCGCACATACATACTCAATTAAATTGAGCTCAGTTGAATTCCCGCATATACATACTCACTTAAGTTGAGCTCAGTTGAATTCCCGCACATACATACTCACTTAAATTGAGCTCAGTTGAATTCCCGCACATACATACTCACTTAAATTGAGCTCAGTTGAATTCCCGCACATACATACTCATTAAGTTGAGCTCAGTTGAATTCCCGCACATACATACTCACTTAAATTGAGCTCAGTTGAATTCCCGCACATACATACTCACTTAAATTGAGCTCAGTTGAATTCCCGCACATACATACTCATTAAGTTGAGCTCAGTTGAATTCCCGCACATACATACTCACTTAAATTGAGCTCAGTTGAATTCCCGCACATACATACTCACTTAAATTGAGCTCAGTTGAATTCCCGCACATACATACTCACTTAAATTGAGCTCAGTTGGGTTTTTATTATGGAATGTGGCTCCTCTTGATAGTTCTTCTACAGAAGTCCAGTACTATCCATACCACCTAACAGGTCAAAGGGAGTGCTTTGCTTTTTACCCTTTCACACCTGAACAAGGATCTGGCCTTCACTGCTGAATTCCCTTGGTTGTGTCTACTGAGTAATTGCTGGCCAGTGGTTTGAACCATGAGATAAAGAACAATTCGAGTCAAAATCAGGAGGGACAAATCCAAAATATTCTGGTAGCAGAACAGTTACATATTCCATGTTATGCATATATCAACTCAAACTTGGGTACAGGGAGAAATAAAGCATAAACCACTGTAACTACACCCTATTGGTTCTTGTACAGACTGGAAGATCCCTAGCCACACAACTAGAAACTACTACTCAAACGGATCCCGAAAAGGCCCTCGAACTGTTTGTTGTTCTTCCTGAGTAACCAGAGAGGAGGTCACTATAAAAAACTAACCAGGGTAAGGAAAATGAGCAATGGTAGACAGAAACTCAAGGTTAGCAAACATAAAGCACTGTGCCATGGGTCGGGCTTACCCTGGAGGGACATGGCTGAGTGTCTACTGGGTCTTCACTACAGCCAGTGGTGTTAAGGATAGGCTAGGCTGCTGGTAGACACCAAGTACCACTCCACAGAAGTCCCTGGGACTGCAGCAGCTGACCAGAGGGTCAGAGAAGTAGGAACAAGGTACATGAGGGTGAGAGAGGCGCATGGTTAGGTGGTCCAAGGTCGGGGAAGGCAGCATAGAATCGGGGTAAAAATCCAAGGTCAGGAGTGGAGAGATCAGACAGGATGAGTAACAGGCCGGGTCAAACAAAGAAAAAAACAATTCTAAAAAGCAAGTTAATGGGTCTAGCAGGTAGTAACTAGGTACCAATGATCAGATGAGAAATAGTGGATGAAGTCACTTGATATATCACCTTCTAGCAGGGGATAGGCTGGGGAACCAAATCTCTCCAGGACAGTGTGGATACAAATTCCTGCAGAGTTTGGCTGTGCTCACTATGACTGATGATCAGCAGCTCAGAGTGATGGTCAGGTACTGGATGGAGCAAGAGCGAAACTCACGATGAGTAGGGTGGTGCCTAGAAACCGTGAGAATGGCCGGCATAATAACCTGTTCTATAAGAGACTATTTGTAAAGAGTGCAATTTTGTACTCTCTAGGTATAATGAATTGTTTATCTTGGATACTTTGCTTTTTGTGTTTACTACCATTACGGTAAAGGATGAAGAGAAAGAAAGAGGTGTCCATTTTTACGTGGCTTTGTAATTATTTGATAATGAAATTACATAAAATGTCATATGTATATCAAGAAATGTTCTGCAGTGTTCTAACTTACTTTTTGCTTTATTTGTTCTCTGTTCTTTAGAAAACCAATTCCCCAAACTAACCCCATCAATGCAGATTGTACACTGGAATTCTGTAGACTGTATATTATGGGGTTCAACATGGGGATGACAGCTGTAAATACTGTGTTACCGACTAACTCCAGGACATCAGAGTCAGATGGGATCACATACCCTAGTAAGCCCGTCCCATAGTAAATGGAGATGACGGTGATGTGGGAGGAGCAGGTGGAGAAGGCTTTTTTTTGGCTTTCTTTGGACTTCATTTTGAAGATGACTGAAAAAATTTTTGCATAAGAAACAAGAGTGCACACAAAGGGAATAAATGCCAAAATCAACATTTCAATGCTTACAATAACAAACAGCATTAGCGTCCCGGTACAGATGGTCTTTGTTAGCGCCTTAGGATGGCAGAAGAACTGGTGGATGACGTTGGAGTGACAGGAGGTCATGAAAAATACCGAGCCTACAAGAATCAAAGAGTTTACAAAAGCGGCTGCCCAAATCCCAGTAGTTATTAGGGTGCAATTTCTCCGACTTAAGATCCGATGATAATGTAAAGGGAGGCAGATGGCGACATATCGGTCATAAGCCATGATGAATAGGAGAATACTCTCTGCATTCGCCACAACTGTGAAAAAGTACAACTGAGCGTAACATTGTAAGGAGGAAACAATGTGACTCCCAGAAAATAGTACGTGTAGTAACTTAGGAATCGTGACCGATGTATAAAATATGTCTACAATGGATAAATTACTAATAAAGAGATACATTGGTTTATGCAACTGAACTTCCAGACATATGACTGTGATAATAGAAGAATTGACGAGAACTCCGACCAAATATATGAAAGAAAAGAAGAAGGAAACGATCCGATTGCTCTTTGAATCTCCAGAAAAGGGCAAAATGTAAAAGTATTTAAAAGAAGTTTCATTTTTCATTAGTATTTTCTTTAAAAGAAAAAACACAATTAGAAATTGCACACATATTATATCGCTAAGACCCCTGGACTTGTCCTGGAAGGTAACCTTTGATAGGCAGCGCGAACACTGATGACCCGTTTCCTTCTAAGATACATGGCTTTTTCGGAGGTTTGCAGCAGCTGATTTTGCTCCAATAGTGGTTGTGGCTCCTATAACCTGATTAGGTGAGTGGTTCGGTTACCATTCAGGATTCCTATCAATAATTGGATAACACCCTATTTGTGCTTTTCTTTCCTTTTAGCTCACCAGTAGCATAAAGTGATACACGTGTCGTTAGATTTATGAGAATTACTCTAGCTACCTCATTTCCACTGGAGGCACCTATCTGATAGGATTCTTTGTAAAATTGCTTTTTATGATATTTATTAATAAAGTATGTAATATTTTTTTAAAAAGAAATTAGGTAGGTTTGTCACATAAAACACAGGTAACGCATTTCTGGCCTTCGAGCATAGACTAAGAGCCAGGGGCATAACTACAATAGGTGCAGGGGTTGCGATCGCACCCGGGCCCTGCAGCCTAGGGGGGCCCCAAAAGTCCCTTTGGCCTATAGAAAAAGACTAATACTATCAAAGATTTGCAATAATTGGGGGCCCTGTTGGAGCTTTCGCATCGGGGCCCCTGAGCCGGAAGTTACGCCACTGCTAAGAGCTGTGGAGGCCAGAAATGCGTTACCTGTGTTTTCTCTTCATCCATGTTTTTACCCATGTGCTTACCGACCTAGTATTCTTAAATCGATCAATAAACTCCTGTCATTGTTGAAATATTCAAGTGCTGGTTCTCAATATGGACTCTTATCAATACACTGATTGCTTTGTACCAAACTTCATAAAGAGCACAAGAACATGTATTGTGGAATAAGCTATGAGCCTGGTGTCTTACATGTGTAAACTCCTTATACACTATTTAGCCGGCTGTATATTTTAGGAAGAGTTATTCTACTTTCCAGACTATAAAGGATGCCTACTGTCACTGGCGTAACCTGAAGCACGTGGGCTCCAATGGGGCCCCCAATTATTGAAAATCATTAATAGCAACAGTCTTTTTCTGTAAGCCAAAGGGACTTTTGGGACCCCCTAGGCTCAAGGGACTGGCGCGATTGCAACCCCTGCACCTATTGTAGTTACTCCCGTGCCTATTGTAGTTTTCAAGCATTCCTGTGCCACACTGATTTTCTATGTCCTTTATGATCACACACAGTGGCGTAACTACCGCGGTCGCAGCCCTGTGCCCCGTGCTTCCAGCCGCCCGCCGCATCCCCGATAGCGCTGGACGAGGAGTGGAGGGAGGACGGGAAGTGAGAGAAGCCTCACTTCACGCAGCTGTGCCCGTCCCTCCTCTCCTCTGTGATCTGTGCAGAAGCCGGCAGACAGGCACTCGCGCTAGCACCACCCCCAGCTCCTCAAAAATTTTCAACAGCGCCCCCCATACCCCCCGCTCCTAACCTAAGGGGCCCGCGACTCTGAAGTTACGCCACTGTTAACACATAAATGTGAGCAAATAAGGATGGCATCACATACGCAACCTATATGGTACAGAGACAGAATGGAGAGTATGCAGGAGAGCGGCTTTGACTGAGACTCTTCTGCTAAGTGTAAATCCACTTGTTTTCTACATATGACAGTTCTATTTTTCTTCACCTATGCACCAAAGATCCATTCTATTAACCCTCATGTGGACACAAGCTATCCCTAACCCTCTAGCAAGATCAGGACAGTCTCTCCTGCTCAGCATTAATTATATAGATTGAGGGAGAACTGTGCAGCTGTTTAGCTATCTCAGAGACAGAAGCATAGCTCTTATGAATTCTCTACCCTTGCGATTAAAGGAAGCAGTCAGGTAGGTCTGGAACCGCTGACTTTAGGCTATGGGCTGATGTTGCTTTTGGGATACAGAATTTTTCGACAGCAAAACTGCACCACAATACGGATGCGATTTTGGTGTATTTTTGATCTGAGCGCGTCCATGCAAATCCAAGGAGTTGCATGAATTTCATTCAAGCAAATGGATTGCAAAATACCCAAGTGTGAAACTAGCCTAAACTGCAAGGAAAACAAGAGCACATTGGCACTGTTATTAATATTTACCAAAATTTACATTTGACATAATTTTTTCAAAGGACAAAACAAATCAGTTTTGAACTTTTTGAGCACAATGATTAATAATAAGATATAGTCACTTTTGAAAATCGGGATAATTTTTGGACCTCGTTCGCGCAGCAAAATTTCACTATTTGTTGAGTTCCACTTTCGCAAGTTGGAATCACAAGTGACAAGTATTCACAAATAGTCACACAAAGGTGGATATAAAAAGAGGAGAATAATACATTTTCTTCTTTTTCTTTTTTAACCTTCGAGGACCAACTTCTCGAGCTGTGTTTAAAAAAGAAAAGTACGTCAACAATGGTATGTTTGCTTCTAGCTTCGGAAGGCGAACACCGCATTTATAGGGTATATTTTACCTGGCTTTAATATCTTTTTGCTAAATTTTTGGGATAGTAAGCCCCTCACCTACCTATTTCTGAAGGTCTAACCTAATCAATTTTGTATTACTGTAGAACTTTTACAATACGTTTGTTTCACATCTGTGTTATTATCAGTTCAGGCATTGTTGTCTTTTTCACTTGAGGTTTTTTAAAGAAGTTTCACATCGGCGTTTTGCAAATCCGGCAGAATTCCTCCTTTTTGCAAACAACCGGATCCGGCAACATTACGTACTGACCAATGAATTGGTAATGGAGTTCTGGAAATGTGTGTTGACTTGTGGTTTCATCCGGATCCGGCAAATCCGGCACTTTAGGCACTGGACAAAAATTGCTGCTAAAACAAGCCTGAAATGTTGGATTTGCCGAATCTGGATGAAACCGCAAGTCAACACACATTACCGGAACTCCATTTGAAATGCATTGGTCAGAACGCAATGTCGCCAGATCCGGGTTTATTTGGCAAAGAAGGCAGAATTCTGCCGGATTTGAAAAACCAGGATGTGAAGGTACTGTAAAATGTATTTATTTTAGGTCATAAGAAAATATAAAATATTCTTTAAAAAAAAGTATACATTCATTGTTTTAATTTAATTTAGTAAAATATTATTATGTGGCCTTTTTCTGCTATGAAATACGAAATGTGTTTTTAAATAAAATGGTAAATTTGTTATTACTGTATTTGTCCAATTTAGTAGAGCTTAAAGGGTTGAATTAGAGCGAGGTGCTGATTTCTCTATCCACTTGGGAAGCCTTCAGCTCTTCAATTTTGCACGGAAAAAAAACAGTAAAATAAAATGTAAAGCTCAGTTAGTTATGGAAATACATTCTCTTAAATATATCCCAAATATTATTTCATCACTTCCAGTTTTAGTTGTACATTTAATTAAATTACATTTTTATCATTTTAAATTATTATTTAATAATCATTTTAAATTACATTTCTGAAAACATCTCAAGGAGACGTAACTGCTGATATGAGGAATGTTCCGATAGTGTTTGAATGGTAAAATATATCTTTAATAAATACAAATTCCACAAAATGAACCAATAAACTATATTAATATTGTGTTTTAAAATTTACTAATCTCTCAGTTTAATAGAAATTAGGTAAGGAATTTATTTTCTGATCCTTGAAGTATAAAATTTATAACATAAAATGTTAAATTGAAATGTCCCTATCTGCTCCACTTACCGGTATAGTAACGTAGGGCTTGTCCTGATTTAAGATGCTTCAGTGAGGTGGGCTGGAGCATTGGACCAAGTATATATTGTGTTGGGGGCAATTAATCATAGATCTATAATTACCCATGAGGAAAAAGATGTTTACGACTAAATCACCAAAGCCATGGCTCACGAGTCCTGATGTAATGATTTGCTAAGTTCTTTCTTCTAAGATTTTATTTTACATATTTATTCATTTATTATTTTGGGCTAAATTATAGCAAGGTCATAAGTGGTAAATACCCTTTAGCCTCCACCATTTAGATCTCTACAATTAGTATATGGCCTCCAACTATTATAAAATCATTTTCAAGTAATATTTGTTGGGTACTGTCAAGGGTGGCTACAACGCACAAAAGGGTATGGAAGCAGGATGGCAGTAACGGGCTAAAGTTGATCAGGGAACTAGTCTGGCCCTTAGACTGGTGGTCTCTAGCTGATCTTGTTTCCAGAAATAACTCTAAAGGCCACGTAACACTTGTTGACATCGCTGCCGATTACATAGGCGACGTAGGGGCGTGGCCTATCGGCACCGATATCTCCCCTGCATCGCCTAATGTAATTGGGCGATGGTGACACCTTTTAGTGGTCGCCTGGTTTCAGAGCAGTGCTCTTAATCCAGGCAGCCGATCTGGGGCGATGTGCACACATCGCCCCATGTAAACGGCCACCGGCGACCTGACAGGCGATGGGAGCCATAATCTCTCATAGTCCTGCATAGCCGCTGGGGTTTTGAGAGACCCTGGTGGCGATGTCGCCTGTCAGATCGCCGGCGCGTCACTGGAGGTGTCGCCCCATGTAAATGGGGGACGGCGACGCTGGCGGGGCACCAAAAACGTGTGCGCTCCTGCCAGTCGCTGCCAACATCTCCAGCGCCGTCGACAGGTGTGATGGTACCCTAAAGGTGAGGATGTCTGGGTCACCACCCTTGACCTGCTCGCCCTAGGCTCTAATCCCCTCACTTACACCCAGGAACCAGGATAGTCAGACAACTCCACCCAGGTGTTGACATAGGAACAGCAACTCCAAAGAAAAGACAGCTACTCAAAACTCTGGCAGAAACCGCACACAGCATGACACAGCTCACAGGTCAAAGAGTGAATGAAAGCCTTCAGTGACACCAGTTGATGGGTAATAGGCTTATTTAAAGGCTGGGGTAGTGGACAACTGCATTACCTGACACACACAGCAGAAGTTCACCTGGAGAGCCACAGCCAGCTAATACCATGGACAGTTAATACAGCTACAGTTACTGATGTTAACCCTTAAAGTACCAACAGAATTAAACACATTTTAACTACTGCAGAGCAGCTCACAGAGACTGTAGAGCAGTCTACATGTGACAGACACTCAGCGGTGAAGGACTTGGTGCTTAATGGTAGTAGAAAATATCCAATAAGACTAATACCATGGCACATCAATGAAGTCCAAAATAAAATTTTATTGATAACATTTCAGAAATCTGTGCCTATAAATGGCCAATGTAATGTTTCGACCGACTGACCTTGACCATGGCCTGTAGTCAATGGTGCGGATATGTTAACAATCGCATTGCTGGAACAGAATGAACACCAGTCTTCAGAGAACATCAATTGTGGTATTTCGATCGTGGTGTATTAGTCAATGTGTTTCAGGGCTCCAGGGCCCCTTCCTCATGACAAACCAACATACCTTGATCACGGCCGACAGAGTAACAGAAAGAAGCGTGCAATAGATATGTGTTAAGCTTCTGTCTCTAAGGCCAGTTTCACACTCGCTTTTTACAATGCTGCATATAGAGCCACCCAATGCGTGCAGCGCCGCATGCGAGGAGCGTCCCTATGATTACCATGAGGACGCGTTGTGCCTGTGTCTGTCTGCGTTTGCTTGCGGTCGCGTGCGTATAAGCCATGGTCTCCCAGATGCACAAAAAATGCATCTTGTTGCATTTTTTGTGTGTACATGAGAGCTTTTTTTGTACGGAAGCGTCCGTGAGCCCACAAAGCATGCATGTATTCCTATGGGAGCGCAGTACCATCCGCAGGCCAAGCAAGTGAACACATGCATTCCCATGGAGATTAATTAAAATCTGATTCTCTCTCCTCTCTCTCTGATCTCTCCTATTTCTCTCCAATCTCTCTCTGATCTCTCCTCGATCTCTCCTCTATCTCTCCTTTCTCTCTCCGATCTTTCCTCTCTCTTTTGTCTCTCTCCGATCTTTCCTCTTTCTTCTGTCTCTCCCTGATCTCTCTGATATTTCCTCAATCTCTCCTGTCTCTCTCCGATCTTTCCTCTCTCTCCTGTCTCTCTCTGATCTCTCCTCTCTCTCTTCTGTCTCTCCTCCCTCCGGCCGGCAATGGATTCCTATGGAGACTGATTCTGTCAACTCATGCGGTTAATCATCGCTGCAGTGACGGCATTGCGTTTGCATCTGCAGGAGATCCAAACACTAGTGTGAAAGCAGCCTTACTCTGCCGACCGTGATCAAGGTCAGTAGAAGAGAACGTTACATTGACCATTTATAGGCACAGATTTCTTCGATTTTATCAATAAACTTGTATATTGGACTGTATTGATGTGCCATGGTATTACTCTTATTATAAAATCAGTCAGCTAGAAATACAAATCAAATTCGAGTAAAATTTTATGAAATTCATATCTTCCAGCAAATTGAATTTTTGCGATCTGCTGTCTTTTAATTCATGGCAGAAGATTGGATCAGATACAGACGTGTGGCAAGACCCAGGTGAGACCATGAGACCTTACCCCTACTGCCTTGCAGCTATCACATATATCGCAGCCAATCTGGAGAGACTATCATAGTCTGAATAAAACCCTAAGCAGGGAACGCAGCTGCCAGGTGATTTTAGCATAGTGAGAGAATGTCAGCAATAGAGATAAAAATCAAAATGTTGTGTTATACAGAGCCTGATGAAGAGACCAGAATAGTCCCGAAAGTTGCAATTTTTTGCCATCCTTGCAGTTAGCTATCAAAATGTATCAGCCACTGAGAATTCTAAATTCAAATATTTTTCAATCTATTGGCTAAACTGTGTTGTCGCCATTTGTTACATCATCATCCCAAAGTTAGAGACATTTCTTGGGCATGCATGGTAACATCCTGATTGCCTCAGCTTATCTCTCTTATATAGTGCTGGCATTACCATATGTATATATATATATATATATATATATATATATATATATATATATTTTCTATTGACTGAATTTTAGTATCCTATACACGCAGGTGGATGTGTCTTAGGGACCCTTTACACACCACCACTGCAAGGTAGAAACTGCCTGGCATTGGGGATAATTGTGCCTGTTGCCATGAAATTGCTACGAAATGGCGGCGTGTAAATAGGGAAATTCCTTCCGGTGTCCTGCAGTTGACTCAGATACCTGTTGCTGAGCCGTGCTCAAAAACCGAAGGCAACACAAAGGCACAATTGCCATGGTAGTGGAGTGTAAACGGGGCACAGGGATGGATGTTGCGTCGCCTAGTGATTTCACAGGGGCGTGCCACAGTGTCATGGATACCACGCCCCATCAGCGATCATTGGTGGGGGCTACTGTGTAACCATTGGCTGTCCCTTCATAGGGCGCCATATTTAAAGAGCTGTCCATTCACACTACACAATTGCAATGGCGTCATGTATTAGCCAGCCTTCCTGCGCAGGCTGGCCAATCATGACATTATTGCGTTGTCCAATCAGCGTATTAGCGTCACGGAATACACAACTTTGTCACAACTATGTACTTGCGGCGCGAAAGATGTACGCCCATATTCCTTTGTGGTAGCGGCGTGTGAAGCAGTGAAGGTATTCCACAGGAAGTTGTCCACAGGTATTATCGGAACTTCCGGGCAACAAAGATACCTTCAGTTAACAATGCAACGGCAGCGGGTACATGCGGCATCAGTGATCGGTATCCACCATCAAAAACGTGCGCGTGCACGTGTGGTGGATATCTGTTGCTAGGCACAGTGGCGGGGTGTAAAGGTACCTTCACAGTTCTTAAGTTTCACATTCCTAACTCAAGTGTGCACCTTAACTAAAATAAACGGTCTTTCTCTATTCCACAAGACGAGGTACAGAGAAAGAGAAATATGATTTATGATTGTGTTTTTTTCCTGATGAAGAGACGTGTGTGCCTTGCTAAATAAACCATTCAGAATTATTTTATGATCCTGGACTCATCTGATCTGGTCATTTACAGCAACACAGAGGAACAAAACACAACACTAACAGATTTTTAAGCTTTTTTAATTGAAAAAACAGTCCAAAAGTTGATTTTTGTAAGAAGATTCCTGCATTCCCCTTGTTAATACACAGGTGGTGTGCGTTAAAGAATCTGTGACTTTTCTAGAGGATCAAGAGTTTTGTTCTACGTTGAATGAAGAAGGGATTCCATTTGTGGACTTCTGTTTTGGGATTAGGACACAACAAAAGGTTTGCAGTTTGGATGGAGAAGAATCAAGTTCTTAACAAGCCATACAAATATCACTATTTTGGGATTTGCAAAAAGGAAGAAACAATAGTATATCAGGAAACACAGGGTATCCCGCTATTGTGCCAATTTGGAATCTTTTCGGAAGCTGTCAAAATTCCCCCCCTTTTGCTTTTATAGTGGGAAGAATCTAAAAGTGTGGTTATCCAGTAGTCCCAATATAAATATGAGGTGGATGACAATGTCCAAACCCCAGTAAGGCGTCAGTAGGTGACACTTTCCTCATCAGCTGTCAATGGGTGAACCCAAACTTACCCGCAATGCGGTTTGGCTGCTGCTTTATAAAATCTGTCACTCCTTTACACTGCTAGTACAGATGCCGCAACATATTGTAGCGCCCACCACTGTGGTGCCAATGTCTCCACAGCATTCTCACGCTGCAGGCGGCCTTGCTAGGCCTACTCAGACTCCACAGTAGCACAGGCCATGCCTACAGCACTTCAACTCCTCTTAAAGGGCCAGTATGTCCTAACATTGAAATGTTTCTCAGCCTATGGCTGAGAAGCACAGTGAGAACTAAGATATGCCATGGACTTCTATAGCCCCCACCCTGGACCTGCCCCCATCCACTTTCCCTATGCCATGGACTTCTATAGCCCCCACCATGGATTTTCCCCCATCTGCCTTCCCTACAGCCCCTACCCAACATCCCCACAGATCCCTATCCCTATTCCCTTTTGTACACTCACTTTGGCAAAACTAATGTGTATTTAGTTCTGCCAATAAAGCTTCTTTGAATCTTGAATCTTGTATTTGAGGGACCTTCCCTCATCGGGAGATGCCTGAGCAATGCAATCTTATACCTAATGTCTTGTTGCTAGTTCTCATGTCCCTTTCCTATACCCTGTTCTTGTGTCAGTTCACCCATATCCATGTCTGCTAACCGGTGTCTCGTCCTAGTACCTTCCTGCATCTGCTGTGCCACCATCTACCAGCCTGCACTTGCCTACATCTGCTGTACCACTATCAGCTTGCACCTGCTGTGCCGCCATCTACCGACCTACATCTACTCTCAGGAAGCTGGGAAAAGGTGTGTGACAGTCCGCGCCACCGGGTACCAAAGAAATCACCTGGGATGCAGGAAGTTATTTCAAGCTTTATCGTTATTCTCCAACATGTTTCAGCGCTCCACCTGGCGCCTTCCTCAGGGATATCCACTATCAGCTTGCATCTGCTGTGCCGCCATCTACCGACCTACATCTACTGGGCCATCTACCAGTCTGTACCTGTTTGCACCTGCTGTGCCATCTATCATCTTGCACCTGCTGTGCTGCTATATTCCAGCCTGCACCTGCTGATACTTGCTGTTCCTCACCAGATGATAGCATTGACCGCTCTGGCCGCATCAATCCAGTGTTTCTGTCCATAAAAGCTGTACCCTGGAGTTAGCTGTCATGGCACCAAGACCCCCTGGGGCTGCACCTGATAACTATCTACCTGAAAAGCCTATCCGCACCACACCACCTAATTAACACTCAGTGGTCATTTAGGTTGCTCTTTCATGTGGCGATTGGTAATGGGCCAGTGGGTCCACTCCAGGATGTTCACCCCGTGTTACACATATTCAATGTCATCAGGTTGCAAAATCTCAAAGCAGGCATTACTTTGGCAGACCATTCTGTTTTTGAAAAACTAGTTGGGAATGCTGTGCCGCATAAGAAAGGTTGAATTGAGCCAACACTTTTGCTGGACATAAGCACCACCTTCCTCAAGAAGATATAATTTATTGAAAAAATGTTGCACAATTTAATTCAGAACATGTGCAATGAAGTGAGTATGATCTAGTTTGCCAAAGCGTAAAGGGAACCTGTCACCCCCTCTGGGCATTCTAAACTGTTCCACCAGCTGTAACATGATGTAATTGGGGTTCCTGTAGCCCCTCTATGTGCTCAGACATCCCCCTGCACCTCAGAAATTAACATTGATTCTCTCCCGTGCTGTATGTAAATGACTCTTGGAAAAGTCCTGGACGTCTGCTCTCAGTGGTCCTCGCCACCCCCCTGGCTGGAACTCTCGCCTTGCTCCATTGAAACTGCCGCCCTTCATGTGTATGGATGTTGAGTGACAGGCACTACTCTCATGCCTACGCAGTGGCGTGGGTCACCATGCTCCATTGAAGACACAGTGCCCGACGTTTCGCGAGATTCTACTGCACAGGCGCGAACCTTCACAAATCTCGCGAGACTGCGTTTTCAATGGAACACAGTGACCCGCACCACTGCGCATGCGTGAGAGTAGTGCCTGTCACTCAACATCCATACACAGGAGGGGCGGCAGTTTCAATGGAGCGGACTGAGTATTCTAGCCAGGGGTGGTAGCAAGGGCAACAGAGAGCAGACCCTCCTGGACCCTTTCAGGAGTCATTACCATACAGCGCAGGAGAGAATAAAAGTTCATTTTTCAGGTATTAGAGGGATGTCTGGGCATATAGAGGGGTTACAGGAACCCCAATTACATCGTGTTACAGCTCGCGGGCACAGTTAGAATACTCAAAGAGGGTGACAGGTTCACTTTAAGGCATTGAGTGTTCCAGGAATTTTTGCTCATGGCAATGTCCATTTGCAATTGCCTGATTTGGCATAGTGTGAGGCTGTGTGCTCACAGTCCGGAGGAGCTGCATCTTGGATACAGCTCCTCCGGATCTGAGGGAACTTGCGGTTGCCCGCAGAGAGACCACAGCCGCCCTGTACTCAACATCTGTGGTGGATGCAGGGCAGCTTCTTTCTGCATGCACCTGATGAAATGAACATGCTGCAGAGGAGCGGAATGCCAGCAACCTGCACCACAGCTGAAAACATGCTGCGGTCGGGAGAAGTATAGTGGGCATGGGATTTCTTGAAATCCCATCTACTATGCTGCTACTGTACTATGCAGCATTTTGGACTCAGCGCCAAGATGCTGCGTACAAAATGCTGTTTAGACTGATCATGTGCCCATACCCTGAGAGGCCTAGGGAATCCATCATGAGTGGCAGAGGACTAGAAGATGCAGCAAGAGCTGGATGGAGGTGAGTAGTCGAGGGCCAGAGAGGAGAGCAAAGCACGGGTGTAAGGTTTTTGGTTTTTTTTACTTTAATTATGCTCTGGGGCCTGGAGAGACTAAGTCCAATCAGCGCTGAAGTGTGTGAATAGTCTGCATGACAGTGTTTGTGAACCAACTAATACTGCATCTTAGTTTTATTACTAAGAATATCCTAGGAGCTTTGGATTCATGAGTATATGGCAGTGGTTGATGTAGCTTTGCAATGATCACTGTATCCTTTACTAAGACGTGTAGTAGAGGGGCTACAAGGACACTACACTTCAGGAAGGCAAATTTCCAACGGTTGAGAGATGATCTTAGTGCAATAAACTGGGACGATGTCCTGAGACATAAAAGTACACAACACAAATGGGAGATGTTTATTAGCATCCTGAATAGGACCTGTGCACAATATATACCCTATGGGAATAAGCATGCTAGAAATAGGAGGAAACCACTATGGCTAAATAAAGCGGTAAGAAGTGCAATATGTGACAAAAAGAAAGCATTTAGGGAATTAAAGCAAGTAGGTAGTGATGAGGCATTAAATAAATACAGAAAATTAAATAACATTTGTAAAAAGCAAATCAAGGCAGCAAAGATTGAGACAGAGAGACTCATTGCCAGAGAAAGTAAAAAGAATCCCAAAATATTTTTTAACTACATAAATAGTAAGAAAACTAAAAAATGATGGTGTTGGCCCCTTTAAAAATAGTCTGGGTGAAATGGTGGATGAGGATGAGGAAAAAGCCAATATGCTAAATGACTTTTTTTCAACAGTATTTACACAAGAAAATCCCATGACAAACAATATGATCAGTGATAACAAAAAGTCTCAATTAAATGTCACCTGCTTAACCCAAGAGCAAGTACGGCATCGTCTAAAAATCACTAAAATTGACAAATCCCCGGGCCCGGATGGGATACACCCCAGAGTGCTGCAGGAATTAAGTACTGTCATAGATAGACCATTATTTTTAATATTTAAAGATTCCATAATAACAGGGTCTGTACCACAGGACTGGCGTATAGCAAATGTGGTGCCAATATTCAAAAAGGGGACAAAAACTGAACTTGGAAATTATAGGCCAGTAAGCTTAACCTCTACTGTGGGTAAAATCCTTGAGGGTTTTCTAAGAGATGCTATACTGGAGTATCTGAAGAAAAATAACCTCATGACCCAATATCAACATGGTTTTACGAGGGACCGTTCCTGTCAAACTAATCTGATAAGCTTCTATGAAGAAGTAAGTTCTGGACTGGACCAAGGAAATGCAGTGGATGTGGTGTATATGGACTTTTCAAAAGCTTTTGATACGGTGCCACACAAAAGGTTGATACATAAAATGAGGGCAATGGGGATAGGGGAAAATATGTGTAAGTGGGTTAAGAACTGGCTTAGTGATAGGAAACAAAGGGTGGTTATTAATGGAACACACTCAGAATGGGTCACAGTTAAAAGTGGGGTACCACAGGGGTCAGTGTTGGGCCCGCTTCTATTTAATATATTTATTACTGACCTTGTAGGGGGCATACAGAGTAGAATCTCAATATTTGCAGATGACACTAAACTCTGCAGGGTAATCAATACAGAGGAGGACAATTTTATATTACAGGAGGATTTATGTAAACTAGAAGCTTGGGCTGCTAAATGGCAAATGCGCTTTAATGGGGATAAATGTAAAGTTATGCACTTGGGCAGAGGAAACAAAAGGTATAATTATGTGCTTAATTGTAAAACACTGGGCAAAACTGTCACTGAAAAAGACCTGGGTGTATGGGTAGATGACAAACTCACATTTAGTGGCCAATGTCAGGCAGCTGCTGCAAAGGCAAATAAAATAATGGGATGCATTAAAAGAGGCATAGATGCTCATGAGGAGAACATAATTTTACCTCTATACAAGTCACTAGTGCGACCACACTTAGAATACTGTGTACAATTCTGGTCTCCGGTGTATAAGAAAGACATAGCTGAACTAGAGCGGGTCCAGAGAAGAGCGACAAAAGTCATTAGAGGACTAAGGGGTCTGCAATACCAAGACAGGTTATTAAACTTGGGGTTATTTAGCTTGGAAAAACGAAGGCTTAGGGGTGATCTTATAATAATGTATAAATATATGAGGGGACAGTACAGAGACCTTTCTAATGATCTCTTTACTCTTAGGCCTGAGACTGGGACAAGGGGGCGTCCTCTACGTCTGGAGGAAAGAAGGTTTAATCATAATCACAGACGCGGATTCTTTACTGTAAGAGCAGTGAGACTATGGAACTCTCTGCCACATGATGTTGTAATGAGGGAGTCACTACTAACATTTAAGAAGGGCCTGGATGCCTTTCTTGAAAACTATAATATTACCAGTTATACATACTAGATTCTTTGATAGGGCGTTGATCCAGGGAATTAGTCTGATTGCCGTATCTGGAGTCAGGAAGGAATTTTTTCCCCCAATTGGGGCTTAGTGTTGCCACATGGGTTTTTTTTGCCTTCCTCTGGATCAACATGTTAGGCTATGGGTTGAACTAGATGGACTTAAAGTCTTCCTTCAACCTTAAAAACTATGTTACTATGTTACTATGTTACTGTACTAAGCTTGGCTCTGTATTAATGTACCATTGTTGGATTTGATGCTTTATACATGTACAGATAAAGGTTCCGGTTTGTATTCAACTCAGATGGTGATTTCGGTGATGTATTAATGTACTTATAGTGGGTTTAGTACAATTCTCCTGTACTGATGATGATTCTGCTGCTGTTTTTATGTACATACGAGGCTGTGGTGCTGTACTCATGTACTGGTGATGGTTATATATGTATTCATGAACTGTAAATACTTCTGAGGGGGTCTCATGTTTTATTCATGTACTAATAGTAGTTTTGGTAATGTATTCATGTACTAATGATGAAAAACTATGTATTCCTTTACCGATGGTGGTTCTGGTGCTGTATTCATTTATTTATGGTTGTTCTGATGCTTAATTGGATAAGTAATTAATGCCTGACACCGGACACCAATGTTGATCAGGTGTAGAGATGAGCGAGTACTAAAATGCTCGGGTGCTCGAAGCTCGGGCCGAGCATCCCAAGATACTCGTGTACTCGGCCCAAGCACCAAGCCCAATGTAAGTCAATTAGTGACAGACTTCCGGCTATAAAACGAGTGTTTCTGGGAAATGGCGGGAGGGTGGGCTTTTTCAAATCGTTGCAACATACAACACCTTGCTGTGTCTCCCAGAGGGACCCTAACAATCAATCTGCTCTCTGTGAGGTGCCAGCTCACTGTGTGCACTGACGACGGGAGCTGAGTATTTGTGTCAGATCGATAATTATTTGGAGTCCGAGCATCTCGGCGGTACTCGGTGCTCGCTCACCTTTATTCAGGTGTCCTCAGTGCCAGTAGTAAGAACAGGTGGCCAGAAATGCTCAGTTCCGAGGCTGCTCTGTCTTCTGATAGTGGCTGCAGCCTGGTTCTGCACATCCTCCCCCTATTCATTTGAAGAGGCCACTATTAGAAGATAGAGCAGCTCTGGAACTAAGCATTTCGAGCCACCTGTTGCCGCAAGCAGTGGTACCGGCTGTCAGACCCCACTCAATCAAACATTGATGACCTATCCCATGAACAGGTCATCAATATAAAAGTAGTGGACAACCTCAATGATTTTCCTAATATGTTTTAGTTTTTCTCTCTCTTTAGAAAACTCAATCACTTCACTAATCGCAGCAATGCGGATTGTATATTGGAGTTCTGTAGACTGTATACGATCGGATTTATCATGGGGACAATACTTGTATATACTGTATTGACAACTAAATCCAGAACATCAGAGTAAGGTGGTATCAGATACCCAATTAACCATGTCCCATAGTAAATAGAGATGACGGTGATGTGGGATGAGCAGGTGGAGAAGGCCTTTGTTCGACTTTCTTTTGACTTCATCTTGAAGATGATGATGAAAATGTTAATGTAAGAAACAAGAGTGCCCAACAACGGGATGAAAACCAAGATTAAAATTTCTATGCCCACTATAACATACAACATTAGTGTCCCTGTACAGGTGGTTTTCGTAAGGGCCTTAGGATCACAGAAGAACTGGTGGATGACATTGGAGTGACAGGTGGACATGAAAAATATTGAGCCTACAAGAATGAAAGAGTTTAGAAAGGCGGCTGCCCAATTCACAATAGTTATCAGGAGGCAATTTCTCTGACTTAGTATCCGATGATAATGTAAGGGGAGGCAGATAGCAACATATCGGTCATAAGCCATAATGAAAAGGAGAAGTTCCTCGGCTGTCACCAAAACTGAGAAAAAGAACAACTGAGTATAACATTGTGAGAAGGAAATAATGTGATTCCCGGACAATAACCGGTTCAGTAATTTAGGAACCGTGACCGATGTATAAAATATATCTACAATGGATAAATTACAGATGAAGAGATACATTGGTTCATGTAACTGAACATCCAGACATATGACTGCAATAATGGAGGAATTGACGAGAATTCCGGCCAGATAGATCAAGAAGAAGACGGCGGCAAAGAACGGATTATTCTTTGGATCTCCAGAAAATGGCAAAATGTAAAAATACTCAAGAGAAGTCTCATTTTTCATTTTTTGGGGGTAAAAAAATTCTCAAAATATGATATAAATTTCACACATAGTATATCAAATATCAATAAATTAGAGGAATAGAGAAAAGGAAGAGTTGTAATACCTATTTACGTGGTCAACTGGTCATCCCCGATAATCCAACCAGTTAGGGATATTCCTTGAAAGCATTTTAGACCATCCAACTTGGGTTTATTTCTATTAGGTTTCTAAAGATACTTATAGGTGTTTTCTGCTACATAAACTAGCTGATACATCCTGCCATGATTAAGAGTTGGTTAATCATCCAAAACGCGTTGGCTCAGTACCTAATTTTATGACGTTACTCTGTTACAATAAGTCTTTACGCAATATTCAATAATGAAGGCTTTATGCTGTATCCACATGGCTGACAGTGCACACATTTCACTGTATTTTTGTATTAATATATATTGGTGTTTTTGGCAATCCGATTCCTCCCTTACATGAGATCATATGCGCTTTGGCCAGACAGCTCTTGTAGGAAAGCAAAAACATTATTGCTATAGGTCGAAACTCACAAAAAGCAATGCAAGATTTTACAATCAATGAACAATAGTAATAGAATTCATATTGATTTAAAATAAAAATGGGTCCGAATCCGGTCTGCATCCCGGAAGGATCAAAGCTGCAACAACAATAAAGGTATTTACGAGCCTCAACTGTATCACACTTTTTAATCTATCTTCAATAAACAAAAATTTTAGCCAGATGGATTGTGCTGGATCTGGTTACTGCCTTTTCTACTGTTGAGGCTCGTAAATACCTTTAATGTTGTGGCAGCTTTGATCCTTCCACGATGCAGACCGGATTCGGACCAACTGAGTAGAGCATGTCACTGGTGACGATGGGGTTTCCTTCTTCATAAGTGACAACAGTCTGTAAACGCATGCCCAGATCACACTTCACTCTCCTCTCTGCCCCCAACAGTGACGCGTCCAGCTCAGTTGGTCCTAATCCGGTCTGCATCTTGGAAGGATCAAAGCTACAACAATAAAGGTATTCATGAGACTCTTACAGATAAGATTACAAAAGCAGAGTAGGAAACAGGTATATTGGGAAAGCGTTAGTTCGGAAGGGGGTGAAATTAGCAGTGGAAAACATCTTTAAGTTCATTTTAGTTGTGCATTTGAATTAATTTCATATTTACATTTACGATAATATCCCAAGAATACATTACTGGTGACATAAGAAGACGCCATGTAGATATTAGATTCTGTTTTATTGTTAAAAATATATTTTTAAAAATACAAATTAATCATTTACACACCAATAAGTAATTGTCCATGACATATTAAATGTGATATTCTGCGACTAAAAGTACTTAACATTCAATTCAATAGTTAACATTTCCGAAAAGAATTTTTTTCAAGTAAGAAATTAATATTGTGCAGAATAAAAGTTTAAGAAATGTAATTTAAAATTAATATTTCAATATGTGGATGACGTACCAGTCTGGTAACAACAAGTCTTGTCCTGATGTGAAATTCTTAACCGGAGCAAGGAGGTTTATATTGTGCTGCCACAACCACAACCGTAATAGCTTTACCCCATGAGGACTAGGAGCGTATTATTACATCGGAGAATTAATGTCTGTTGGGTCCAGATGTAATGATTTACTAATTTCTGTCTTTTAAGATTTAGTTTTACAGTAATTGCAGAATTATTAATTTATATTTTAAGGGTAAAATCAACCATATGCACAAGAGACAAAATGCTCCGGAGTCTTCACTACTTGGGTCTATTCCAATATATTCTGCCTTCAATCAGTCTACTCCAGAATTGCTGGGATTATAGATGTTGAGCAATGTTGGTACTATTTTGTTTTGCTTTTCTTTCTTTAACTTTTAGCATCTTGAGGCTTCACAAACACGACTGTGGTGATAACTTGGCCCTTTACTAGAGATGAGCAAATACATTTGAGTGGGATCACATTCTATATTAATTTTACAAAAATTCTGCAGTGTACAATTCATTTGTAATTTGCTTCCACTTGGAATCATCGGATTGGTGTCCACTTGCCGCCATTTTTTCATACCATAAAAGATCAATAAAATCCCTTCACGACCAAGAACGTATATATGTCCTTGGCTGTGTCCCTCCCTCTGATGTGAGCTCACGAGGTGAGCTTGCATCATCCCCCACATGTCAGCTGATCTGATCAGCTGAGATGTGTAGCTAACAGCACCGATCTGATCAGCGATCCAAAGCACAGTGGTGATGCTATCACAAGACCTCCACTGTTACCTTGCCAGCTCGGGGTCCTGTGATGACCCCGGATGCTGTCTGCAATCACTTCCTGAGGATGCATGGCGAGCGATGGCATCCACAGATAGGTTAGGGTCACACTTGGAGGGTGACCCACGCCTGACGCCTCCGCTAACAACTTAGAATTTTCCCCCGCAGCACATAGCGTTAACGCTATGAGCTGCCTGCCAATGCTGCCCCATAAAAACCCACTTTTTACCTTAGTAGTGGCCACACAGGATGTGCACTTTATCACAGCGCACAGGAAATGCTGTCTGCAGTGTTTTCTTATGCGTTCAGCTAATGTGCACATCCTGTGTGGCCGCTGCTAAGGAAAACTGTGGGTTTCAGTGGTGCAGCATTGGCACGCAGCTCATATAGCTATGGCCACCCTTCAAGTTGGACCAGTGGCTTAACGATCACAGTGGCATCAGTCGCGGCTGAGACCGGGCCCGGACCTGTAGGGGGGCCCCGCCTCCCTGTAGGGGGGCCTGGGCCTTCAGCCGACCCCCGCAACCGCGATTGTGTGTCAGAGGAGAGGAGGCGAAGTGAGGGAAGCTTCCTGCTTCCCGTGGCTGATCCCGCCCCACCTCTACTCTCACCTGCTGCCCCGGCTCCCTGCCCTGCAGTGTGTGGCCAGCAACAGCAACTCACCACTCGTCAGACGCAGGTAGCAGCAGCAACAACACCCCCCCCGGTCCTCATCCGTAGTTGGTAGCACCTCCCCACTCCTCATCCATAGTTGGTAGCGCACCACTCCACCCCCGCTCCTCATCAGTAGCTGGCAGAAACCCCCCCGCTCCTCATCCGTAGCTGGTAGTGCACCACAACCCCCCCCACTCCTCACCAAGGATGTGAGGGAAGAATGTACTCCTAGGGAGATCTCCAGTCTAAATACCGCACCGGGGCCCGCCAGGCTCCATTTACGCCGCAGTGTGACTCTAGCCATGCTGATGATTTCTCCAGTGCACAGACATGCAGTAGCTCATCACTGCACAGGAGAAGTGATCAGTGCTGAGGTGCCCTAGGGGACAGTGTAAAAACATGAAAAAATATGAAAAAAAGGTAAAATTTTAAATCTCTCTCTCCTTTTACCCCATTGAAAATAAAACTATTAAAAAAAATACAAAAAATACACACATTTGGCATCGACACGCTCAGAAATGCCCGATCTATCAACATATAGAGTGAATTTATCAGATTGGTAAACTGCGTAATGAAAAAAAAGTCCAAACGCCAAAATTAAGTTTTATTTGGTTGCCGCAACATCACAATAAAATACAGTAACTGTTGATCAAAACATAACATCTACTCAAAAATGGTATCATTAGAAATGTCAGCTAAAAACACAAAAAATGAGCCATCACACAGCCCCAGATCCCGAAAATGAGGACACTATGGGTCGTGAAAAATGGCGCAAAAAGTGCAATAATTTTTCTTTTAAAACATCTGAATTTTTTTGCATCTACGAACTCGTACTGACCCGAGACATCATTATGACAAGTCAATTTTACTATATAGTGAACATGGTGAATAAAAACAAACAAACGTGTAATTGAACTTTTTTTGCAATGTCACCACACTTGAATTATTTTTCCTGTTTTCCGAGTACATTATATGGAAAAATAAATGACGTCATAAAAAAGTACAACTTGTCCCACAAAAAACAAGTTCTCATCTGTCTATATTGAAGGAAATACAAAAAAGTTATGGCTCTGTGAAGAAGGGGAGGGAAAAGCAAAAACCGGAAAACGGAAAATCAACCGGGGGGTAAAGGGGTTAAAATCTAATAATATAAAAAACACCTTTTACTTCACTATATGGTTCCTCCACACCATCTATCTGGCTCCACCACTCCTCTACACCATCTATCTGGCTCCTCCACTCCTCCACACCACCTATCTGGCTTCTCCACACCACCTATATGGCTCCTCTGCTCCTCCACACCACCTATCCAGCTCCTCCACTCCTTTACACCACCTATTGGGCTCCTCCACACCACCTATTCGACTCCTCCACTCCTCCACACCACCTATCTGGCTCCTCCGCTCCTCCACACCACCTATCTGGCTTCTCCACACCATCTAACCAGCTCCCCCACACTACCTATCCGGCTCCTCCCCACCACCTAAAAAGCTCCTCCACACCACCTATCTGGCTCCTTCACACCAGCTATCCTGTTCTTCCACTCCTCCATACCACCTATCCGGTTCCTCCCCTCCTCCACACCACCTATCCAGCTTGTCCACTCCTCCACACCACCTATCCAACTCCTCCGCTCCTCCACACCACCTATCCAACTCCTCCGCTCCTCCACACCACCTATCTGGCTCTTCCACACCACCTATCTGGCTCCTCCAACCCCCACACCACCTATCCGGCTCCTCCGCGCCTCCACACCACCTATCTGGCTTCTCCACACCATCTAACCAGCTCCCCCACACTACCTATCCGGCTCCTCCCCACCACCTAAAAAGCTTCTCCACACCACCTATCTGGCTCCTTCACACCAGCTATCCTGTTCTTCCACTCCTCCATACCATCTATCCGGTTCCTCCCCTCCTCCACACCACCTATCCAGCTTGTCCACTCCTCCACACCACCTATCCAACTCCTCCGCTCCTCCACACCACCTATCCAACTCCTCCGCTCCTCCACACCACCTATTTGGCTCTTCCACACCACCTATCTGGCTCCTCCACCCCCCACACCACCTATCCGGCTCCTCCGCTCCTCCACACCACCTATCTGGCTTCTCCACACCATCTAACCAGCTCCCCCACACTACCTATCCGGCTCCTCCCCACCACCTAAAAAGCTTCTCCACACCACCTATCTGGCTCCTTCACACCAGCTATCCTGTTCCTCCACTCCTCCAAACCAACTATCCGGTTCCTCCCCTCCTCCACACCACCTATCCGGCTCCTATGCTTCTCCACACTACCTATCCAGCTCCTCCACACCATAATCTGATTCCTCCACTCCTCAGCACCACCGTCTTTGTTGCATCTTTGGATCGGTATTGGCTGCTCTGAAATCCCCAGTTCATTGTCGTTAGGCTGGAAATCTTGGGTTCGCTAAACCTCATACATCTCAACTTAACCTGCAACCATCACATGTGCAAAACCCTTCCAGGCCAAGAAAAATCAAAAATATTCTGGAGATTTTGCTGAATTTATCTGGAAGATTAATTATCGAAAATCTGTATTTTGGCTTATCTAAAAACAGAGTTGAATTCTCATCTCATCTCTAACATTATGTCTTATTTTTCAAGTGCATTTTCTTAGACAAATCTTCTCAACTTTGTTAGGTACTAAAGCAACAATAATCCTAGGTAATGGACAAAACCACATATGTTATGCCCGACCCTGCAATCTCCACATGGCAGGGATACCAGTATCGGGACATTCTCCCCTTGCCCGGGGTTCCATACCTGCTGCCCACTCCCAGACTGTGCTCCAGCTCTATTCTCTTCCTGCCCGCTCCCTGGCTGTGTCCTCTGGCTCCCAGAGCCTACATCCTCTTCACTGGTCTCCTGGGAGCGGTCTTAAGTGGCACGCACCACACTTTTTTGAGATTGAAGGGGCCAGTACACCCTTAAACCCAGAAGTGCTTCATGGCCTACTGCCAAGAAGCGCAGTGTATTTAAGGCACTTCAACCCTCTGGGAGCTGCCTGTGCAATATGTTCATTTCTTATAGATGTTGCTAGTACTCAGGTTCCCTGTCCCTATGCTTTGTACCAGTGTCCTCCATTAACGTGTTTCTCATCCTTGACCTTGCTACAGCCTGCTTTTGCTTACCTCAGCATACACCTGTCTGCTACAGTCCGCTACTGCCTGCACCGGGACTCTCTAGTTGTATCCACCCAGAGACCGTATTGCCTTGTCTATTTGAGCCGACCTCTGGTAAGAGCTGTCGTGGCATCCAGATCTGATTTTGTTGATTGACACAATCAATGATGGTTGTGATATCAGGCTTTATATAATCTTGTACATCCCAATAACCTACCACGTGTAATAACTCCCTACTTTTATTTCAATGGTAGTAAATATGTCTCTGACCAAGCATTGTGGTACTATTGATTGTTATATGATTTTGTGATACATTATACAAACCAATCGGCAGGTGTACTTGTATATATGTGTGTCCACATTACAAACCTGTGTGTTTAATTGATAACCCAGGATATCTACTTCCCCCTTCAAATGTTATGCTGGTCAAATGTGTTGTAATTTTTGGAGGATATTTACTCTGATATTGACTATGTATAATTAATTATCACAACTATATGAAAAATCCTTTTCTACCACCAGTCCTCTAAATGTTTCACTATCAGGCACTTTGTACAGCCTGAGTCTCCCTAAATTGAGTTTTTAAGTGTTTTTAATGTGTTTGTCCACTGATATTTGGAAATAAAGTTGTTATACTTTTATCATACTCTCTTCTCTAATTTGGGTGTGCTCCCAGACTCTATGTCAAAATCAGTTTTTTGCGGTTTATGAGTTGTTGTTTGACATGGTGAGCACCCATTCTAAATTGATTGATTAGTGGTGCTCCTCCTCTCCTTCCCTTATTCTTGGGATAAATCATCAATGTCTGATCGGTCAGCGTCCAACACTTGGCACTACTTTCACATTGATGATGTATTTTTGCAATGGGTCATCAATGTCTGATCGGTCAGCGTCCAACACTTGGCACTTGGCATCAGAAAATGGAGCAGATCTGGAATTAGGTATTTCTGGCCACCTACTTCTGCTACTGATACCGAGAACAGCTGATCGGTGGGGGTGCCAAGTGTCAGACCCCGACCGATCAGACATTCATGACTCATTGCATAAGTAAGTCATCTATATGAAAGTAGTGGACAACCTCTATAATTACCCCAATATGTTTTATTTTTCTCCTTTCTTTAGAAAACTCAATCACTTCACTAATCGCAGCAATGCGGATTGTATATTGGAATTCTGTAGACTGTATATGATCGGATTTATCATGGGGACAATACTTGTATATGCTGTATTGACAACTAAATCCAGAACATCAGAATAGGATGGTATAAGATACCCAATTAACCATGTCCCATAATAAATAGAGATGACGGTGATGTGGGATACACAGGTGGAGAAGGCCTTTGTTCGGCTTTGTTTTGACTTCATCTTGAAGATGATGATGAAAATGTTAATGTAAGAAATAAGAGTGCCCAACAACGGGATGGAAACCAAGATTAACAATTCTATACCCACTATAACAACCAGCATTAGCGTCCCCGTACAGGTGGTTTTTGTTAGAGCCTTAGTACCACAGAAGAACTGGATGACGTTGGAGTGACAGATGGACATGTTCATAGCTGAGATCAATAACATTAATGAGTTTAGAAAGGCGGCTGTCCAAATCCCGATAGTGATCAGGAGGCAATTTCTCTGACTTAGTATCCGATGATAATGTAAGGGGAGACAGATAGCGACATATCGGTCATAAGCCATAACGAATAGGAGAATTTCCTCTGCTGTCACCAAAAGTAAGAAAAAGTAGAACTGAGTATAACATTGTGAGAAGGAAATAATGTGATTCCCGGACAGTAGAACGTGTAATAATTTAGGAACCGTGACCGATGTATAAAATATGTCTACAATGGATAAATTACAGATGAAGAGATACATTGGTTTATGTAACTGAATTTCCAGACATATGACTGTGATAATGGAGGAATTGACGAGAACTCCGACCAGGTAGATCAAGAAGAAGAAGGCGGCAAAGAACGGATTATTCTTTGGATCTCCAGAAAATGGCAAAATAAGAAAATATTTAAAAGAAGTCTCATTTTTCATTAGCATTGTTTGTGGTAGAAAAAATCTCAAAATGTGATATAAATTTCACACATAGTAAATCAAATATCAATAAATTAGAGGAATAGAGAAAAGGAAGAGTATAATACCTATAAGGTGGTCAACTGGTCATCCAAGATATTCCATTTATTTAGTGATATTCCCTCCCAGTTTGGGTTTATTTGTATTAGGTTTCTAAAGATACTTTTAGGGGCTTTCTACTATATAAACTAGTGCATCCATCCTGCCGTGATTAAGAGCTGGTTAATCGGCCAAAACGGGTTGGCTCAGTACTTCATTATACGATGTTACAATAAGTCTTTACTCAACAATCAATAAAGAAGACTTTATGGTGTATCCTTGTGGCTGGAAATGCTCATGTCCCACTGTATTTTTTTTTACGAATATATTGGTGTTTTGGCAATCCAATTCCTCTCTTACGAGAGATCATTTGCGCTTTGGCCGGATAGTTCTTGTAGAAAAGCAAAAATATTATTGCTATCGGCTGGAACCCACGAAAAGCAATGCAATATTTTACCAACAATTAACAATAGTATTAATATTAATTAAAAACACAAATGTTCATAAAGATACCAATACACACTGATGAGCAAAAGGGTAACGATGTTTTGATCTTTTGACTTTCAGGCTCCATATCTCTCCATCTACCTTCATTTTATAGACAATCATCTTGGCTATCTCATACATATTTGAACAATAGCTATTTAGCATATGATTAGTTATGCAGTTTCTTGTAATGTTACTGCATTTGTTACTGTTTTGCTCCTTCCTTCCTTTTACACTCACATTCCCTAATAGCTCACTGTGTTATTAGGTTGATTCCCAAGTGTAAGGTCACTGGACAGAATCGTGGAGCCGCCATGAAGAAGATTTTCCAAGAAAAGAGAATCAACATCACCCAGCTCATCAATCAATAGAAGTTTCTTGTCTCAGCCAAGAAAATTGCTAAAGTGCATCATGTGAGGCCATGGCAAATGGAAGAATAAAAAATGAAGTCCGGCCAACCATTTATAAGTGAAAATCTGGACGCCCTGGCAAAATTTTGGTGTCAACAAGTGGGTTCATCACAAGGTCTATAAGTTCTGGTGTGACAAACATGAAAGTAGAGAGGCTCGTGTGCCTCGTAATACTGAGATCACACACATCCATGCACCGAGCAACACACGTTACACAAGTCTGGAATGGTGGCCTGAAAAAAGGTGAAGAAACCTCAACTTCAATATCATCATAAGAAGCGTCGACTCGAGTTTGCAAAACAGTATCAAAAGTGGAAGATTGGAAATTGGGGATTTGGAGCAATGAGACGAAAGTCAATAGACACCGGTGAAATAATAATAATAATAGATGACTCTGATGGCGGGCAAATTAGTCTAGAAGAAACAAGGGAAAAAGGGGCGAAAGGATCTAAAAATTGAAGGAACTGATTGTTTTGTACCAAACTTCATAAAGAGCTCAAGAACATGTATTGTGGAATAAGCTATGAACCTGGTGTCTTACATGTGTAAACTCTTTATACACTATTTAGCCGGCTGCATATTTTAGGAAGAGTTATTCTACTTTCCAGACTATAAAGGATGCCTACTGTCAGTGGCGTAACTTGAAGCACATGGGCCCCAATGTAAAAGCTCCAATGGGGCCCCCAATTATTGAAAATCATTAATAGCAACAGTCTTTTTCTGTAAGCCAAAGGGACTTTTGGGGTCCCCTAGGCTCAAGGGACTGGGAGTGATTGCAACCCCTGCACCTATTGTAGTTACTCCCGTGCCTATTGTAGTTTTCAAGCATTCCTGTGCCACACTGATTTGCTATGTCCTTTATGATCACACATAAATGTGAGCAAATAAGGATGGCATCACATATGTAACCTATATGGTACAGAGACAGAATGGAGAGTATGCAGGAGAACGGCTTTGACTGAGACTCTTTCGCTAAGTGTAAATCAACTTGTTTTCTGCATGTGACAGATTTATTTTTGGTGAATGGCCACCATGTCCCAACAAGGCTGCTATGTCAGCAAGGAGGTGGAGGAGTCATGTTTTGAGCCAAATCATTGGGAAACAGCTGGTAGGCCCCTTTAAGGTTCCTGAAGGTGTGAAAATGACCTCTGCAAAGTATATAGAGCTTCTGACTGAGATCTTGCTTCCATGGTACAAAAGCAAAAATGTGCCTTCAGGAGCAAAATCATCTTCAAGCATGACAATGCATCATCTCAGGCTGCAAAGAATACCTCTGTGCCATTGGCTGCTATGGGCATAAAAGGAGATAAACTCATGGTGTGGCCACCATCTTCCCCTGACCTCAACCCTATAGAGAACCTTTGGAGTATAATCAAGCAAAAGATCTATGAGGGTAGGAGGCAGTTCAAATCAAAACAGCAGCTCTGGGAGGCGATTCTGACATCATGCAAAGAAATACAAGCAGAAACTCTCCAGAAACTCACAAGTTCAATGGTTGCAAGAATTGTGAAGGTGATGTCAAAGAAGGGTTCCTATGTTACCATGTAACTTGGCCTGTTAGGATGTTTTGGAGTTAAACAGCTTTTTATTCCAGTGAATGTGACCTCCTAATGCTGCAAATTCAACAAATCAGCATTTTCAGTTCTTTAAAACATATCAAATGTTTAAAAACTCTACTGTGCCTAATAACTTGGAACAGGGCATTTAGAGGTTTTTTTAATTTTGAAAATTATACTGTTATCATTGGGAGGTTTCTTCAATAAAATGTGATGTATCCTCTAACAGGTGATGACTTTTATTACACTGATCGTCATTTGCACCGACCATTTAGGAAAATCAGAGAAAAAGAACATTTGCATAAGAATTTGGAACATGGTGTAAAATTTATGATTTTAGCTCATAAGAAAATACAAAATATTCTTTAAAACTAAGTATAAATTCATTGTTTTAATTTAATTTAGTAAAATATTATTATGTGGCCTTTTTCTGCTATGAAATACCAAATGTGTTTTTAATTAAAATGGTAAATTTGTTGTTACTGTATTTGTCCAATTTAGTAGAGCTTAAAGGGTTGAATTAGAGCGAGATGCTGATTTCTTTATCCACTTGGGACGCCTTCAACTCATCAATTTTGCACGGAAAGAAACCAGTAAAACAAAATGTAAAGCTCTGTTAGTTATGGAAATACATTCTCTTAAATATATCCCAAATATTATTTCATCACTTCCGGTTTTAGTTGTACATTTAATTAAATTACGGTACATTTTTATCATTTTAAATTATTATTTAATAATCATTTTAAATTACATTTCTGAAAACATCTGAAGGAGACGTAACTGCTGATATAAGAGAATATTCACATATTGTTCGAATGGTAAAAACATATCTTTAAAAAATACAGACAAATTTTCCACAAAATGAACCAATAAACTATATTGATATTGTGTTTTCAAATTTACTAATCTCTCAGTTTAATATAAATTATTCCCATCAGATTTGTTTCGGTAAGGAATTTATTTTCTGATCCTTGAAGTATAAACTTTATAACATAAAATGTTAAATTGAAATGTCCCTATCTGCTCCACTTACCGGTATAGTAACATAGGGCTTGTCCTGATGTAAGATGCTTCAGTGAGGTGCGCTGGAGCTCTGGATGAGATATATATTGTGTTGGGGGCAATTATGGCCCGATCATCATAGATTTATAATTACCCATGAGGAAAAAAGATGTTTATGACTAAATCACCAAAGCCATGGATCACGAGTCCTGATGCTATGATTTGCTAAATTCTTTCTTCTAAGATTTTATTTTACGTATTTGTTGATTTATTCTTTTATTATTTTGGGCTAAATTATAGCAAGGTCATAAGAGGTAAATACCCTTTAGCCTCCACCATTTAGATCTCTACAATTAGTATATGGCCTCCAACTATTATAAAATCACTATCAAGTAATATTTGTCGGGCACTGTCATGGGTGGCTACAATGGACAAAGGGGTATGGAAGAAGGATGGCATTGACAGGCTAATGGGGGAACTAGTCTGACCCTTAGACTGGGGTCCCTAGCTGACCCTGTTCCCAGATATACTTTTAAAGGTGAGTATGTCTGGGCCGCCAAAATTGCCCTGCTCCTGACCAGCCCTAGGCTATAACTCCCTCACTTCTACCCAGGGACCAGGAAATTCACAGCAACTCCACCCAGAGATTGTGATAGGAACAGCAACTCCAGGGAAAAGACAGCTTCTGAAAATTCCAGCAGAAACTGCACACAACATAACACAGCGCCCAGGTCAAAGAGTGAAAGAACTCTTTCACCAACACCAGCTGATGGGTAATGGGTTTACTTAACCCCTTCCCGACCTGTGACGTTGTGAAATATCACAGAAGTCAGTGACTTCCCGACCTAGGTAATGGGTTTATTTAACCCCTTCCCGAACTGTGATGTTGTGGAACGTCACAGATGTCGGTGACTTCCCAACCTGTGACGTTCCACAACATCATGGTGGAGTTGCGGCACTGTTGCTGTGGTAAACGTCATCAGGTCCCGGTTTTCTGCGATAAGGATAAAGAGCTTGGTGTCAGGGTGGGGTGGATTTCCCGCCCCATGATCACTGTAATTGGCTGTTGAACAGCCAATCCCAGCAATCTTCACTTCAGCTATGGAAGGGGCTGTCATAGCCCCTTCCATAGGCTGGAGCACTGGAGGGGGCGAGTATTGTCCCCTCCAGCACTAATGGAAGTGATCTGATGGGAGTGATCACTCCTATCAGATGAAGAATGGTGGCAGTGCAGGACACTTGTGACTGCCTGCCGTCGGTCTGTGCCACCCTCCCACAATCAACCACCGGTCACTGGCCTGCACACCCCACCAGGACTCCTACCGATCATCCTCCTGAGCCCTAAAGCTCCCCTCTGTCCTGTGCCCTCCGCCACCCACCTGCTGCTCCACCACAGCCGGATCTCCCTGCATGGATCAGGTTGTGGTGGAGCAATGTGACAGCCAGGGCACAGAGGTCTGTGTGGCTGCTGTGCCCTGGCTCTGTATCACCCCCCTAAGTGCTGTGATCTCAGCGATCACAGCACTTAGGGTCCGGGGAGACGGAGCACAGGTTCTCTTACATTTCCCCAGGGTGATCGACTTATCTAATGACCCGATCACCATGGTAACCCAATGCTGCTATGGCAACCCGACATTGCCATGACAGCATCTGGTCATCTGACCAAAGCCTCAGAGATCATGTGATCTCTGAGACTTGGTATTGCCACAGTGATGGTGCACTGCATAGCAGTGATCTGCCATACAGTGAACCATCACTATGACTTTAGAGACTACAAGAGGACACTTGATCCCTTGTTGTAGTCTCTGGGATCATGGTGATTGTTCACTGTATGGCAGATTATTGCCATTCAGTGCACCATCACTGTGATCCCAGAGACTGCAGTAAAGGATCAAGTGTCCTCTTGCTGTAGTCTATGCAGTAATAGTGATGGTGCACTGTATGGCAATGATCTGCCATACAGTGCACAATCACTTGACCCCAGAGACTACAACAAGGGAGCAAGCATCCTCTTCTTGTAGTCTCTGCGGTCATAGTGATGGTGCACTGTATGGGTGATCATTGCCATACAGTGCACTATCACTATGACTACATAGACTACAACAAGAGGACACTTGATTCCTTGCTGCAGTCTTTGGATATAGCAGAGGTGATACAGCATTGTGGGACTATCGTTTTGGACTATTTCAGAGGGTGTATGGGAGTAATAAAGATGGAGTCTGAATTTGTATTTGTTTGTTTTTTCTTATAAACAGATTTTTCTCAGTGTGGTGTGTTTTTTTTTTTACTATTTTACTATTTATTAGAGATTCCTAATGGCCGGGTCTAACATTGGCTCGACATTATGGATCTCGGGCTTAGTGCCAGCTGCCAATAAAAAAGCTGGCATTAACCGCTTTATTACCCAATTTGCCACTGGTACCAATGAATGCGCCATTTTCTCAGGCAACTGTGGGCAGTAATTTGAAGAATGGGGGCCCAGAACGCTTGTGCCTCTCCATGCTGAGGATTCCAGTCCCCAGCTACCTAGTTGTGCCTGGCTGGCGACCAAAAATACAGCGAAGCTCCACCATGTCGTTTTTTTTTTTTGTTTTTTTTTAAATGATTTCTTTACATAAAAAAAAGTTGTCGGTCTCAATTAATTTTTGGTTGCCAGCCAGGTACAACGAGGCAGCTGGGGGGGGTGGCAGTCCGTAGCTGCCATGTTGTACCTGGCTAGCAACCAAAAATATGGTGAAGCCCATTTTTTTTAAATTATTTCTACAAATAAAAAAAAATGACATGGAGCTTTGTTGTATGTTTAATTGCCAGCCAGGTACAACTTGGCAGCTGGGGGGCTGGAATCCTCAGCGTGGGGAGACCCAAACGTTCTGGGCCCCCCATGCTGTGAACTGCAACCCACAGCCACCCCAGAAAATAGCGTCATTTTCTGGTGCTGTACCTCGACTCTTACAGTTGCCCTGGTGATGGTGACAAACTGGGTAATAAAGGGGTTAATGCCAGCTTTGTATTGTGTGTTATTTATGTTATTAAATATTTTACCTCATTTTTTTGCTTCAAAACTTTTTTCCCCCTATTTTCCACCTCTAAAATCTGGTGCGTCTTATAGTCCGATAAAAATTACCTCATAAAGGGACAATGGTCAAAATTGCAAAAAATGGCCAGGTCAGTCAAAATGGCCAGGTCAAAACAGGCTGGGTGGTGAAGGGGTTAAAGGCTGGAGGAGTGGACAACCACATCACCTGACACACACAGCAGCAGCTCACCTGGAGAGCCACAGCCAGCTAATACCATGGTCAGCAAATACTGCTACAGCTACTGATTTTAACCCTTAAGGTACCAAAAGAAATAAACACATTTAAACTCCAGTTTTTTACTCGTGACAGACACTCGCGGTGAAGGAGTTAGTGCTCAATGGTAGTAGAAAATATCCAATAAGAGCAATACCACATCAATGAAATCCAAAATAAAATTTTATTGATAACATCTCAGTGCCTATACATAGCCAAGGTAAAGAATCGGCCAACTGACCTTGATCTTGGCCTGTAGTCAATGGTGCAGAAAGGGTTAACAACTGAATTGCTGGAATGCAATGAGCACCAGTCTTCGAAGAACATCAATTGTGGTATTTTGATTGTGGTTTACTAGTCAACGCTTTCCCCAGGACAAACCAGCGTACCTTGATCACGGCCGGCAGTGTAGCAGACAGAAGCATGCAGGAGATGTGTGTTACGCTTCTGTCTGTTAGGCCGGTTTCACACTAGTGTTTTAAAATGCTGCGTATAGAGCTGGCCAAACGCATGAAGCGCCACATGCGTGGAGCATGTATATAGTTACCATGGGGACGCATTTTGCCTGCGTCTGCCTGCGTTTGCTTGTGGTCGCGTGCGTACAAACCATGGTCTCCAGGAAGCACAAAAAATGCATCTTGTTGCATTTTTTGTGCGTACATGAGAGCTTGTTTTATACGGAAGCATCTGTGAGCGCACAAAGCATGCATGTATTCCTATGGGTATGAATGCAGTGCCATCCGCAGTCCAAGCAAGTGAATGCATGCGTTCCCATGAAGAGTAATTAAAATCTGATTCTCTCTCCTCTCTCCGATCTCTCCTATTTCTCTCCGATCTCTCTCTGATCTATCCTCGATCTCTTCTCTATCTCTCCTGTCACTCTCCAATCTTTTCTCTCTCCTGTCTCTCTCTGATCTCTCCTCGATCTCTCCTGTCTCTCTTTAATCTTTCCTCTCTCTCCTGTCCCTCTCTGATCTCTCCTCTCTCTGATCTCTCCTATTTCTCTCCGATCTCTCTCTGATCTCTCCTCCATCTCTCCAGTCACTCTCCAATCTTTTCTCTCTCCTGTCTCTCTCTGATCTCTCCTCCATCTCTCCTGTCTCTCTCTGATCTTTCCTCTCTCTCCTGTCTCTCTCTGATCTCTCCTCGATCTCTCCTCCATCTCTCCTCTCACTCTCCAATCTTTTCTCTCTCCTGTCTCTCTCTGATCTCTCCTCCATCTCTCCTGTCTCTCTCTGATCTTTCCTCTCTCTCCTGTCTCTCTCTGATCTCTCCTCCATCTCTCCTCCATCTCTCCTCTCACTCTCCAATCTTTTCTCTCTCCTGTCTCTCTCTGATCTCTCCTCCATCTCTCCTGTCTCTCTCTGATCTT
Organism: Allobates femoralis; assembly: GCA_033576535.1. Taxonomy (NCBI): domain Eukaryota; kingdom Metazoa; phylum Chordata; class Amphibia; order Anura; family Aromobatidae; genus Allobates; species Allobates femoralis. The sequence goes on along the minus strand of JARQOC010000011.1, from coordinate 230,504,170 downwards.
TCCTCCCTCTCCGATCTCTCTCTGATCTCTCCTCGATCTCTCCTCCATCTCTCCTGTCACTCTCCAATCTTTTCTCTCTCCTGTCTCTCTCTGATCTCTCCTCCATCTCTCCTGTCTCTCTCTGATCTTTCCTCTCTCTCCCGTCTCTCTATGATCTCTCCTCTCTCTCTTCTGTCTCTCCTGTCTCTCCTCCCAATCTGGAGAGACTATCATAGTCTGAATAAAACCCTAAGCAGGGAACGCAGCTACTATTTTAGCATAGTCTGAGAATGTCAGAGCTCACAGCTCAGCAATAGAGATAAAAATTAAAAGCTCTAACATATTGGCAAATATTCCAGGACAGTAATGTTTATTACATCTGTAGCACAGAAGAAGATAGGTGTATTAATATGGAAATAACTCGAAATTCAGTTAATAGGGGGAGACAAATAAGAGCAATGCCAAACTCAGTTGTAATATGTTACTCTTCAGATTTTGTGTTATACTGAGCCTGATGAAGAATACTCTAGAAAGCTGTAATTTTTTGCCATCTTTGCAGTTAGCTATTAAAATGTATCAACCACTGAGAACTCTAAATTCAAATATTTTTCGATCTATTGGCTTAAATGTGTTGTCGCCACTCAGTATGTGAGGCATAAGACTTTGTGTGTGCTTCTGATTAATATATACAGTAGATGTCACATATGTATATATAGAGGTCTCCCGTTCCTGAGACAATAATATGTCTCCAAAAAAATACGTTTTTATTACATCATCATCCCAAAGTTAACGACACGCAGGTGAATGTGTCTTACAGTTCTTAAGTTTCACATTCCTAACTTTTAATCAAGTGTGCACCTCAACTAAAATAAACAGTCTTTCTCTATTTCATAAGAGGAGGTACAGAGAAAGAGAAATATGATTTATGATTGTGTTCTTTCCTGATGAAGAGGCGTGTGTGCCTTGATATGCATCAATAAATAAACTGTGCAGAATATTTTATGATCCTGGTCTCATCTCATCTGGTTGTTTACGGCAACAGAGAGGAACCACATTTATTCCCATTCATCATATATATATATAAACAGATGTAACTGACGGTAAGCATCAGTCTAACAAAAAACAACACTAACTGATTTTTAGGCTTTTTTAATTGAAAAAACAGTCCAAAAGTAGTTTATTTTGTAAGAAGATTCCTACATTCCCCTTGTTAATACACAGGTGGTGTGCGTTAAAAAATCTGTGACTTTTTCTAGAGGATCAAGAGGTTTGTTCTCTGCTGAATGAAGAAGGGATATCATTTTTGGACTTCTGTTATGGGATTAGGACACAACAAAAGTTTTGCAGTTTGGATGGAGAAGAATTAAGTTCTTAACAAGCCATACAAATATCAATGTTCCACCAGCTGTAAAATGATGTAATTGGGGTTCCTGTAACCCCTCTATGTGCCCAGACATCCCCCTGCACCTCAGAAATGAACTTTTATTCTATTCCGCGCTGTATGTAAATGACTCTTGAAAAAGTCCGGGAGGTCTGCTCTTTGTGGTCCTCGCCGCCACTCTGGCTGGAATACCCTCACTGCTCCATTGAAACTGACGCCCCTCCTGTGTATGGATGTTGAGTGACCGGAACTACTCTCACACATGCGCAATGGTGCGGGTCACTGTGCTCCATTGAAGACTCAATGCCTGAAGTTTTGCGTGATTCTACTACACAGGCGCGACACTTCACTAATCTTGCGAGAGTTTGGGTACTGCGTCTTCAATGGAACACAGTGACCCGCACCACTGCGCATGCGTGAGAGTAGTGCCTGTCACTCAACATCCATACACAGGAGGGGCGGCAGTTTCAATGGAGCAGGACGAGTATTCCAGCCAGAGGGGCAGCAAGGACAACAGAGAGCAAACCCTCCTAGACCTTTTCAGGAGTGATTACCATACAGCGTAGGAGAGAATAAAAGTTCATTTCTGAGGTATGCAGGGGGACGTCTGGGCATATAGAGGGGTTACAGGAACCCCAATTACATCGTGTTACAGCTCGTGGGCACAGTTTAGAATGCCCAGAGGGGGTGACAGGTTCACTTTAAGGAATTGAAAGTATTCCAGGACCCCCGCCAATCAGACATTGATGACCTATCCCAAGAACAGGTCATCAATATGAGAGTAGTGAACAACCTCAATAATTTTCCCAGTATGTTCTAGTTTTTCTCTCTTCTTTAGAGAACGCTATCACTTCACTAATCGCAGCAATGCGGATTGTATATTGGAGTTCTGTAGACTGTATATGATCGGATTTATCATGGGGACAATACTTGTATATATTGTATTGAAAACTAAATCCAGAACATCAGAATAGGATGGTGTCACATATCCTAGTAAGCCTGCACCATAATAAATAGAGATGACGGTGATGTGGGATACACAGGTGGAGAAGGCTTTTGTTCGACTTTCTTTTGACTTCATCTTGAAGATGATGATGAAAATGTTAATGTAAGAAATAAGAGTGCCCAACAACGGGATGGAAACCAAGATTAAAATTTCTATGCCCACTATAACAAACAACATTAGCGTCCCTGTACAGGTGGTCATTGTCAGTGACTTAGGATCACAGAAGAACTGGTGGATGATGGTGGAGTGACAGGTGGACATGAAAAATATTGAGCCTACAAGAATGAAAGAGTTTAGAAAGGCGGCTGTCCAATTCACAATAGTTATCAGGAGGCAATTTCTCCGACTTAGGATCCGATGATAATGTAAGGGGAGGCAGATAGCGACATATCGGTCATAAGCCATGATGAAAAAAAGTAGTTCCTCAGCTGTCGCCACAACTAACAGGAAGTAGAACTGAGTATAACATTGTGAGAAGGAAATAATGTGATTTCCGGACAATAACACGTGTAATAGTTTAGGAGCCGTGACTGATGTATAAAACATGTCTACAATGGATAAATTACAGATGAAGAGATACATTGGCTTATGTAACTGAACTTCCAGACATATGACTGTGATAATGGAAGAATTGATGAGAACTCTGACCAGATAGATCAAGAAGAAGAAGGTGGAAATGAGCGGTTTATTCTTTGGATCTCCAGAAAAAGGCAAAATGTAAAAATACTTACGAGAAGTCTCATTTTTCATCACCATTTTTTGGGGGTAAAAAAATTCTCAAAATGTGATATAAATTTCACACATAGTATATCAAATATCAATAAATTAGAGGAATAGAGAAAATGAAGATAATACCTAATTAGGTGGTCAACTGGTCATCCCCGATAATCCAACCAGTTAGAGATATTCCTTGAAAGCTTTTTAGCCCATCCAAATTGGGTTTATCTGTTTTAGGTTTCTGAAGATACTTCGAGGTGTTTTCAGCTACATAAACTGGTGGATACATCCTGCCATGATTAAGAGTTGGTTAATCGCCCAAAACGCGTTGGCTCAGTACCTAATTTCATGATGTTACTCTGTTACAATAAGTCTTTACTCAATATTCAATATAGAAGACTTTATGCTGTATCCACGTGGCTGACAGTGCACACATTTCACTGTATTTTTGTATTAATATATATTGGTGTTTTTGGCAATCCGATTCCTCCCTTACATGAGATCATATGCGCTTTGGCCAGACAGCTTTTGTAGGAAAGCAAAAACATTATTGCTATAGGCTGAAACTCACAAAAAGCAATGCAATACAATCAATGAACAATAGTAATAGAATTCATATTGATTAAAATAAAAAATGTTCATAAAGTTACCATATATGCTGGCAAGCAAAACGGTAACAATGTAGTTTTCAGCTTTTGCCTTTAAGGGTCCATATCTCTCTATCCTATACAGCTTTGAGTGTGAGACTCCCTTCATGATACAGTCAATCATCTTGGATATCTCATACATAAATTTGATTTGCAGCTATTAAGCATATGATTAGTTATGTAGATTCTTGTCATGTCACTGCATTGTTACTGTTGTGTTCCTGGTGTTTAAAAAATGTTTTTCTTCCTGCAAATTACAACCTGTTCTTACATTCCCTAATAGCTCAGTGTGTTACTAGGTGGATTCCCAAGAGAAAGGTCACTGGTTTGAATTGAGGAGCCGCCATGAAGAAGATTTCCCAAGACAAGAGAAACAGCATCATCAGCTCATTGATGGCGACCTCTTCTCTCGGCCAAGAAAAATGCCAAACTGCATCACGTGAGGCCATGACAATCGGAAGATTTTGAAAAGATGTCAGTCCAACCGTTTAAAAGCCAAGAGGTGATGTCCAGGAAAAATGTCTGAGTCAACAAGTTGTCTCATCACAACATCTATCAGTTCTGTCAAACTCAGCAGTGGAGATGGCACATTTGCTTCATAATAGTGAGATCACATATGTTCATGGCATCACTAGGCAATGTATGTTGCACAAGTATGCAATGGCGGCCTGAAAAAAGTGAAGAAGCCTCAACTGCAATGTTATCACAAGACACGTCGGCTCGAGTTTGCAAAAAGGTGCTGTGGAGACACGGGGGTCAGTGGGTGATCTCGTCTGTTGGCCCATTTGCCTTTAGAAAGACAACATGGACCAGGGCTCATACTCAAACTGAACGTCCGAGCTCCTTAGACGTGGGCGGAACACTACTCAGACAACACAGGGTGAGGGAACCACAATAATAAGGCTTTATTGGATCCCCAAACAGTCCACAGCATATAACACAACCAGCAAAACACAAAATGTAACAGGCAACAGAGTCTCACCCTTCCGCTGGCTCACCAGGGATTAGAATATTGCACAGTAAAAGTCTGTACCCAGGTGACTGGATCGTCCCAACCTGGGTTGGCTTCTTATGTCGTCTTTGTTACCCCAGCCAAATCCGATAATTCGATGCTGACGTCCTTGTGGTTTTATAATCCAGGTTCTGATCCCCTCGGTCAGCACTGAAATGCCTAGGCCAGGGGTTATGGCCGGCCAATCGGATCCGAAGATCCTAGATTAGCTGCCTGTATCAAATCTGCTGGTCAAAATGAACAGACCTCCTTATATTATTATTATTATTATTATTATTAATAATAAGTATTTATATAGCGCTATTAGGATACATGGCGCTTTACAATTTAGAGGGTAGACATAGAAAAGTGGTCAAAGACGACGACCACAAACAGCGACAAACGATGACAGATCACAAGTAGTAATACAGGTACAATGTGGCCGGGGATCCTGTCCGCGAGGGCTCACAGTCTAAAGGGGGTGGGGAGGGAGACAATAGGAGGGGGACAGGTGAGTTGGTGCAGTGGATAGGGTCTCAGTGTGTATTGTAGGCTTGTAGGAAGAGGTGGGTCTTCAGGTTTTTCTTGAAGGTTCCCAGGGTCGGGGAGTGTCTGATGTGATGAGGGAGGGAGTTCCAGAGTCTGGCAGAAGCACGAGAGAAGTCTTGTGTGCGGTTATGGGAGGTGGAGATGTGGGAGGTTGAGAGAAGGAGTTCTTGGGAGGAGCGCAAGTTGCGCGAAGGGAGGTAGCGGGAGACCAGGTCGGAGATGTAGGGAGGGGACAGGTTGTGGATGGCTTTGTATGTCAGGGTTAGGGTTTTGAAGCGAGAGGGAAAGCCAGTGGAGGGCTCGGCGGAGAGGGGAGGCGGGGGAGTATCGGGAGATAGGTGGTTGAGTCGGGCAGCAGAGTTGAGGATGGTGCGGAGAGGATCAAGGGAGGTGGCAGGGAGGCCGGTGAACAGGAGATTGCAGTAGTCCAGGCGGGAGATGATGAGGGCGTGGACGAGTGTCTTAGTCGTGTTGTGGTCAAGGAAGGAGCGGATGCGGGCAATGTTTTTTAGTTGAAGTCGGCAGGCGGTGGCGAGGGCTTGGATGATGGGCTTGAAGGAGAGGGAGGAGTCGAGGATTACCCCGAGACATTTGGCATGGGGGGTCTGGATAAATAAGAAATCATCATATGTTATCCATTAAAGGAGTACATTTCGTCACAGGTGCGAAAAGCGGCAGATTGGAAACGGGTGATTTGGACCGATGAGATGAAAGTCTCTGATTGGGGCAAATGGGTCTGTCAGATACAAGGGAAAAGGGGCAACAGAATGAGAAATTGAAGGAACTGTCAAATTTGGTGAAGAAGCCTAATGACATGGGGATGTTTCCCAGCCTAAGGCTTTGGATACTTGACCAGAATTGATGGTGGTCTTATTGTAGCGCTAAATGTGAGTGTCCTACAAGTTAAGTTACTTCATACACTCGAGTGCTGTGGGTATGAAAAGGACTACTTAATGTTCAGCAGAACAACGACCCAAAGGATACACTGAGATTAGTCAAGAAATGGCGCAATGCCAATGAAGAAGAGGTGATGGATTGGTAGCAAAGTCCCCAGACGTCAACCCAATCCAGCACTTCTGGGTAGAATATAAAGCTGTATACATACCCAAGTGAGGGACCAGTGTGTTCCAACATTGGGAACATGGAGAAGAGACCTGGGATCAAATTTCGGTGGATTGGATGATTGGATTTCGGTGGTTTGCTTGAATCTGATGTAGAGGAAGGCCAGAAGAATTCAGGCAGTGCTGAAAGCCAAAGATGGATTTACAAAATACTAACAAAATATTAAAAACTAAAATTTAGATATCAGGAGAAAAACAGTAACAATGCAGTGACATGACAAGAATCTGCATAGCTAATCATATACTAAATAGTTGCAAGTCAAATTTATGTATGAGATAGCCGAGATGATTGTCTATAAAATGAAGGTAGTCTCATGCTCACAGCTGCAGAGGATGGAGAGATAAGGAGCCTTAAAGTCAAAAGTTAAGGATATTGTTACCCTTTTGCTCTGCAGTGTAGCGAATAATGATATTAATAAAGCAAAATAATATGTTGATTTGATGGATTATGAAGGTTCTATAGACCCTATTAAATATATATGTGCTATAGAACCTGTCACACTCAAGAATGCTAATGCGCACATCATCTAATAATATTTGAATTGATAAATATTTGTTATTTTTTATTTTTAAAGCAAAGATAATTGAGATGACAAAATGAAATAAGTGGAATATTAGTACGGAAATTTGACATAATTTTTTTTTCTTTAAAAAAAGCAAAAACATTTTTTATTAAATACATAATGAAAATAATAAAACAACATGAAGTTTTTGGTATTCGTTATTGAGCCTAAGCCTAAGAAATTGACCTGAAACACAAAAAGCACAAATTCATAAATGTAATTGTTTTTCTAAGCGTAATATAATTTGGGCTTATTTCAGGGGATAACACTGGAATAAAACAAAATTAAAAAATGCTAATAAATTAATACCGGTAACTAAAATTTAGCCGGGCTTAAAGCGTAACCGTTGTTTACTTTTTTATTTAATAGTAATGTAGAGCAAGGGAATATAATCAACTTTCACATATACTTTATTAATGAAATCAGGAAGGAAAACATTAAAAAAAACTTCCAAAAGACGTCCTCAGCAGGCTGTGTGTGAAGCTTAGTCTTGGTCACTTGGTATGTATCTCACTTTTTAATCTATCTTCAGATGGATTGGGCTGGGTCTGATTACAGCCTTTGATACTGTTGAGGCTTGTAAATATCTTTAATGTTGTTGCAGCTTTGATCCTTCCACGATGCAGATCGGATTTGGACCAACTGAGCAGGGTATGTCACTGGTTAAAGTGGGGCTATCATCTTCATAAGTGACAACAGTCTGTGCACGCATGCCCAGATCACACTTCACTCTCCTCTCTGCCCCCACCAGTGACGCGTCCAGCTCTGTTGGTCCGAATCCGGTCTGCATCTTGGAAGGATCAAAGCTACAACAATAAAGGTATTTATGAGACTCTTAAGGTACCGTCACACAGGGCGATGGTGCTGGGGATGTCGTCCGCGACTGGCTGGTGCGCGCACGTTTTTGGCGCCCCATCAGAGTCGCCGTCCCCCATTTACTCGGGGCGACATCACCAGCCCCGCCCGGCGAGCTGGCAGGCAGCATCGCCGCCGGGATGTCTGAAAACCCCAGCGGCGATGCAGGACAATGGGAGCCTATGGCTCCCATCGCCTGACAGGTTGCCGGCGGCCGGTTACATGTGGTGATGTGTGCATATCGCCCCAGATCGGTTGCCTGGTTTCAGAGCCCCTTTACATAGGGGCGACGTAGGGGCAATGACGCCCCTACATCGCCTAAGTAATAGGCGGTGATGTCGCCCTGTGTGACGGGGCCTTTACAGATAATATTACAAAAGCAGAGTAGGAAACAGAGGTATATTGGGAAAGCGTTAGTTCGGAAGGGGGTGAAATTAGCAGTGGAAAACATCTTTAAGTTCATTTTAGTTGTGCATTTGAATTAATTTCATATTTACATTTACGACAATATCCCTAGAATACATTACTGGTGACATAAGAAGACGCCATGTAGATATTAGATTTTGTTTTATTGTTAAAATATATTTTTCAAAAATACAAATTAATCATTTACACACCAATAAGTAATTGTCCATGACATATTAAATGTGATATTCTGCGACTAAAAGTGCTTAACATTCAATTCAATAGTTAACATTTCTGAAAATAATTTTTTTCTAGTAAGAAATTAATTTTGTGCAGTATAAAAGTTTAAGAAATATAATTTAAAATTAATATTTCAATATGTGGATGACGTACCAGTCTGGTAACAACAAGTCTTGTCCTGATGTGAAATTCTCAACCGGAGCAAGGAGGTTTATATTGTGCTGCCACAACCACAACCCTAATAGCTTTACCTCATGAGGACTAGGAGCGTATTATTACATCGGAGAATTAATGTCTGTTGGGTCCAGACGTAATGATTTACTAATTTCTGTTTTAAGATTTAGTTTTACAGTAATTGCAGAATTATTAATTTATATTTTAAGGCTAAAATCAACCATATGCGCAAGAGACAAAATGCTCCGGAGTCTCCACTACTTGGGTCTATTCCAATATATTCTGCCATCGTTCAGTCTACTCCAGAATTGCTGGGATTATAGATGTTGAGCAATGTTGGTACTATTTTGTTTTGCTTTTCTTTCTTTAACTTTTAGCATCTTGAGGCTTCACAAACTCGACTGTGGTGATAACTTGGCCCTTTACTGGAGATGAGCCAATAAATTTGAGTGGGATCAAATTCTATATTAATTTTACAAAAATTCTGCAATCAGTATACAATTCATTTGTAATTTGCTTCCACTTGGAATCATCAGATTGGTGTGCACTTGCGGCAATGTTTTCATACCATAAAAGATCAATAAAATCCCTTCACGACCAAGAACGTATACATGTCCTTGGCCATGTCCCTCCCTCTGATGTGAGCTCACCACTTAGATAACACAAAAGGTATACATGTTTGGTATCTACAAACTCGTACTGACCCAAGACAGTGTACTGCCATGTCAGTTTTACCATATAGTGAACATGGTGAATAAAAAAACAAACAAACAAACATGTAATTGCACTGTTTTTGCAATGTCACCGCACTTGAATTCTTTTTCCTGTTTTCCAAGTACATTACATGGGAAAATAAATGATGTCATAAATAAGTACAACTCGTCCCACAAATAAACAAGTCCTCATCTGTCTATATTGACAGAAAACCAAAAAAGTTATGACTCTGTGAAGAAGGGAAAAGCAAAAATCGGAAAACAGAAAATCGATCAGGGGTAAATTGGTTAAAATCTTATAATATGAAAAACACCTTATACTCATCTATATGGTTCCTCCACACCATCTATATGGCTCCTCCGCTCCTTCACACCACTTATCCAGCTCCTCCACTTCTCCACGCCATCTATCTGGCTCTACCACACCACCTATCCGGCTCTTCCACTCCCCCACACCACCTATGTGGATCCTCTGCTCCTCCACACCACTTATGTGGCTTCTTCACACCACCTAACCAGTTCCTCCACACTACCTATCCAGCTCCTCCCCACCACCTAACCGGCTCCTCGACACCACCTATCTGGCTCCTTTATACGACCTATCTTGCGCCTCCCCTTCTCCACACCACCTATCCGGCTCCTACACTTCTCCACACTACCTGTCCAGCTCCTCCGCTCCTCCACACCATAATCCGGCTCCTCCACTCCTCAGCACCACCTGTCCCGTCCTTGTTGCATCTTTGGATCGGCATTGGCTGCTCTGAAATCCCCAGTCCTTTGTCACTAGGCTGGAAATCCTGGGTTTGCTAAACCTCATACATCTCAAGTTAACCTGCAACTATTACATGTGCAGAACCCTTCCAGGCCAAGCAAACCCAAAAATATTCTGCTCTGGGGATTTCGCTGAATTTATCTGGAAGATGAATTATAGAAAATCTGCATTTTGGCAAGTGCAGGCTTTTCTAAAAACGGAGTCGAATTCTCATCTCTTAAATAAGACATAACATTATGTCTTATTTATTAAGTGCAAATTCTTAGACAAATCTTCTCAACTTTGTTAGGCACTAAAGCAACAATAATCCTAGGTAGTGGACAAAACCACATACGTTACGCCCGACGGCGTGGTCTTCACATGGCAGGGAGACCGGTATCCATGGCATTCTCCCCCTGCCCAGGGTTCCGTACCTGCTGCCCACTCCCCGACTGTGCTCCAGTGCTATTCACATCCTGTCCGCTCCCCGGCTGTGTCCTCTGGCTGCCAGAGCCTACGTCCTCTGCACAAGTTCTCCTGGGAGCGGTCTTAAGTGGCACGCACCACGATTTTGTGAGATTTAAGGGGCCAGTACACCCTTAAACACAAAGTGCTTCATGGCCTTTTGCCAAGAAGTGCAGTGTATTTAAGGCACCTCAACCCTCTGGGAGCTGCCTGTGCAATATGGTCATTTCTTATAGACGTTGCTAGTACTCAGGTTCCCCGTCCCTATGCTTTGTACCTTGAACCTTGAACCCTGTGCTTTACACCAGTGTCATCCATTAACATGTGTCTCATCGTAGACCTTGCTACAGCCTGCTTTTGTTTGCCACAGCCTACACCTGTCTGCTACAGTCCGCTAGAGCCTGCACCAGGACTCTCTAGTTGTAAACACCCAGAGACCGTATTGCCTCATCTATAGGAGCCGACCTCTGGTGAGAGCTGTCGTGGCATCCAGACCCAGTGGGGATTGCACTTGGTGGCTCCTCCAGTCAGCAAAGTTGTCACGACCCAGAGCTTCCACTCCCAGATGATCGTCCCCTGCTAACATAAGAACATGTACAAACATAGCTAATAAGCTTCAGCTCTTCTTTGGATTGTAGAGAAAATTTAGTTTTGTTTAACTTTCAAATAAGGTTGGAAGTTCTATGAGGGTAGTTCTAATCCTTGACAAGGGACAACTACTCCTCCGACTCCTCTACTCTCCCATACACATGATCAGTTAGGTTGAGCTGGCATCTGGTTTCAGTGGGGAAAAAGAAATAAGAAGAAAGACAAAATGCCCAATGCTTAAAGAGGTTGTCCAGTATACTCACTTTAATTACTTATTCTTGGGATAAATCATCAATGTCTGATCGGTCGGCGTCCAACATTTGGCACTACTTTCACATTGATGATGTATATATGCAATGGGTCATCAATGTCTAATCGGTCAGGGTCCGACAATTGGCACCCCCCCGATCAGCTGTTCTCGGTATCAGTAGCAGCAGTAGGTGGCCAGAAATGCCTAATTCCAAAGCTGCTTCATATTCTGATAGTGGCTGCGGCCGGGTACTGCACATTCACTTTTAATTGATTTGAATGGGAGGCGGTTGTGCAGTACTTGGACGCAGTCACTATTAGAAAATGGAGCAGCTCTGGAATTAGGCATTTCTGGCCACTGTGGGGCAGCGTCGGGATTGCAAGACAGGAAAAACATGGAGCCCGGTAGTAGTTCGTACAGTACCCGGGTTTGTTGCTGAAAACACAGTGGCGGCACAAGATGCCGGAATCCGGGTCGCAGCCAGGTATAATGCATACAGTTCACAGATAGTAACCCAGTCCCTTCCGGTTATGAGCTCTCCGGTTGAGTTTGCTACAAGCTCCCAGCCCTCCCAGGCTAGGCTGTGTTATTACCTCACACGGCCTCTGGAGCTCTTGACCTGTCCGGTCGTTAGATGCTGCTGCTTCAGCTTCAAGCCAAAACTGTCCACAGGGAACCCCGCCCTGTCTCCTAACCATGCTTTTAACCCTGTGCTTCCTTCCAGGGACACCTGAAAGACCTGGAGCAGAGGGAGTGGACCGTCCCTCTTTCCTACACCCTATACCGGGCTCAATATGTGACAGTGCGCATTCTGGGGGACACATAGCGCCCCTCGCATATGATCCCCCACACTGTCTCACATCACCTACTTCTGCTACTGATACCGAGAACAGCTGATCGGTGGGGGTGCCAAGTGTCGGACCCCGACCAATCAGACATTGATGACCCATTGCATGAATACATCATCAATGGGAAAGTAGTGCCAAGCGTTGGACCCCGATCAATCAGACATTCATGACTCATCGCATAAATAAGTCATCTATGTGAAAGTAGTGGACAACCTCTTTAATTTCCCCAATATGTTTTATTTTTCTCTTTTCTTTAGAAAACTCAATCACTTCACTAATCGCAGCAATGCGGATTGTATATTTGGAATTCTGTAGACTGTATATGATCGGATTTATCATGGGGACAATACTTGTATATGCTGTACTGACAACTAAATCCAGAACATCAGAATAGGATGGTATAAGATACCCAACTAACCATGTCCCATAATAAATAGAGATGACGGTGATGTGGGATACACAGGTGGAGAAGGCCTTTGTTCGGCTTTCTTTTGACTTCATCTTGAAGATGATGATGAAAATGTTAATGTAAGAAATAAGAGTGCCCAACAACGGGATGAAAACCAAGATTAACAATTCTATGCCCACTATAACAACCAGCATTAGCGTCCCCGTACAGGTGGTTTTTGTTAAAGTCTTAGTACCACAGAAGAACTGGTGGATGACGTTGGAGTGACAGGAGGACATGTTCATAGCTAAGATCACAAACATTAAAGAGTTTAGAAAGGCGGCTGCCCAAATCCCAATAATTATCAGGAGGCAATTTCTCCGACTTAGGATCCGATGATAATGTAAGGGGAGGCAGATAGCGACATATCGGTCATAAGCCATAACAAATAGGAGAATTTCCTCGGCTGCCACCAAAATTAAGAAAAAGAAGAACTGAGTATAACATTGTGAGAAGGAAATAATGTGATTCCCGGACAGTAGAACGTGTAATAATTTAGGAACGGTGACCGATGTATAAAATATGTCTACAATGGATAAATTACAGATGAAGAGATACATTGGTTTATGTAACTGAACTGTTAGACATATGACTGTGATAATGGAAGAATTGACGAGAACTCCGACCAGATAGATCAAGGAGAAGAAGATGGCAAAGAACGGATTATTCTTTGGATCTCCAGAAAATGGCAAAATGTAAAAATATTTAAAAGAAGTCTCATTTTTCACTAGCATTTTTTGAGGTAGAAAAAAATCTCAAAATGTGATATAAATTTCACACATAGTATATCAAATATCAATCAATTAGAGGAATAGAGAAAAGGAAGAATATAATACCTAATTAGGTGGTCAACTGGTCATCCCCGATAATCCAACCAGTTAGTGATATTCCCTCCCAGTTTGGGTTTATTTGTATTAGGTTTCTAAAGATTCAACACACGTTACACAAGTCTGGAATGGTGGCCTGAAAAAAGGTGAAGAGGCCTCAACTTCAATATCATCATAAGAAGCGTCGACTCGAGTTTGTAAAACAGTATGAAAATTGGAAGATTGGAAATTGGGGATTTGGAGCAATGAGACGAAAGTCAATAGACACCGGCGCTATAATAATAAATAATAATAGACGGCTCTGATAGTGGGCAAATGAGTCTGGAAGAAACAATGGAAAAAGGGTGAAAGCATCAAGAAATTGAAGGAACTGTCAAGTTTGGTGGAGAAGCCTAATGATATGGAGATGTTTTACAGCCAAAGGCATTGGATACTTGACCAGAGTTGATGGTACTCTCAATGCTGAGCTATATGTGAGGGTGTTACTTCATACACTTGAGTACTATAAGTATTACAAGAACAACAAAGTGTTGCAGCAAGACAACGACCGGAAGCATAAGTCAAGATTGGCGAAGAGATGGTGTGACGGGGCGTGTGACAGAGCAGGAAGGGACAATAGGCCGAGGAACAATCCAACGAGATTTATTAAGGCAGGGAACATAGAACATCAAATATCCATAATGCCCATGGAGTCCACGAGAAGTCCAAACAAAGGAAACAGATCCGGAAGCAATAGTCCTTGCAAGAGTCCAATGGATCCAACCGATGAAGGATCCAACACCATCCCACATACACCGAGAGCTTGCCTCAGCCAAGCTTCTGTCCTTCCAGTTCAGCACTCAGCTCACATCTGCTGGGTCACACATAAATCCATTGTCTTGGGTCTCTAGGACTAGTCCATGTATAGGGGAGCAGTGGTTCACACCTAATTTTGAAATTAATGGTTTGTTCCGGCTAGAGGATTCTAGAACTCATGGCTTGTATGGATGCCCCATGCTGGAATAGCAAACATTCACAATTCCCCACAACTGTTGACCCAGGTCTGATTGCATTATAGTCCAGGAATTCAGGTCGGGGGAAGGGAGACATATTGTTACAGGTTAAGTTACAAAACATTAAATGGCATAGTATACATGAATACAAGACAGGGAAAGGTATACATCATTACAGATGGCTCAATGACAATGAAGTAGAGGAGCTGGATTGTCCCCACAGTCCCCAGACCTCAACCCAATCCAACACCTGTGGGTAGAGGTGAAGATAAAGCTGTGTACATCTGAAAGTGAGGCGACCAGTGTGCACCAACATTAGGAACATTTAGAAGATACCCGGGATTAGAATTCGGTGAACACATGCGTGAACCTGATCGAGAATGATCCAGTCAGTGCGAAAGCCAAAGGAGGATTTACAAAATACTAACAATACATTAAAAACTAAAAGTTAAACTTTCAGGAGAAAAATAGTAACAATTCAGTGATATTACAAGAATCTGCATAACTAATCTCATGCTAAATAGATTCAATTCAAATTCATGTAAGAGATAGTAAAGATGATTGTCTATAAAATGAAGGTAGTCTCACGCTCACAGCTGTAGAGGATGGAGAGATATCGAGCCTGAAAGTCAAGAGATCAAAATATTGTTACCCTTTTGCTCATCAGTGAAGCAAATAATATTAATAAAGCAAAATAATATGTTAATGTGATGGATTATGAAGGTTCTATAGACCTTATTAAATATATATGTGCCATAGGACCTGTCACACTTGAGAATACGGATTGTATTGATAAATGTTTGTTATTTTTCAATTTTAAAGTAGAGATAATAGAGTTGAGGAAAGGAATTTTTACCGCTTTTTTTTCATTAAAAAAATCATTTTGAAAGTTTAGCATTACTAATTTCACCCCCTTTCTTTTGTCCTAGCTCTTCCTAACTAACATTTTCCCTATACAGTTCTGCTATCTACTCTGCTCTTGTAATCTTGTCTCTGAGAGGCTCATACATACCTTTATTGTGATAGCTTTGATCCTTCCAGGCTGCAGACTGGATTCGGACCAACTAAGCTGGGCACATCACTGGTTGGGGCAGAGAGGAGAGTGAAGTGTGATCTGGGCATTTGGGCACAGACTGCTGTCACTCATGGAGAAGAAAGCCCCATCCCCACTAGTGACATGCCCTGCTCAGTTGGTCCATATCCGGTCTGCATCTTGGAAGGGTCAAAGCTGCAACAGCATTAAAGGTATTTATGAGCCTTTAATAGTATAAAAGGCAGTAATCAGATCCAGCACAATCTATCCAGCTAAAATTCTTGTTTATTGAAGATATATTAAAAAGTGTAATGCATAAAAAGGCAACGTGTTTCGGGTATGTGCTACCTTTATGAAAGCACACATGCTTTGATAAAGGTAGCACATACCCGAAATGTGATGCCTTTTTATGTATTGCACTTTTCAATCTAACTTCAATAAACAAGAATTTTAACCAGATGGATTGGGTTGGATCTGATTACTGCCTTTTATACTATTAAGGCTCGTAAATACCTTTATCATTGTTGCAACTTTGACCATTCCAGGATACAGACTGGATGTGGACCAGCTGAGCATGGCACGTCACTGGTGGGGATGGAGATTCCTTCTCGGTGAGTGACAGCAGTCTGTGCATGCATGCCCGGATCACATTTCACTCTCTTCTCTGCCCCCACTATTTACGTGCACTGCTCAGTTGGTCCAAATCCGGTCTGCAGCCTAGAAGGTTCAAAGCTACAACAAAAATAATGGTATCAATGAGCCTCTTAGTGATAAGACTACAGGAGCAAAATAGATAGCAGAAGTATAATGGGAAAGTGTTGGTTGGGAAGAGTTAAGACAAAAGCAGGGGGGTGAAATTAGTAGTGGAAAAAGTGTTAATTTTAGTTGTACATTGGAATTAATTTCATATTACACTTATGATAATAGCCCAAGAATACATTACTGGTGACATAAGATGTGGAGATATTAGTTTTTGTTTTATTGTTAAAATATATTTTTCAAAATTGCAAATTAAACACTTACACACCAATAAGTAATAGTCCATGACTTATTGAATTTGATATTCTGCTTCTCAAAGTACTTAACGTTCAATTCAATACCGTGTTTCCCCGAATATAAGACAGTGTCTTATATTAATTTTACCCCAAAAGTCCCACCCTGACTTATTTTCGGGGTATGTCTTATATTTCCCTCCCTAACCCTAACCCTAGCCCTAACCCTAGCCCTAACCCTAACCCAGGGGCATACACATACAGGGGCACACACACATACAGGGGCACACTCACACATACAGGGGCACACTGACAGGGGCACACTGACAGGGGCACACTGACCTGGGCTCCTCCGACCACCGGGGACCGCAGCACATCCCAGACACCCAAATGCCTGAGGACCGCAGCACATCCCAGGCATCCACATGCCTGAGGACCGCAGCACATCCCGGGCACCTCCGACAAGCCCGGGCACCTCCGACAGGCCTGGGCACAGCAGCACGCAGTCTGGGCATCGTCGCACAGACAGCCCGGCCTGCACACGTGCCGCTGTCCCAGCCAATCACAGGCCAGGAGCTGCCTGGGGAGCCAATGACAGGCCAGACTGACGTCATGCAGCGTGACTGGCTTGCGATTGGCCTCTGGGCAGTTCCTGGCCTGTGATTGGCCGGGACAGCGGTGGGGGATTTAAAATACCCACCCTGCTCACCCAGGCACCGGGAACACAGCGGGGGCACCGGAGACAGCAGTGGCAGCAGCGGTAAGTATGAGATATTCCCCTGGGCCCCCCCCACCCCACCAAATTTTCCGCGAAAATAAGTCACCCTGTCTTATTATCGGGGTATGACTTATATTAAAAAAATTGCCCCCAGCCCTGCCCTGTCTTATAATCGGGGGTGACTTATTTTCGGGGAAACACGGTAGTTAACATTCCTGAAAAGAATATATTTTTCTAGTAAGAAATTAATTTTGTGCAGTATAAAAGTTTAAGAAATGTAATTTAAAATTAATATTTCAATATGTGGATGACGTACCAGTCTGGTAACAACAAGTCTTGTCCTGATGTGAAATTCTCAACCGGAGCAAGGAGGTTTATATTGTGCTGCCACAACCACAACCCTAATAGCTTTACCCCATGAGGACTAGGAGCGTATTATTACATCGGAGAATTAATGTCTGTTGGGTCCAGACGTAATGATTTACTAATTTCCGTTTTAAGATGTTGTTTTTCAGTAATTGCAGAATTAATCGTTTATATTTTAAGGTGTAATTTGACCATATGCACAAGAGAAAAAATGCTCCGGAGTCTCCACTACTTGGGTCTTTCCAATAAATTGCTGTTGCCTCAATTGTAACAAGATTATAGATGTTGAACAATGTTTGAACTATTTTGTTTTACCTTTTTTTTCATTTTTTAGCATCATGAGGCTTCACAAGCTAGACCATGGTGTTGACTTGGGTCAATACTAGAGATGAGTGGAATCAAATTCTATTTTAATGTTACAGATATTTTGCAATTGATATACAGATCATTTGTTATTTGCTTCAATTTGAAATTAGCAGATTGGAGTCTACTTGCTGCCATTTTTCTAAGCCCTAAAAGACCATTACAAGGTTAAAATATAAAAAAAAACTTATACTCACCTATCCATGTCCTCCTCTCATCAACACCACCTATCCGACTCCTCCATTCCTCAACACCACCTATCCCACTCCTCTGCCCGTCAGCACCAGTTTTACGGCTCCTCCACCCTCAACCCCACCTATCTGACTCTTCCACTCCACCATACCATCAATCTGGCTCCTCTGATCCTCAACAACACCTGTCTGGCTCCTCCGCTCCTCAACACCACATATATGACTCCTCCACTTCTCAACACCACCCATCCTGCTCCTCCACTCCTCAACACCACCAATCTGGCTCCTCTGCTCCACCACACTATCTATTTGACTCCTCCACTCCACCACATCCTCTGTCTGGCTCCTCCATCCCTCAACCCCACCTATCTGACTCTTCCACTCCAGGATACCATCAGTTTGGCTCCTCTGATCTTCAACACCACCTATCTGGCTCCTCCGCTCCTCAACACCACCCATCCTGCTCCTACACTCCTCAACACCACCAATCTGACTCCTCCACTCCACCACATCATCTGTCTGGCTCCTCCAATCCTCAACACCACCTATCCAGCTCCTCCACTCCTTAATACCACCTATATAGCTCTTCCACTCCTCAACACGATCTATACAGCTCCTCCACTCCTTAATACCACCTATATGGCTCTTCCACTCCTCAACACGATCTATACAGCTCCTCCGCTCCTCAACACTACCTATCCATCTCCTCCACTCCTCAATACCACCTATCTGGTTCCTCTGCTCCACCACACCATCTATCCAGTTCGTCCACTCCACACCACCTATCCAGCGCCTTCACTTCTCAACACTACCTATCTGGTTCCTCCGCTCCACAACCCGACCTATCCGACTCCTCTGCTCCTCAACACCACCTGTCCAGTCTGTGCTGCATCTTTGTTTTAGCATCAGCTGCACTGAAATCACCAGTCCTTGGTCATGAGGCCAGGGTTCTTGGGTTTGATAAACGTCATACATCTCCACATAACCTGTGACCTTTGTTGCACATCACATGTGCAGTAACCTTTTAGGCTTAGCAAACCCAAAATGATTCTGATCTGTGGAATTTGCTGAACTTGTGTTGAAGTGAATGAAAGAAAATCTGTATTTTGACGAATTGGCAAACTTTTGTAAAAATCGAGTTGAATTCTCATCTCATCTCTAATACTATGTCCTATCTGTCAAGTGCAAAATCGTGAAAATCTTCACAGCCTTGTTAGGTACAAAAGTAACAGTAATCCTAAGTAGTGGACACAATTACATCTGTTACACCTGAGGTCGCGGTCTCCATGTGGCAGAGAGACCAGTATCCGTGGTGTTTCCCTCCTGCCCAGGGTTCCGTACCTGCTGCCCACTCCTTAGCGGTGCTCCAGCGCTATTCTCACCCTCTCTGCTCCCTAGTTGTGTCCTCTGGCTCCCAGGGCATGCATCCTCTGCACAGGTCTTCTGGGAGTGCACTTAGGTGTCATGCGCCACAGTTTCGTGCGATTTAAAGGGCCAGTATGCTTCAAACCCGGAAGTGCTTCATGGCCTATTGCTGAGAAGCGCAGTGTATTTAAATCACCTCAGCCTTCTGGGAGGTGATTGAGCAATGTGGTCATTCCTTATAGATGTTATTAGCACTCAGGTTCCTCGTCCCTGAGCCTGCATTTGCCTGTTACAGCCTACTTCTGCTTACCACAGCCTACACGACTCTCTGGTTATATCCACCTAGAGACTGTATAGCCTTGTCCGTAAGAGCCAACATCTCGTGAGTGCTGTCATGGTATCCAGACTTGGTTGAGGTTGTGCTTGGCGGCTCCTCCAGTCAGCAAAGTTGTTATGGCCCAGAGCGTCCGCTCCTGGATACTCATCCCCAGCGAGCATAACAACATCTACAAACATGGCTAATTAGCTGTAGCTCTTCTTAGTATTGTCTTCTCCAAGCCTAGATAGCTCCACCAGGTTCTTCTCCAAGCCTAGAGGGATCCACCAGGTCATTTCCAAGCATAGATAGTCTCAACAGGGTCTTCATCAAGCCTAGATCGGTCCACTGGGGTTTTCAATATGCCTAGATAGCTACACCAGGGTCTTCTCCAAGCCTAGATAGCTCCACCAGGGTCTTCTCCAAGCCTAGATGAGCTCACCAGGTCATCTCCAAGCGTAGATAGTCTCAACAGGGTCTTCTCCAAGCCTAGATAGGTCCACTGGGGTTTTCAATATGCCTAGATAGCTACACCAGGGTCTTCTCCAAGCCTAGATGGGCTCACCAGGTCACCTTCAATCGTAGATAGTCTCAACATGGTCTTCTCCAAGCCTAGATAGGTCCACCAGGGTCTTCTCCAAGCCTAGATAGCTCCACCAGGGTCTTCTCCAAGCCTAGTTGAGCTCACCAGGTCATCTCCAAGCGTAGATAGTCTCAACAGGGTCTTCTCCAAGCCTAGATAGGTCCACGGGGGTCTTCTGTATGCCTAGATAGCTACACCAGGATCTTCTCCAAGCCTAGATAGGTCCACCAGGGTCTTCTCCAAGCCTAGATAGGTCCACCAGGGTCTTCTCCAAGCCTAGATAGGTCCACCAGGGTCTTCTCCAAGGCTAGAT
The DNA here is from genome assembly GCA_033576535.1 of Allobates femoralis. Taxonomy (NCBI): domain Eukaryota; kingdom Metazoa; phylum Chordata; class Amphibia; order Anura; family Aromobatidae; genus Allobates; species Allobates femoralis. Next base: position 230,483,420 of record JARQOC010000011.1, on the reverse strand, counting down.
ATGCTCACCAGGTTCTTCTCAAAGCCTAGATAGGTCCACCAGGGTCTTCTCCGAGCCCAGATATCTCCACCAGGGTCTTCTCCAAGCCTAGATAGCTCCACCAGGGTCTTCTCCGCCATTTTATTGATCATATTAGCAGAACAAACTTTGAAAAAAATCTTTGTTTTCCTTTTGAATAATGATTCCACATTGCTGCAATAACATTTTCTACTATGTCAAAGTGTAATCAATATGCCATAGGTTCCCAATTCAGTGATGTCTTTGCCAAGACTAGGGGAATCACTACCACTGGGAGGAGAAAACATTATCAGAATTAATTTTTTTGCCTAAATTCTATAAATATGCTGTGCAAAAGTCTTAGGCAGGTGTAGAAAAAAATGCTGCAAAGTAAGAAGCTTTCAGAAATGGAAGTGTTTATTGTTATTAATTAACAAGATGCAAAGTGAATGAATAAAGGAGAAATATAAATCCATCAATATACGGTGACCGCCCGTCTCCTCCGTCCTCAGTATTCAGTGACCGCCCGTCTCCTCCATCCTCAGTATTCAGTGACCGCCCGTCTCCTCCATCCTCAGTATTCAGTGACCGCCCGTCTCCTCCATCCTCAGTATTCAGTGACCGCCGTCTCCTCCATCCTCAGTATTCAGTGACCGCCCGTCTCCTCCATCCTCAGTATTCAGTGACCGCCCGTCTCCTCCATCCTCAGTATTCAGTGACCGCCATCTCCTCCATCCTCAGTATTCAGTGACCGCCCGTTCCTCCATCCTCAGTATTCAGTGACCGCCCGTCTCCTCCATCCTCAGTATTCAGTGACCGCCCATCTCCTCCATCCTCAGTATTCAGTGACCGCCCATCTCCTCCATCCTCAGTATTCAGTGACTGCCCTCTCCTCCTCCTCAGTATTCAGTGATCGCCCGTCTCCTTCATCCTCAGTATACAGTGACCGCCTGTCTCCTCCATCCTCAGTATTCAGTGACCGCCCGTCTCCTCCATCCTCAGTATTCAGTGACCGCCCGTCTCCTCCATCCTCAGTATTCAGTGACCGCCCGTCTCCTCCATCCTCAGTATTCAGTGATTGCCCGTCTCCTCCATCCTCAGTATTCAGTGACCGCCCGTCTCCTCCACTCTCCAGTATTCAGTGACCGCCCGTCTCCTCCATCCTCAGTATTCAGTGACCGCCCGTCTCCTCCATCCTCAGTATTCAGTGACCGCCCTTCTCCTCCATCCTCAGTATTCAGTGACCGCCCATCTCCTCCATCCTCAGTATTCAGTGACCGCCCATCTCCTCCATCCTCAGTATTCAGTGACCGCCCATCTCCTCCATCCTCAGTATTCAGTAACCGCCCGTCTCCTCCATCCTCAGTATTCAGTGACCGCCCGTCTCCTCCATCCTCAGTATTCAGTGACTGCCCATCTCCTCCATCCTCAATATTCAGTGACCGCCCGTCTCCTCCATCCTCAGTATTCAGTGACCGCCCGTCTCCTCCATCCTCAGTATTCAGTGACCGCCCGTCTCCTCCATCCTCAGTATTCAGTGACCGCCCGTCTCCACCATCCTGAGTATTCAGTGACCGCCCTTCTCCTCCATCCTCAGTATTCAGTGACCGCCCGTCTCCTCCATCCTCAGTATTCAGTGACCGCCCGTCTCCTCCATCCTCAGTATTCAGTGACTGCCCATCTCCTCCATCCTCAGTATTCAGTGACCGCCCGTCTCCTCCATCCTCAGTATTCAGTGACCGCCCGTCTCCTCCATCCTCAGTATTCAGTGACCGCCCGTCTCCTCCATCCTCAGTATTCAGTGACCGCCCGTCTCCTCCATCCTGAGTATTTGGTCATCGCCCGTCTCCTCCCAATCTCTGCATGCTCCCCTCCCCGGTCCCTGTCTCCACACGCAACCCTCCTCCAGTCTCAGTCTCTAATGCTCCTCTTCCCCGGTTCAGGTCTCTGCACACTCCCCTTCCCCTGTCCCAGTCTCTGCATGCTCCCCTCCCCCAGTCCCAGTCTCCGCATGCTTCCCTTCCCCAGTTCCACTCTCTGATCTCCTACCCTGATCCCAGTCTCTGCATACTTCCCTCTCCCGGTCCTGGTCTTTGCCCACTCCCTGGTCTCTGCATGCTCCCCTTCCCCAGTCCCAGTCTCTGCATGCTCCCCGTCCGCAGTCCCAGTCTCTGCATGTTCCCCTCCCCTGGTCCCAGTTTTTGCACGCTCCACTCCCCCAGTCACAATCTCTGCATACTCCCCCTCCCTGGTCCCGGTCTGCACACTCCCCTTCCCCGGTCTCAGTCTCTGCACGCTCCCCTCCCTTGGTCCCAATCTCTGTATGCTCCCCTCCCCGGTCTTGGTCTCCACATGCTACCATCCCCTTGTCCCAGACTCTGAATGCTCCCATCCCTGGTCCCAGTCTCTGCATGCTCGCCTCCCCCAGTCCCAGTCTCTGATCCCTCCCCCGATCCCAGTCTTTGCATGCTCCCCTCCACTGGCCCTGGTCTCTGCCCACTCCCTGTTCTCTGAATGCTCCCCTCCCCTGGTTCCAGTCTCAGTATGCTCCCCTTCTCCAGTCCCCATCTCAGCATGCTCCCTTCCCCTGGTCTCTGCCCAGTGTGTGCATGCTCCCCTCCCCTAGTCCCAATCTTAGCACACTCCCCTTCCCTGGTCTCAATCTCTGCATGCTCCCCTCCCCTGGTCCCGATCTCAGCATGCTCCCCTCCCCTGGTCCCAGTCTCTGCATGCTCTCCTCCTCTTGCCCGATCTCTGCATGCTCCCCTCCCCCAGTACCAGTCTCTGCACGCTTTGCTCCCTGGTCCCGAACTCCATATACTCCCCTCCTCCGGTTCCAGTCTCTGCATACACTCCTCCCCCGGTACCAATCTCTTCACGCCACCGATCCCAATCTCTGCATGCTCCCATTCCTCGATCCCAATCTCTGCATGCTCCCCTCCCTGGTCTTGGTCTCTGATCCCTCCCCCAGTCCCCTCCCTCAGTCTCAGTCTCTGCATGCTCCCCTCCCCTGGTCCCAATCCCTTCACACTCCCCACCCCTGGTCCCAATCTCTGCATGCTCCCCTACCACAGTCCAAATCCCTGATCCCCTCCCCAGTCCCAATCTCTACACGCGCCAGTCCCAGTCTCTGCATGCTCCCCTCCCCTGGTCCCAGTCTCTGAATGCTCCCCTCCGCCGGTGAAGATTTCCACTCGCTCCCCTTGCCCGGTCGCGGTCTCCACTCACTCCCCTTACCCGGTCCCAGTGTCTGCTCGCTCTCTCTTCTCCCAGTCTTAATCCCTGATCTTCCCCCCACAGTCCTGATCTCTGCATGCTCTGGTCCCAGTCTCTGCACGCTCCCCTCCTCTGGCCCCGGTCTCCACGCCTCTCCTCCATTCTCTGCACACTCTGCTTCCCTCCCCCAGTCCCAATCTCCACGCAGGGGGACATAGCAAGTACAAACAGGAGAAGCAGAGAGAGAGTGCACAGGGGTGGGCAGAAAGAGAGTGCATGGGGGCAGAGAGAGTGCACTGGGGATGGGTTGAGTACACAGAGGGACAGAGACAGCACACAGGGGGACAGAGACAACACACAACACAACACACAAAGGGGGACATACAAAGCACACAAAGCATACAGAGTGCACAAGTAGGACAGAGAGAGCACACAAGGGGGCAGAATGAGCTCACTGGCAAAGGAAAGAGGATTTGAGAGGAGAAGACAGTGCACAGGGGAGACAGGTCAAAGGAAAGAACACAGGGGGAAGAGAGACAGCACATGGGGGGAAGAGAGCGGACAGGGGAGAGAGACAGTTGCCCTCCCAATGCAAAAGCATTGGGCTCCATCTAGTGACTATATAATTAGTGAAAAATATCTTTTGCCCCTTTAAATAAAGTTTTATCACGAACTGTTCAACTGCCTTGATGAAGAACGCCCCATCTTTCTTCATGTCCACATCCGCAAGGAACTTCGTATTGAGTTAGTACCTAGAAAAGAGGAAAAGAAAAAACAAAACGTTCTATGAATGCAAAATAAATGCCTTACAGAGTGAGCATAGCTCTAATTTTATTACAGGTTTGTAAAGGTCCATGTCTTGTCTGATCGCTGATCGGGATTCATACTGTCAATCATCACTCTGTCTAAAAGGACCAAAACTCTATAAAGATGTCACTTATCGGCTATATACCTACTGGGCGTTTGTACTCCATTTTAGCGGTCATCCGTTTTAGGTGATCCGCATTTTCAGCGCTCAAAATGAATTCTCTTTTTTTGCAATAAAAATTCAATCTTTACTATCCCTAAATGTGTCAAGCAGTAACAGTCTATAAAGCTAATATTGGTGCCACCTGAGTGTGGCTGAGCAGAAAAGCAGTTTGCGCTGTTGTTTGAGGTATGAGAGCTCACAGCCCACCAGGCGTACACCTGTCACTCATCCATCTCAATATTTCTTATGTTAGGATACTAATGGCTGTGCCACAACAGTGGGTCTCCATTGCTGTTATGGCAGATTTTGAGCTCCCCTGAAGGTGTTGTCTATGCCTTTGGCTTTTAGATGTGGGCTCGATGGCATCGCATCAGGAGGGTGGTATCTGTGCACTGTCTCTCGTCTCTGTGCCTGTCTTCCGCTGTGCACTGTCTTTTCCCTGTGCCGTCTCTCCCTTGTGCCTTTTTCTCCGGTCTGTGCCGTCCCCCCTGTGTGCGCCGACTTTGTGTCTCATGTGGGCACTGTCTCCCCGTGTGTGCGGTCTCTGTCTCTCATGTGTGCGCTGTCTCCTGTGTGCGCCATCTCTCCCATGTGCGCTGTCTCTATCTCTCCCGTGTATGCTGTCTCTTCCGTGTGCGCTGTCTCCCCCATATGCGCTATCTCTGTCTCTCCCATGTATGGTCTCTCCTGTGTGCAGCATCTCTGTCTGCCTGTCCCCCTGTGTCTGTGTCCCCCTGTGTCTCTGTATGTCCCCCTGTGTCTGTATCCCCCTGTGCCTATGCCTGTCCCTGTGCCTCTCCTCTCCCCCTGTGTCTGTGTCCCTCTGTGGCTCTGCCTGTCCCCCTGTGCCTCTCCTCTCCCCGTGTCTGTGTCCCCCTGTGGCTCTGCCTGCCCCCTGTGCCTCTCCTTTCCCCCTGTGTCTGTCTCCCCCTGTGCCTCTGCCTATCCCCCTGTGTTTGTGTCCTCCTGTGCCTCTGCCTGTCCCCCTGTGCCAGTGTCCCCATGTGTCTCTGTGTCTCCCTTTGTCTCTGCCTGTCCCCCTGTACCTGTGTCCCCCTGTATTTCTGTCTGTCCCCCTGTGCCTGTGTCCCCCTGTGTCTGTGTCCCCATGTGAATCTGCCTTTCCTCTGTGTCTCTGTTTTCCCCTGTGTCTCTGTGTCCCCCTGTGTCTCTGTGTCCCCCTGTGCCTCTGTGTCCCCTGTGCCTCTACTCCTGCACTCCATCTTCCCCCCTGCCCCCCTCAGTTCTCACTCTCGCCTGGTTATACAGATGCCGGCTGAAGACTCCAGGAATAGACTCTGCTTGGAGCGGGTCATGTGAGAGGCCGGGCTGATGTGACATCACACAGGCTATCACATGACCCGCTCCAGGCAGAGTCTATTCCTGGAGTCTTCAGCCGGCATCAGTATAGCCAGACTTGGCAGGCAGGGGTGAGAACAGAGGGGGACGAGGGGTGAAGGGGGCAAGGACGGAGCAGCGGGTGGCAGTTGCGGGGGTTTCGCTGGTGGTAGTGTGCGGCAGCACTGCCGCCAGCGGATGCCATATTGTTGCAACTTACTTGGGTGTATAATTGCCTTCTGGCTTCCGCCGGATGTGACATACCGTTACAACCGGACGGAAGTTGCCACAAGGCAATTACATATAAGATAGCATTCCGATAAGTTGAACACCGGGATGTTTGGGGAACCGAACCGAACTTTGAAAGGTTTGTTCATTTTTACTCACTGCAGCAAACCAAAGTAGGTAGGAAAGAAGAAACTAGTCTCAGCAACCTGAAACCTAAAGACCAACATGCTGCCAGTGCCCGATAGTAATAGTAGTGTTACTGCAGCACCACCTAGTGACCAGGGCGGGGATTACAGCAGCATGTTTAAAAATAGATGTAACAAGATGCACCACACTTCTTCTGCTTACATACTGCTCTAATAAATGAATGCCCTCCTTTGCCTTTTATTGACAGATTATAAGGGGCATTCATTAAAGATTTCCCCTGACCCACTTTTAGTTTTCACAGGATGCTGAAACTGCTCTTGTGTAATGATATAAGCCTCGATAGGTTACGTGCCAATTTGCAACTCTGAACTGATAACGGTCTTTCTTTTACAGGTGCTGAAGAGATAAGAGATGATAATAGACCCAGCGGAAACAGAGCAGTCATCAAGTTCCTTTACTTGAAAAGCCAAAGTGAGATGAAAGAGGAATATGATGATGATTCATATGATTTAGTCAAGAACTGGCATCGTCATTTTTTAAGGTTGAAGGAAGACTTTAAGTCCATCTAGTTCCCCCCATAGCCTAACATGTTGATCCAGAGGAAGGCAAAAAAAAAACCCATGTGGCAACACTAAGCTCCACATTGGGGGAAAAAATTCCTTCCTGACTCCAGATACGGCAATCAGACTAGTTCCCTGTATCAACGCCCTATCAAAGAATCTAGTATATATAACTGGTAATATTAAAGTTTTCAAGAAAGACATCCAGGCCCTTCTTAAATGTTAGTAGTGACTCCCTCATTACACCATCATGTGGTAGAGAGTTCCATAGTCTCACTGCTCTTACAGTAAAGAATCCGCGTCTGTGATTATGATTAAACCTTCTTTCCTCCAGACGTAGAGGACGCCCCCTTGTCCCCGTCTCAGGCCTAAGAGTAAAGAGATCATTAGAAAGGTCTCTGTACTGTCCCCTCATATATTTATACATTATTATAAGATCACCCCTAAGCCTTCGTTTTTCCAAGCTAAATAACCCCAAGTTTAATAACCTGTCTTGGTATTGCAGACCCCTTAGTCCTCTAATGACTTTTGTCGCTCTTCTCTGGACCCGCTCTAGTTCAGCTATGTCTTTCTTATACTCCGGAGACCAGAATTGTACACAGTATTCTAAGTGTGGTCGCACTAGTGACTTGTATAGAGGTAAAATTATGTTCTCCTCATGAGCATCTATGCCTCTTTTAATGCATCCCATTATTTTATTTGCCTTTGCAGCAGCTGCCTGACACTGGCCACTAAATGTGAGTTTGTCATCTACCCATACACCCAGGTCTTTTTCAGTGACAGTTTTGCCCAGTGTTTTACAATTAAGCACATAATTATACCTTTTGTTTCCTCTGCCCAAGTGCATGACTTTACATTTATCCCCATTAAAGCGCATTTGCCATTTATCAGCCCAAGCTTCTAGTTTACATAAATCCTCCTGTAATATAAAATTGTCCTCCTCTGTATTGATTACCCTGCAGAGTTTAGTGTCATCTGCAAATATTGAGATTCTACTCTGTAGGCCCCCTACAAGGTCAGTAATAAATATATTATGACTCCAATTCCAGGACAATTCCAGGACGATCCCATTCCGCTATCGATGAACACATCTTTCCAGTAAAGGAACTTGATGACTGCTCTGTATTATACTGGGTCCATTATCACACTTCATAGCACTTTCAGCACCTGTAAAAGCAAAACCGTTATCAGCTCAGAGCTGCAAATTGGCAAGTACCTTATAGAGACTTATATCATTACTTATGTGTAGTTTCAGCATCCTATGATAAATAGAAGTGGGTCAGCGGAAGTCTTTAATGAAGGCCTCTCGTACGTTCTGCAGAACACATCATGGTATGGCTGGGGTCCCACATGAGCCCTCAGTCCGTTTTTGGCTTCATCTTTGTTAATTTTTTTTTCTAAGTCCAAAAACTGACAGAAAAACGGATTGGATGTAATAAACACCCTGTCCGTTTTTCTCTGGAGCTCCAAACATTGCCCTGTCCGTTTTTGAGTCAAAAACGTTGCATGCAACGTTTTTGGCATCAGTTAAAAAACGCATGCGCTTTTTTAACATGGGGCCCTATGGGAAACGCATGCGCAAACGCATGGCATATTTGGCACTTGCGTTTGCGCATGCGTTAACGCGCACGCGTTTTTAATGAAAAAATGACTAAGTCCAAAAACGTTCAGGAGTGCAGGAGGCTCAAAAAGCACCCTATAAAAACGGATTGGTGATGAAAATCACTTCCAAAAACGGACTTCTATGTGGAACCCCAGCCTATGCCTGCACCAGTGTATGAAGACTTAGGCTGTGGTCACAGTTGCCATGCGTTTTTTTTAGTGATTTTACAAAACTCATGCATTTTTTCATGTCAGCATGAGTTTTGTAAGGTGTGTGATGGCTCCCTGCGTTTTTGGGTGCGTTTTTGAATCTGCACCTAAAAATAGTGCTTGTAGTATTTTTTGGAGCGTTTTGAAAAACGCATGCGTTTTTGTAGAAAACGCATGCGTTTTTATAACATGGGTTCCTATGGGAAACGCATGCAAAAACGCATGTACAATTAGTACCTTTTAGTGCCATTCAAAAACGCATGCGTTTCCCATAGGAGCCCATGTTAAAAAAATGCATGCGTTTCCGGAAACGCATGCGTTTTTGAATGGCACTAATTGTACATGCGTTTTTGCATGCGTTTCCCATAAGGCCCCTTATTAAAAAACGCATGCGTTTTTGGATATGCTCCAAAAACGCATGGGACAGTCACACATGCTTTTTGGCTATTAGGGCATGCGTTTTTTAACATGGGGGCCTATGGGTGCGTTTTTTACATGCGTTTTTGAAAACGCAGGTCTCCAAAAACGCATGTGAAAAATGGTACTGTGACCACAACCTTACATACAATTGTTAGGACAACTCATCTCCATTATATATTGAGAAATACATATAACTCTATACATTTTTAGTATTTCAGACCATAAGATGTGAACGTTAACTCTCTTGACATATAGAAATAATGACTTAAATATTAATAATAAGAGAGGTTGTTTACAGAATAGATTGTGGATTAATAAGAACCTGAGGGAGGTTTCCTGGAGGGACAGGATTCATTTATTTTATATCATTCTACAGGGTTTTCATTAATAAAATAAAAACTATATAAGCAGAAATTTCAATCTTGCATCTCTTTATGCGCTGACATTTTCATTGGTAAGCTACAATGTATTGTGACACCTTCTGAGGGGACGAATGGATATTCTAACTCCTGTCTTTTCTGAGCTTTTCTCTGATTTATGACCACAGACCACAGCAAAGTTGAATGTGCACAGAAATAAAGAGCCTGAATACGCCAACCACTGTAACATTTATAATGACACCCAATTGCAAAAAAATATTTTTAGCCCTAAATACATGCATTTAAATTGGGGAAACGTTCTGAATACCTAAAATTGTTGAAATAAATTATATGTGTGTATTTTATTTTATTTTATTATTTTAACGGCCTTCAGCTCAATCTCGAGGCAAGGAGACTCGTTGGATGAATGCTTTGAAGGAAGATCGATCTTGTGCAGCCTAGATAGGTCCACCAGGGTCTTCTCCAAGTCTAGATAGGTCCACCAGGGTCTTCTCCAACTTTGATAGGTCCAGCAGGGTCTTCTCCAATCCTAGACATGGTCCACCAGGGTCTTCTCCAATCCTAGACATGGTCCACCAGGGCATTCTCCAAGCCTAGGTAGATCCACCAGGGTCTTTGCCAAACCTAGATAGGTCCAGCAGTGTCTTCTTCAAGTCTAGATGTGGTCCACCAGTGTCTGATTCTAAATAGGTCCACCAGGGTGTTCTCCAAGCCTAGATATGGTCTACCAAGGTCTTCTCCCAGCCCAGTTAGGTCTACCAGCAGGGTCTTCTTCAAGCCTAGATAGGTCCACCAGGGTCTTCTCTGAACCTAGATATGGTCCGCTAGGATCTTCTCCAAGCCTAGATAGATCCACCAGGGTCTTCTCCAACCCTAGATAGGTCCACCAGGGTCTTCTTTGTCATTACATTGATTGTATCAAGCCATCTGGTTGTTGGTCTTCCTCTTCACCTTGTTTCTTCTATTCTTCCTACCATGGTGTCCTTCTCCAGTGATTTCTCTTTTCGTATGATGTGTAGACAAGTTGTAGCTTGGTGATCTTTGCTTCCAGTGACATGTCTGGTTGATTTGTTCCAGTATTGACGTATTTGATCTTCTTGCCATCCATGTTGTTGATAACCTCCTCCTCCAGCTCCACATTATGAAGGCATTGATTTTTCTTCTGTCTTGTTCCTTTATCGTCCAGGTGTCACTTCCATATGTTACTACAGAATAGAGCAGACTATGTATGAGCCGTGTCTTCATCACCAGTGAAATGTTCCTTTATATGAAGACCACGTCCAGTGACTTCATTGTTGATTGGGCCATAGATGTAATCCTGTTGACTTCCAATCTGCCTGTTGACTTCCGATCTGTATCTCTATGTATAATCGATTAAGTACATAACTATTGCCTTTATCAGGTAACAAAAGGGAGAAAGAGAGAAACTAATAATATAAGAATTGCAGATTGCTCAGTTCATTGAGTATTAAGCAGAGAAGAAAAATCTTTGGCACTACTCACGTGTATGCACCGGACGCGCTGACAGCAGAGGGGACCACTCAGATCTGGACTTGGAGCTCCAATGTAATCACACCGGGGGTAGTTGGGTGCCAAGCTACTATAAAGAGGAGTCTTCAAACATCGACAGGAACGAAGAAAAATACCAGCACTCCAACATCCTTAAAAAGTCCAGTCTTTATTCAAACATGGTTAAAGAGTTAGTGTGTCTGTGATGGGATCGGGTGAAGCACCAGATGGCGCAAAACAGTCTTTCATTCCAGACACACTTACTTTCCCTGAGTTTTTTTTAACCATGCGTGAATAAAGACTGGATTTTTTAAAGGGAACTTGTCACCCCCTTTGGGCATTTTAAACTGTGCCCACCAGCTTTAACATAATGTAACTGAGGTTCTTGTAACCCCTCTAAGTGTCCAGATGTGTCCCTCATAGATGAGAAATCAACTTTTATTCTGTCCCACACTGCATCCTAAAAGGTCCAGGAGACCTGATCTGTGGTCCTGTTGGACTAGGTCATCGCCGCCCCCCTGGCTGCAAAACCCGCCCTGCATGTTCAAAATTGACCGGCAGTAGAGCGGGTCACCAAAGTTCCACTGAAGATAGTGCCGACGTCTCGCGAGATTTGTGAAGTCTCTCAAGACCTGGCTGCAAAACCCACCCTACATTTTCAAAATTGCTGCCCGCTCCTGTGACCGGGTGCTGAGTGACAGGCGCACCATTCTCCATTGAAGATATTGCCGAAGTCTTGAGAGACTTCACAAATCTCGCGAGACGTCAGCACTATCTTCAGTGGAACACGGTGACCCGCTCTACTGCCGGTCAATTTTGAACATACAGGGCGGGTTTTGCAGCCAGGGGGGCGGCGATGACCTAGTCCACCAGGACCACAGAGCAGGCCTCCTGCACCTTTTAGGATGCAGTGTGGGACAGAATAAAAGTTGATCTCTCAGGTATGAGGGACACGTCTGGGCACCTAGAGGGGTTACAAGAACCCCAGTTACATTATGTTAATGCTGGTGGGCACAGTTTAAAATGCCCAAAGGGGGTGACAAGTTCTCTTTAAGGATGTTGGAGTTCTGCTATTTTCCTTCTTTCCTGACGTAGTTTATTGAGTATTATCTAGGCTATCCATACACTCACTGTATATGTATATATTTTCTTTTGTAGGTTTGCAGGTTTTACCTGCATCCCCCTGGATTCCCCCCACACCTCGCCGGAATTGAAAAAACTGATGCCCCTGCACCGGTATTATCACTGATCCGGACTCACAAATCAGTGATAATACCGGTGTGGAAGCATACAGTTTCATCAGGCTTCATAACTGTTTCCACCGGATCCAGGGCCAATGGGGCATGTCATTTGGAACTGTGATCATGGCATACGCAGTTCCAAAAACAGGATCCGGGGGTCGGGATCGAACGGGATCCAGAGTCCGCCAGATCCGGGTTCCATTGAGCACATTGTGATTTCACACATGGTGCCCCAGATCTAGGTGCTTGTTTGTTTTATCATGGAGACCAAAAATGCACCAAAATGCATTTTTGGTCTCAGTGAAAAAACCGGGAACACCCGGATCTGGGAAAAAAGTAAAGAACTGGATGCACCCACAAGTTCATCCGGCCCCATTGAAAGTCAATGGGGCCGAAAATGGATGTGGGTCCATCCAGTTCAAGCTGCATTCACATGGATGGGAAAAAGCATCAGTGTGAAACCAGCCTTACTAAAATGAAGACAAATCCCCTAGATTTATAACGTTTCTTAAATTTCCCTTCGAAAAAACAAATCTTAGATGCCGGCACTACTAGGATTGTTACATAGGGAGTTTCCCCATATGTCGGTCGTCTTGATAGAGCGACTGTGCACCTGGGTGTGCTCACTCCAGTGTATACAAGACAAAACATACTGCATGGAACGCGGAATGAGAAAGGAATAAACTCCTGAAAAGTTTGGGTGAGGGACCTCTTTTTTTATGAACAGTTTTGTCATAAAAAATGTAAAGTTTAGCTTCTCTTCATCCCTAGGATCCTTAAAAAATGGGAATCCAACCATCCTAAAATGTAAAATTCTGAATTAGTCAAATAAATTACTTCTCTCTAACAGATATCGAGAACATAGTTTGGATAATACTTTGGGCATTGATCCCCTGGGATACTCAGTTCACCTTGTAGATGTGAAGGAACACATAGGCTGGTCGATGAGTTGGCCTTCAAGCATTCTGTCGGAAGTTCCAATACTTAATGTCAACTCTCATGGACAATCACACAACTCTAGAATTCCACCTTCTTCCATTTTCCACAAATACTAATCATAAGCCGCTGATTGTCCTCATTTTCTTCTACATTTACTTGATGGGAATCATTTTGAACTCAGTTGTCACTACAGTGATCTGTCTGGATGTCCATCTCCACACCCCCATGTATCTATTCTTCTGTAACTTATCCATCATAGACATCTTCTTTACTACAGTCATCATCCCTAAGCTTCTCCATGTATTACTATCAGGGAATGATCTTTTATCGGTGACCCAGTGCTTCACCCAGATGTACTTTTTCTTTACGGCAGCCAGTGCCGAGGTGATGCTTTTCTTTGTGATGGGATATGACCGATACGTTGCGATTTGTCATCCCTTGCATTACCATCGAATCCTGAGCTGGAGGAACGTTGCAATGATTATGGTCATCATGTGGGTTTATGCCTTCATAAACTCATTGTTTTTCATCATCCCACTGTTACACCTGACATATGATCGGGTGGTGACTCTTCATCAGTTCTTCTGCGATGCTTTTACTGTCTTTAATGAATCTTATGGTGGATCCATTGAGTTTTATATCGTAATCTGCGCAAATTTCATTCTGTTTGGACTCTGCCCGTTCTTTTGCAACTTGGTGTCATACATTAAAATTTTTTGTGTAATTTTGCAGATTAAATCCCGGGAAGGAAGACGAAAAACCTTCTCTACTTGCATGTCCCACCTCATTGTCATGACAATCTACTATTGTACAGCAACACCACACCTCATGTCCTCATTCCACCCCACAGAGGCTCTTCTCAACCAAGTCCTATCTATGTTTATTGTACAGTTGTACCCATGATAAATCCATTAATTTATAGTCTTCGTAACAATGAAATCAAGAAGTCTCTACGTGGGTTGTTGAAAATAAACTAAACTATCTTGACTACATCCTTCTAAGCATATAATTAATAATATTATTAATTGTTATTGCTAGAGATGAGTGAATCGATTTGCCTGACCCTGGTATGGCGGACACGTCCATAGTCTATGGCCACCGGATGAGAGCTCTATGAACTTCCTCTTACCTGCCGTCTATGGCCACCGGATGAGAGCTCTATGAGCCTCCTCCTACCTGCTGTCTATGGCCACCGGATGATAGCTCTATAAACCTCCTCCTACCTGCTGTCTATGGCCACCGGATGATAGCTCTATGACCCTCCACCTACCTGCCATCTATGGACACCGGGTGAGAGCTCTATGAGCCTCCTCCTACCTGCCGTCTATGGCCACCAGATGATAGCTCTATAAACCTCCTCCTACCTGCTGTCTATGGCCACCGGATGATAGCTCTATGACCCTCCACCTAACTGCCATCTATGGACACCGGGTGAGAGCTCTATGAACATCCTCCTACCTGCTGTCTATGGCCACCGGATGATAGCTCTATGACCCTCCACCTAACTGCCATCTATGGACACACGGGTGAGAGCTCTATGAACATCCTCCTACCTGCTGTCTATGGCCACCGGATGAGAGCTCTATGTACCTCCTCCTACCTCCTGACTTCAGGGCTCGTCTTCTGATAAGCCAATCCAGCGAGTCATCATCATTGTAGCATCTACTGTTGTAGCCAGTGGATTTGGGTCCTACAAATCAATTTGACAAGAGGTGAGCCTAAAAGAACAGTGGCACTCACCACTGGTGGATTTAAACAGCACTTTATTGGGACATCATGTATAAGATGTGGACTTGACAAAACTAGCAACAGCTGTTTTGCATAGAACATGCTTCATCAGGCTCATACATAGGTATACAGTAAGCCAGAATAAGCATGTTCTCTGTGAAACAGCTGTCGCTCAAGGTCCACATTTTGCACATGGTGTCCCAAGAAACCAGTGGTGAGTGCACAGTTCTGTTAACCTCATTTTTTGTCCAATTACTCATTTTCCAGCTGAGCACCACATATACAGTTTTTTCCCTGATTATACAAATTTGACTATATCTAAATGTAGGCTTCCTATAGAGTGTCTTATTGGCCAGTTAGCAGTCTCAGCATACTATTTTCTTCATAGACTTTTCCTGCAAATCAATTTGCTCATCTTCAGTTATTATTGTGATGACTCAGAATGTAGCCTCTTGTTTGAGGAGTGAGTGGTACTTAATTAGGCCAGACATATTGTTCTTTTGTTCAATGAACCAGAGACGTTAGCCATTGTTTCATGTCAGACTGACCGGTGCCCTATTGTCTGTTAAAAGTTCAGTCTGAGCCCAGCAATTCTCTTCTTAACTTCCTATCTAATACATCCCTCTAATCTAAGCTATTTTCTCATATAGTCCCTTTATTAATTCCCTCTCTACACTATATTACTGCTATTGTTTTTGTTTTCTATTTCCTGCTGGATGACGTACTGTGTGATGCCCCAGTGCATGCTGGGATCCTCACATGGAGAACTAGACAGCCCCAGGCACTTCCTCAGCCCTCCCTGGAACCAATCACTGTGACACTAATTCCATGAGAGAAGCTGTTTCAATGTGTACTAAGGTCTCCATCCCGACCCCCGCAGAGTGACTTCTCAGCCCCGCCTCCTCCCTGCAGTATAATTTCTCAGCCCCACCCCTTCTCTCCCCACAGTCCGCCCACTCAGCCCTCCTTCTTTCCCCCCCCAAAGTGTGTTCTCAGCCCCCCTGCACCATAGATACCCGCTCCCCGCACCATGTCACATCTTCCCTGATATCCTGCATTCATGCCGCAGAATATCAAGCCAGCAGTGAAGGAGAACATAAGCACCGCCCACTGGGGATCTCCCCGGGAGACCCACTGACATCACTTATGCATATTGATTGATGAGCGGGAACTCCCCCAGTGGGCGGTGTTTATGTTCTCCTTCATTGTCTGCTCCACATTCTGCGTCGCACATAAGCAGGGTCACAAAATATCATGGAAGATGTGACATGGTGCGGGGAGCGGGTAACTACGGTGCAGGGGGCTGAGAATACACACTGTGGGGGAGAACAAGGGAGGCTGAATGGCGGACTGTGGGGAGAGAAGGGGTGGGACTGAGAATTACACAGCAGGGAGGAGGAGGGGCTGAGAAGTCACTCTGTGGAGTCGGGCTGGAGACCTTAGTACACATTGGAACAGCTCCTCTCCAGGAATTAGTGTCACAGTGATTTGTTCCAGGGAGGGCTGAAGATGTGCCTGGGGCTGTCTGATGCTCCATATGAGGATCCCAGCGTGCCCTGGAGCAACACACAGTACGTCATCCAGCAGGAAATCTAATATATAAAGCTGAATGTGTGTATGTGTGTGTGTATATCCGGGATTGGCTTCTACACCGTCGCAACTACAGCCACAAAATTTTGCACAGTCACACGTCTGGACCCCGGGATCGTCATAGGCTAGGTTGTGAGGCGAAATTTTAACCCTGCATGTTCCAGTTCACCAAACAATTTTGCCCCTATCTACATAATGGGGAAAACGTGACAGTTACCAGTTGACAGTTGTGAATGAGAGGGGCTTAATGATAGCGCCAAAGACTAACTGCACATACCAGCATATAGTCACTAACGTGGGGCCCCAACATGAGATATTCACCACGCACGGGGACATGTATACACACCACACGTACACAAAGAGTAACAGCAAGTGTATAGTCGCTAAGGTGCAGCCCCAATATTGGATACTTACCACGCACCCAAACAAACACACACACAGACCATAAAGAGACACACAACACAGAGACACACACACACCCCCACGGGGACACGCACACACCCTATAGCGACACATGCACTCACCCCATAGGGACACACACACGCCACAAAGAGACACACACAACAGAGACACACACACATACACATCCTATAGGGACACATGCACGCACACCACTGGGACACACACAGACCCACCCCCCACAGGGACACACACACCACACAGACAGACACAGATGTGCACAAATCACCTCACACAACTCGCCTCATACGTGTGCTATCTTTAATATCCAATCATAAACATCTGATTAAAAACAGCCAATGTGCAACACATGAGCCATATAGGGAATTAAGGCAGATGTCAGTCACATGAGCTGTATTATGTGTATGTGTGAGGTAACATATACTGCCCGGCCAGGGGGAGGGTTTACTGTTGGCTGGAGATTTATTAGGCTGCCTATAGCAATCAATCACAGCTCAGCTTCTATTTTCCTACAGGTCATTAATATGACATATTCAAATTCTATTTTGTTATAGCTATCAGCAGTTATTTATTAACCCGGGCGTAGCCGGGTACTACAGCTAGTAGAAAATAAAACAATAGCAGTAGAGAGAGAATTAATAAAGGACCAATATGAGAAAATAGCTTAGATTAGAGGGATATACAGTATTAGATAGGAAGTTAAGAAGAGAATTGTTGGGCTTGGACTACCCCTTTAATTTGTGGATTACCTGCTAAGTGTGGATTGCCTCAGCCCAGGGGCGTAACTACAATAGGTGCAGGGGTTGCGATCGCACCCGAGCCCTGCAGCCTAGGGGGCCCCAAAAGTCCCTTTTGCCCTTAGAAAAAGATTACAATTATTAAAGATTTGCAATAATTGGGGGCCCCGTTGGAGCTTGCGCATCGGGGCCCCTGGGCCTGAAGTTACGCCACTGGCCTCAGCCACTTTGACTACATAATTCAGGGGAAAATTATGCAGTTGGATTGAACTATATTGAAGACCAATGATGGAATAGCCATTTCCCACCAAGAGTGTAAAACACAATACCCTAAAATGAAAACTGAGGGGTATAAAAAGGGCCTTGCTCCCTTCACCATTATTCATTATACAGGACTTAAGCCTAGGATCAATGGATCCAGTTGAAGCATCATAGAACTACATCACTGATCAGCACAGCCCACACATTTGCTTAGTGAACCTAGGTTGGGACTATTCAGTCACCTGGCTACATACATTGATGTGATAAGTCAGCTTCATAAGCTTGTTATCTCCTCTAAGTGGGTGTGTGGTGCCCCTGCGGTCTGGTCGCCACAGAGGTACTGCACCTAAGCCATAGGTGTGGTATCCCACTCCCAGGTAAGGAGGGGACACAAATCCGAGACACACACACCTGTACTCAACACCCATCCTGATTCCTGTCCAGGAGATAGAGGGGGTGGAAGTGCCCTCATAGAAAGAGCCCCATCTTCTGGCAGAAGAAGGGAATAGACAGAGGGGGTGGGAACTGAAGGTAGGAAAAACATAGAGGAAGAGGAGGAGTTAGGTTCAGCTAGAGGGAGAAGTTCTGCTGAGAGGAGCACCTAGAAAGAATGGAGTTCTAAGGGAAGGTAGTGCCAGGGGAGGAGTGGGACCAGTAGATTGGTCGCCACGGAACCCTGACCAGAAGTATCTCATTTCAGCAACCATCTCGAGGTGGCTGCTGAAGGAACTCAGTTGCGAGAGGGGACTGGCCTAGATTCTGACCTGCCCTGATCTAGCAACACACTTTATGGCGCAGCTAGGAAACTGGAGGCTACTGAGCTGTAGGCCCAGTAGCCATCATCCGTGGACACTCTGCAAAATGGTGGCTATGTCTAGGGTCAGGGGACATATCGCCTGTTGCACGACAATGTCCACAGCCACCTGCTCAGGACACTGAGCACAAAGACACAGGGCAAGAGAGGAGAGCAGCCAGCGTGGGAAGCCAACCTAGAGATGCCTATAACAGGGTGTCTCGGAGGAGTGGACCCAAGTTATCTGGGAGCTGGCTGGACTGCAGACCTGGAGGACATGGTGCCCCTACTGGGTTGGTTTACCGAACTGTGAGTAAAGGTTCGACAACTGCAACCCCAGTGTCATCCTGTTTTTCTGTGTGCCCTCCCACCTGCTGCACCTTGACTATCACTATCCCCATAGACTATTACACCATCCCTGGGGGAAGCGTTACCATCCCAGCTGCCGCACCATCTGCCCCAGAGGCCAAAACCAGCAGCGTCGGCCATCCCTGGCCGAATTCCACAGGTGTCGACACGAAAGACTACTAAACTCCCCTGTAAATAACCTCTTCAATTCACGGCCAGTGCAACGGAGCTGGGTCACAGCTACTGTGACCTCCCAAAGAACCAGTCGGCCCAGCCAATGAGTACCCCCTAGTCCTTATGGCCGTTGCACCTGGCGTCATGAACAGGATATGGACCCCCACTAAAATTGGGCCCTGTCCGTCTAAAGACTGTGTTATAAGAGACTTGTGTAATGTTGCCCTCCATATACTGATGTCATGTGCTGGCTGAGGGTAGTGATGCAGCCTCCCATCGTGGAAGCACCAAAAAAGCACCAAAATCCGTCCCCGCCCAGCACAAAGTATGTAATCATAAAGAACTTGCCAATAACTCAAACCGCTCTGCCCCCT
This sequence comes from Allobates femoralis, assembly GCA_033576535.1. Lineage (NCBI taxonomy): Eukaryota > Metazoa > Chordata > Amphibia > Anura > Aromobatidae > Allobates > Allobates femoralis. Next base: position 230,464,238 of record JARQOC010000011.1, on the reverse strand, counting down.
GGTATGGTCGACGACGCCGAGAGCGAGAAACACCCATGAAGGGGTGGAAGAGAAAGTGGAAGTGCTGCATAGAGAGCGGTGTGGAGCTGCATGGGCACCATGGCATGCAGCAGGAAAGGAACTTCGAATCTGGGATCGAGGATAGAGGCTCCCCCAGTGGTCAATGGATGGTGCCAGGTGGTACCCGCTTATGGACCCAAACATCCTGAGCATGGAGGTCGAGGAGTTGGGACACCAGTTATCCAGGGTGCAGGCTGCTGAATTCCAAAAGTGGCAAAGAGCACTGATGGAGAAGGTTGCCTGGCCGACCGTAGAGCAGCACCCAGCGCCGGAGCGACGTCATCAATTCCAGAGGAGATAAGCCCTGGAGCAGCAAGACCATCAACAGGTACCGCCATCAACCAATTAGCTGAAAGCACCCTGATTGGGCCCCGGATTCCCTCTACAGTCCCTAAACATGGCCGGTTGATGAGAGACATAGATTAGGAGAAAAATGTTGCCCCGGGAGACAAATTACCTGCCCCGCTGCAGTCTGAGCCCTCACCTGACACTAAGGGGGCACGGTCAGAGATAGTTCATTTTCGCTGGGTACATCGGGGAGATGCATTGTTGGGGTTCCCTGGGAAGGCCCATGCTGGAGAGCCCCGTGTGGGGGATTTACTAGAGATCATCCCCGAGGAGTAGTACCACCAGCTGTGACAAACAGCGGAGGAGGCAAAAGAGTGAGCCCACCAGGCTATGAGGAAGGCCTATAAGGACACCAACCTAAAGGCTAAAAGCAAAGCCCGTAAGACCCAGGCCACCAACCAGCCTGAATGGAGACGAGACTCAGTGATAAACTATAACCTCCGCAAGGGTTAGGGAACCCCACATGATAAATTAAATATTTATCAATAGGAGGAACATTTAGTCACATTTGCCTAAGGGGTCCCACGGCCGAGACTTATACCCAGGAGAGTGGGTGGGCTACACCTGGCATGTGGGCCATCGCGGGTGGTATGCTCTGAACGTTAAAAAGATGTTGGCTGTGGTGCCATCCCAAAATCCTGCAGCCCCTGAACTTACAACACTGTCACCAGCTCCTGCTCCGCCAGAGTTATCGACGCCAAGCACATCGCCCCCTGCTGAATATTCCCACTCACCCATTCCCACCCAAACAAGGGATGATGATTCATGGTAACTTCTTTCTCCTCTCCTCCTCCTCTTTTTCCTCCACCATATCAACAGGGTTATCATGCAAACCTCGCTCTTAATTTTTCCAGAGTATGTATGATGTCCTCCTACATAATTTATAAAGGATTAATATGAGGCTTATGTCTAACATAGGGTCACACTAGCGCAAAGCATCCTCCAAAAGGATGCATTTTTTCATCTAAAAATGTCTGCAAATAGATGCGTTAACGCGCACATTGACTCCAATATAAAAAAAGCATGGCCAAATTGGTAAGCGTTTGGCACTATGCGTTTTTTTAGCGCACTTCATATCAAGGTCTGAAGCGTTTTTTGGGCCGTTTTGGGAAATGTGACCGTGCTGGATGCGTTAATTTATCATTGGAGTCTATGGCAAATGCATGGACCATGCGTTAACGCATGGGATAATGCATGCGTCTAACATGTCCACACATGTCATGTGAACGCCAGGGGAAAAAAAACGCATCCTTTTAATGCATCCTCCTTAGTGGATGGCACAATTCAAGTGTGACCCTAGCCTTACATACATAGATATACAGTTGTGGCCAAAAGTATTGACACCCCTGCAATTCTGTCAGATAATACTCAGTTTCTTCCTGAAAATGATTGCAATCACAAATTCTTTGGTATTATTATCTTCATTTAATTTGTCTTCAATGAAATAACACAAAAAGAATTGTCCTAAAGCCAAATTGGATCTAATTCCACCAAACATAAAAAAGGGGGTGGACAAAAGTATTGGCACTGTTAGAAAAATCATGTGATGCTTCTGTAATTTGTGTAATTAACAGCACCTGTAACTTACCTGTGGCACCTAACAGGTGTTGGCAATAACTAAATCACACTTGCAGCCAGTTGACATGGATTAAAGTTGACTCAACCTCTGTCCTGTGTCCTTGTGTGTACCACATTGAGCATGGAGAAAAGAAAGAAGACCAAAGAACTGTCTGAGGACTTGAGAGACCAAATTGTGAGGAAGCATGAGCAGTCTCAAGGCTACAAGTCCATCTCCAAAGACCTGAATGTTCCTGTGTCTACCGTGCGCAGTGTCATCAAGAAGTGTAAAGCCCATGGCACTGTGGCTAACCTCCCTAGATGTGGACGGAAAGGAAAAATTGACCAGAGATTTCAACGCAAGATTGTGCGGATGGTGGATGAAGAACCTCGACTAACATCCAAACAAGTTCAAGCTGCCCTGCAGTCCGAGGGCACAACCGTGTCAACCCGTACTATCCTTCGGCGTCTGAATGAAAAGGGATTGTATGGTAGGAGACCCAGGAAGACCCCACTTCTTACCCCGAGACATAAAAAAGCCAGGCTGGAGTTTGACAAAACTTACCTGAGAAAGCCTAAAACGTTTGGAAGAATGTTCTCTGGTCAGATGAGACAGAAGTAGAGCTTTATGGGCAAAGGCATCAACATAGAGTTTACAGGAGAAAAAAAGAGGCATTCAAAGAAAAGAACACGGTCCCTACAGTCAAACATGGCGGAGGCTCCCTGATGTTTTGGGGTTGCTTTGCTGCCTCTGGCACTGGACTGCTTGACCGTGTGCATGGCATTATGAAGTCTGAAGACTACCAACACATTGTGCAGCATAATGTAGGGCCCAGTGTGAGAAAGCTGGGTCTCCCTCAGAGGTCATGGTCTTCCAGCAGAACAATGACCCAAAACACACTTCAAAAAGCACTAGAAAATGGTTTGAGAGAAAGCACTGGAGACTTCTAAGGTGGCAGCAATGAGTCCAGACCTGAATCCCATAGACACCTGTGGAGAGATCTAACAATGGCAGTTTGGAGAAGGCGCCCTTCACATATCAGGGACCTGGAGCAGTTTGCCAAAGAAGAATGGTCTAAAATACCAGCAGAGCATTGTAAGAAACTCATTGATGGTTACCGGAAGCGGTTGATCGCAGTTATTTTGGCTAAAGGTCGTGCAACCAAGTATTAGGCTGAGGGTGCCAATACTTTTGTCTGGCCCATTTTTTGGAGTTTTGTGTGAAATGATCAATGTTTTGCTTTTCGCTTCATTCTCTTTTGTGTTTTTTTATTGAAGACAAATTAAATGAAGATAATAATACCAAAGAATTTGTGATTGCAATCATTGTCAGGAAGAAACTGAGTATTATCTGACAGAATTGCAGGGGTGTCAATACTTTTGGCCACAACTGTATACTCCACAGAGGTAAACATTTCTTATCCCTTGCACTGAGTGCCTAGGCTTTACAGATATAGAAGTCCCAATTTTTAAAATTGGGGAAAATACATTCTTAGGCCCTCCTGTACATGTCTTCCAGGGTGCTTTGCAATTCTGTTGTTACATTATGTGGCAGTTCTTGCACTTAGTGCTTAGGCTTTACCAGTCTCACTGCTTTTAAAATTGGCACAAAAATAATTCTGAAGCCATCCTCTACAAGTCAACCAGGGAGTATTGCAGTCCCTCCTTCTAATTTTTGGCACTTAGTGCATAGGCTTTATGAGTCTAGGAGTCCCATGACCTAACAATTTTAGCAGAATGTGTATGAAGGCCCTCCTTTATGTCTAATACCGGGTGTATCGGAGTCCCTCTTCATTCTAATTTTTGTCAGCCCTTGCATTGTCTTCATAGGCTTTGTGAGTTAGAGATGGCCTGGCTATTAAGGCTATGTAGACATGTTGCATTTTTGCGTTTGCCATAAAAATGCTCAAGTTTCCCATTGACTTCCGTCTGACCGGCTCAATTCGTGTAACGGACGCTCGAGTATATTAGCGCTCACTCATCACTAGAGAATAACTGTTGTTGGTGTAGATAATCGTGGTCTTTGCTACCCTTCATAGCCTATGATTAAGAGCAGCTCTTGTTCGAAACGCGTTGGCCAATGATACAATCTTTGAAGTTTCTTTATAATATGTTGAAATAAATATGATGAAGAAGAACCCAATTACTTCCTTTTTGAACTTTTCTCCATGTGGGATCTGGACGTTCTTTCTCTACAGTTGCCTAAGATTAAAGTTGAACAAACTAAAAATAAAAATAATTTCTCTGATGGTTTCAGGTAATCACTTGCTTCATATCCTCAGGGAAATTTCCATTTGGGATTTAATTAAGCTTTATTTTTCCTTCTCCCTCAGTGCTTTAGAGTGACGTTCTGTTCTATATAAGCCGAGCATAAAGAACCCATGATGAAGGTGCCAGGATAGGGGCTGAAACGCGTAGGAGGAAGAAAATAAAGCTTGGAAATTTATTCAAGGAAAATTTGGCTTTTTGGTGAGTTTTTGCATTTGGAGCAGCGCGGACCGTGCTACACCCGTCTTCCCATCTTCTGTTCAAGAACCCATTAATAACTCACAGCTAGGTGTGTAGCATAGGGCGCTGCAGTCTAGTTTCAAGGAATATGTTTAGCTCATTAGTAGAGTATCGATATAATAATGAGGAGACGTTATGTCACCTCTAAAGATTTTGTAACTACTGTACTTTTTATTTTAATTCAATTGGTTGGATTAGACCCCTGCAGTTAAGACTGGCCTGTTCTTCCATGGATTAGACCTTTGCAGTTAAGACTGGCCTGTCCTTCCGTGGATTAGACCTTTGCAGTTGAGACTGTCCTGTTCTTCCATGGATTAGACCTTTGCAGTTGACCAGTCATTCGATTGATTAGACCTTTGCCATTGAGACTGGCAAGCTATTCGAAGGTTTAGACCTTTGCAGTTGAGACTGGCCTGTTCTTCCATGGATTAGACCTTTGCAGTTGAGACTGGCCTGCTCTTCCTTGGATTAGACCTTTGCAGTTGAGACTGGTCTGTTCTTCCATGGATTAGACGTTTGCAGTTGAGACTGGTCTGTTCTTCCATGGATTAGACCTTTGCAGTTGACCAGTCATTCGATTGATTAGACCTTTGCCATTGAGACTGGCAAGCTATTCGAAGGTTTAGACCTTTGCAGTTGAGACTGGCCTGTTCTTTCATGGATTAGACCTTTGCAGTTGAGACTGTCCTGTTCTTTCATGGATTAGACCTTTGCAGTTGAGACTGGCCTGTTCTTTCATGGATTAGACCTTTGCAGTTGAGACTGGCCTGTTCTTTCATGGATTAGACCTTTGCAGTTGAGACTGGCCTGTTATTTCATGGATTAGACCTGTGCAGTTGAGACTGTCCTGTTCTTCCATGGATTAGACCTTTGCAGTTGAGACTGTCCTGTTCTTTCATGGATTAGACCTGTGCAGTTGAGACTGTCCTGTTCTTCAATGGTTTAGACTTTTATAACTGAGACTGTCCAGTTCTTCAATAAATTAAAAATTTGTAGTTGTGACTGGCCTGTTTTTTAATGGCCTATATATTTGCAGTTGAAAATGACCTATTCTACAATGATTTAGACCTTTGAGTTTGAGACTGGCCTAGTCTTCGATGGTTTGGACCTTTGCATTATAGACTGGCCTGTTCTTCGATGAATTAGACCTTTACAGTTGAGACTGGACTGTCCATTAATGGCTTACACCATTGCAGTTGACACTGGACTGTTCTTAGTTGGCTCAGGCCTTAGCAGTTAAGACCAGCCTTTTCTTCAATAGATTAGATCTGTATCTGACCCACAAGCAAAAACTGTTATGGGACAACCTCTTCAACCTAGTGAGTATGTTGGTAACATATACACTGTATATATATATATATAACTAGAAAAAGTTCTCTGCAGCACTCAGCTACTACCAATGACGTACAATTGCTAACAAGCTATATGTATATGAGAAAAAAGTTTAAAAACTTACGTTTTTTCCAAAAAACTCAAAAATCTTATTTTTTTATTTCTGAAGTTCTTAGTACACACATTGGCCAATGTCTGTTTGCTCATCTACTGCGAAAAAGTGACTTCAGGTCCGATGAGTCCTACGCTGATATCCCTGTCCTCCTTGTCCACCCCCCACTTCTCATTGGCCAATGTGTCTACTAAGAACTTCAGAAATAAAAAAATAAGATTTTTGAGTTTTTTGAAAAAAACGTGTTTTTAAACTTTTTTCTCATATACATACAGCTTGTTAGCAATTGTACGTCATTGGTAGTAGCTGTGTGCTGCAGAGAACTTTTTCTAGTTATTTGACCCAGCGTCCCTGCTGGCACCAGTTCACATTAGTCTGTGAGTGCTGTGCAGTTTTTTTTCTTTTATGTATCATATGGAGTTGCTGACTCCATGCTGCAATTTGCACCCTCATAGCCTGCAGGTGATCTAGGGTCTAGATGGAGTCTGCCCACTGAGAAGTGGGGGGGTGGACAAGGAGGACAGGGATGTCAGCTTAGGACTCATCGGACCTGAAGTCACTTTGTCGCAGTTGATGAGCAAATGGACATTGGCCAATGTATGTACTAAGAACTTCAGAAATAAAAAGATAAGATTTTTGAGTTTTTTGAAAAAAACGTACGTTTTTAAACTTTCTTCTCATATACATATAGCTTGTTAGCACATGTACATCATTGGTAGTAACTGAGTGCTGCAGAGAACTTTTTCTAGTTATTTGACCCAGCGTCCCTTAGTCTGTGAGTGCTGTGCAGTTTTTTTTCTTTTTTTTTTATATATATATATATATATATATATATATATATATATATATATATATACAGTACAGACCAAAAGCTTGGACACACCTTCTCATTCAAAGAGTTTTCTTTATTTTCATGACTGTGAAAATTGTAGATTCACACTGAAGACATCAAAACTATGAATTAACACATGTGGAATTATATACTTAACTAAAAATGTATGAAACAACTGAGAATATGTCTTATATTCTAGGTTCTTCCTCTTGCTGTGATTACTGCTTTGCACACTCTTGGCATTCTCTTGATGAGCTTCAAGAGGTAGTCACCGGAAATGGTTTTCACGTCACAGGTGTGCCCTCTGTCAGGTTTAATAAGTGGGATTTCTTGCCTTATAAATGGGGTTTGGACCATCAGTTGTGTTGTGCAGACGTCTGGTGGATACACAGCTGATCGTCCTACTGAACAGACTGTTAGAATTTGTATTATGGCAAGAAAAAAGCAGCTAAGTAAAGAAAAACGAGTGGCCATCATTACTTTAAGAAATGAAGGTCAGTCAGTCCAAAACATTGGGAAAACTCTGAAAGTGTCCCCAAGTGCAGTTGGAAAAACCATCAAGAGCTACAAAGAAACTGGCTCACATGAGGACCGCCCCAGGAAAGGAAGACCAAGAGTCACCTCTGCTGCGGAGGATAAGTTCATCCGAGTCACCAGCCTCAGAAATCGCAGGTTAACAGCAGCTCACATTAGAGATCAGGTCAATGCCACACAGAGTTCTAGCAGCAGACACATCTCTACAACTGTTAGGAGGAGACTTTGTGCAGCAGGCCTTCATGGTAAAATAGCTGCTAGGAAACCACTGCTAAGGACAGGCAACAAGCAGAAGAGACTTGTTTGGGCTAAAGAACACAAGGAATGGACATTAGACCAGTGGAAATCTGTGCTTTGGTCTGATGAGTCCAAATTTGAGATCTTTGGTTCCAACCACCGTGTCTTTGTGGGACGCAGAAAAGGTGAAGGATGGACTCTACATGCCTGGATCCCACCGTGAAGCATGGAGGAGGAGGTGTGATGGGATGGGGTGTGGAGGAGGAGGTGTGATGGTGTGGGGGTGCTTTGCTGCTTTGAAGCTCATCAAGAGAATGCCAAGAGTGTGCAAAGCAATAATTAAAGCAGAAGGTGGCTACTTTGAAGAACCTAGAATATAAGACATATTTTCAGTTGTTTCACACTTTTTTGTTAAGTATATAATTCCACATGTGTTAATTCAGTGTGAATCTACAATTTTCATAGTCATGACAAAACAGAAAATCTTTGAATGACAAGGTGTGTCCAAACTTTTGGTCTGTACTGTATATATATATATATGTACAGTTTTGGCCAAAAGTATTGACACCCCTGCAATTCTGTCAGATAATCCTCAGTTTCTTTCTGAAAATGATTGCAATCACAAATTCTTTGGTATTATTATCTTCATTTAATTTGTCTTTAATGAAAACAACACAAAAGAGAATGAAGCAAAAAGCAAAACATTGATCATTTCACACAAAACTCCAAAAATGGGCCAGACAAAAGTATTGGCACCCTCAGCCTAATACTTGGTTGCACAACCTTTAACCAAAATAACTGCGATCAACCGCTTCCGGTAACCATCAATGAGTTTCTTACAATGCTCTGCTGGAATTTTACACCATTCTTCTTTGGCAAACTGCTCCAGGTCCCTGATATTTGAAGGGTGCCTTCTCCAAACTGCCATTGTTAGATCTCTCCACAGGTGTTCTATGGGATTCAGGTCTGGACTCATTGCTGGCCACCTTAGAAGTCTCCAGTGCTTTCTCTCAAACCATTTTCTAGTGCTTTTTGAAGTGTGTTTTGGGTCATTGTCCTGCTGGAAGACCCATGACCGCTGAGGGAGACCCAGCTTTCTCACACTGGGCCCTACATTATGCTGCACAAGGTGTTGGTAGTCTTCAGACTTCATAATGCCATGCACACGGTCAAGCAGTCCAGAGCCAGAGGCAGCAAAGCAACCCCAAAACATCAGGGAACCTCCGCCATGTTTGACTGTAGGGAGCGTGTTCTTTTCTTTGAATGCCTCTTTTTTTTCTCCTGTAAACTCTATGTTGATGCCTTTGCCCATAAATCTCTACTTTTGTCTCATCTGACCAGAGAACATTCTTCCAAAACATTGTAGGCTTTCTCAGGTAAGTTTTGGCAAACTCCAGCCTGGTTTTTTTTATGTCTTGGGGTAAGAAGTGGGGTCTTCCTGGGTCTCCTACCATACAGTCCCTTTTCATTCAGACGCTGACAGATAGTGCAGGTTGACACTGTTGTACCCTCGGACTGCAGGGCATCTTGAACTTGTTTGGATGTTAGTCGAGGTTCTTTATCCACCATCCGCACAATCTTGCGTTGAAATCTCTCGTCAATTTTTCTTTTCCGTCCACATCCAGGGAGGTTAGCCACAGTGCCATGGGCTTTACACTTCTTGACGACACTGCACACGGTAGACACAGGAACATTCAGGTCTTTGGAGATGGACTTGTAGCCTTGAGATTGCTCATGCTTCCTCACAATTTGGTTTCTCAAGTCCTCAGACAGTTCTTTGGTCTTCTTTCTTTTCTCCATGCTCAATGTGGTACACACAAGGACACAGGACAAAGGTTGAGTCAACTTAAACCCATGTCAACTGGCTGCAAGTGTGATTTAGTTATTGCCAACACCTGTTAGGTGCCACAGGTAAGTTACAGGTGCTGTTAATTACACAAATTAGAGAAGGATCACATGATTTTTCTAACAGTGACAATACTTTTGTCCACCCTCTTTTTTATGTTTGGTGGAATTAGATCCAATTTGGCTTTAGGACAATTCTTTTTGTGTTTTTCTCATTTAAGACAAAATAAATGAAGATAATAATAGCAAATAATTTGTGATTGCAATCATTTTCAGGAAGAAACTGAGTATTATCTGACAGAATTACAGGGGTGTCAATACTTTTGGCCAACACTGTATATATGTATATATATATATATAGTGTGTAGATTTGATAATGTTTTCTAAGCACTATTGTTTTTTAGGCGTTAGCCATTTTTTACAGGTGTGATGAAGGAAAAACAAAATCACACTATTTAGCAATCATCAATCTTTTTGCTGTATTGTTTGGGTTGATACAATTACAAGGAGACCAAAAATGTCAATGGTATTTATTGGTTTGGAACATTTATTTAAATAAAATATTATAAAACAAATTGAATTATTGAACCAGTTTTTATTGTTTTTCAGCAATGTTATAGGAGAAAAAATCTCTGATTTCTAATTACAGTACTATATAGAGCTGTACATATAGTTTATACAAATGTATCTTTTATATTGAGATTTACATCTCTATATACCAGTACAAAATGCCTGTTATTTAAAAGTCTATCTCTATCCGGGACCAAGTGTCTTTCGGTCCGCGCCGCTGCTCCAAAAAGTATCAGAAACACTGAAATGTGTTGAACCAAGGAATCTTCAGTTTTATTTTCCGACGCATTTTGGAGCTAACACCCAGCTCCTTCCTCAGGGAATGACTCCTGAAGAAGGAGCTGGGTGTTAGCTCCGAAACGCGTCGGAAAATAAAACTGAAGATTCCTTGGTTCAACACATTTCAGTGTTTCTGATACCTTTTGGAGCAGCGGCGCGGACCGAAAGACACTTGGTCCCGGATAGAGTTGTGGAATTGCGGCCCCGGCTGCGGCTGCTGTGTTTGAGCGATCAAGCTGGTTGTGGGCTACACAACCGAATCAGGTGAGCAGTTTTCATACTGTATGGGATTTGATTTCTATTAAGGATAAGACCCTATGCGCATTCTCATTTTTAGATATGTTATTTAAAAGTAATTATTTAGATCTTTAGACAGAGAAAATCATCCTGTACTTTATACTACATTTTATGGCTAATTGCTCATGCTACAGGTTGTGAGTTTAAATTAATTAAATTCCATAAAAGGCCACACATTAAACAATATTTAACTACTAGATGTGGTCCTGATGCTAACACACTGGGAAGGCCCTCTGTGTCCTCTCTGTGTCCCCCTGTGCCCTCTCTGTGGCCCCCTGTGCCCTCTCTGTGCCCCTCTGTGCCCTCTCTGTTGCCCCCTGTGCCCTCTCTGTGGCCCCCTGTGCCCTCTCTGTGTCCCCCTGTGCCCTCTCTGTGGCCCCCTGTGCCCTCTCTGTGTCCCTCTGTGCCCTCTCTGTGGCCCCATGTGCCCTCTCTGTGCCCCCTGTGCCCTCTCTGCGTCCCTCTGTGCCCTCCCGGTTGCCCCCTGTGCCCTCTCTGTGTCCCTCTGTGCCCTCTCTGTTGCCCCCTGGACCCTCTCAGTGGCCTCTCTCTGCTTCCCTGTGCCCCCCGCCTGCTGTCTGTGCCCCCTCTCTGGCTCGCTGTGCGCTCTCTGTGCGGTACCTACAGGACCTGTGGCAATGTCACAGTCATGTGATCAGCCACGTGCATCTGGTTCCGTCTATGCACGTGACTGATCACATGACCGTGACAACACTTACAGGTCCGGAATTCTTATCAGTGTCGGCAGCGGCGTGAGCATTGGGTTGTGTATTCAGCAGTCCACGCATCAGTTGTGGGTGGCGGCACCGTTGATGGTAGTGTGCGAGGAGCCACTACCACCAGCGAGTGCCATATTTGCACACCCATCACTTCAGTGTGCAAATATGGCTACTGCAACTTGTGCTGGCCAATCAGCGGATAGGAGAACACAATGATGACGGATGTACATGACAGACGCCACAAGGTAACTATTATATAGGATGTCAACAAGTAGAAATTTGCTGGGCACTAACGCACATATAGCATCAACCCTATGTCACAATGTGACCAATGTCAGTAGTGTGGTCCTGTGGTGCCGGCGTGTACAAATCCATATGTATTCAATAAAGACGAAAAAAGCCGCACTCACCGACAGATGATCTTCATTTTATTCATAGTCCAGGTTAGTTCTTTACATGGCTATGCATAGCTAGGAAGGGGGTGCAGGGAGGCGGACGACGGTACACCGTTTCGCGGTGTAGAAGCGGTATACGACCGCGAAACGGTGTACCGTCGTCCGCCTCCCTGCACCCCCTTCCTAGCTATGCATAGCCATGTAAAGAACTAACCTGGACTATGAATAAAATGAAGATCATCTGTCGGTGAGTGCGGCTTTTTTCGTCTTTATTGAATACATATTATATAGGATGCATGAAGGATCAGGCAGAACCGGGGTTTCCTTTAATTTGAGCCAGGGGTGGAGATTGTATAGAAGATCGATGACAACTGCATCCTCAATGACACGGCTGTGTACACAGATACTTTGCTCATGGATGTAGTTTCTGAAATATTTTTCTCCCCAGGTTTATGCCAACATCTCATGGACAACCACACGTTTATAGCGTTCCATATTCTGCCGTTCTCATCAAGAATCTACAATAAACTGCTGATTGTCTGTGTTTTTTCAGTTATTTACATGATGGGGATGGCTTTGAACTCAGTTGTGATCTCAGTGATCTGTCTGGACGTCCATCTTCACACCCCCATGTATCTATTCTTCTGTAACCTATCGATGATAGACATCTGCTATACCACAGTGGTAATCCCTAAACTCCTCTATATAATATTATCAGGTAATGATCTTGTATCCTTCACCCAGTGCTTCACCCAGACGTATTTTTACCTTACATCCGCCAGTGCCGAGGTGATACTCCTCTTCGTCATGGGATTTGACCGATACGTTGCGATTTGTCATCCTTTATCCTACAACCAAATCTTAAATCAGAAAATGTGTACCTTCATCACTGTGATGATCTGGGTCTGCGCCATTTTGAATTCTTTACTGATTCTGGGCTCACTCTTAAACCTGCCCTTCAATGAGGTCGTTACAATTCATAGCTTCTTCTGTGATGCCGTAGACGTATTTTACGCATCCTGTGGTGGCTCCCAAGCATTTTTTATCCTAGTCTGCGCTGAACTTGCATTCTTCGGATTTTTCCCGCTTTTTTGCAACTTTTTATCTTACGTGAGAATAATCCGTGTAATTTTACGCATTAAGTCAAAGGAAGGAAGGAAAAAAACCTTCTCCGCCTGCTTGTCCCATCTGATTGTCATGATAACCTACTATTCTGCATGTTCAATGGATTACATGATGCCGGTCTCAGACCGAACCATGACCATCAAGCAGATCATATCAGCGTTTTACACCACAGTGGTGCCCATGGTCAACCCGCTCATATACAGTCTACGCAGCAGCGAAATCATCAGAGCTTGCCGGAGGTTATTGAAGAGGAAGTGAAAGAGGTTTATTCTATGTGGAAAATGGACAGTAAAGGATTCACCTCCATTGGCCAACTTTGTATACACTGGAATAGCTGTTAATATGGATCAAGTTTCATTACTTTATCATGATGGCACATAGCATTCATTATCGGACACAGAGATTGCCCCAAATGAATCAATGACAAGGCTATGAAATGCCCGGTTAGATTGCACTGACAGAACTACAAGCGCGACATTCTTACATTATTATTATTACCGTGTCTTATATTTTTTTGGGTGTCAAAAGTGGCACCCTGTCTTATTTTGGGGGGGTCTTATATTGGCAGCCCCAGCCTCCCATCCACACTGCAGCCTCCCATCACACACACCCATACACACACACACATACACACACACAAATACACACACACAAATTGCTTCCTACCTTTGTCCCCCGCTGTCCGGTGCTGTCCTGTGTGGTGTCCCCGGTGCTCCTCCGGCCTCCTCTGTGATGCCCCGGTCTGCGGTGTGGTGCGGTCCGGTCCGGTCCGGTTCCCTGTTGATTTGATCGGTGCTGCCCGGGTCCTGAGCCAATCACAGCCCAGTGACGCCCATGTGACATCACGGGTCCTGCGCTCTCATTGGCGCGGGGCCTGACCTGGGCGGGATTCAGGTAAAGCAGGAAGTGCCGGGCAGCACGATCACAGGGAACCGGACCGCACCACACCGCAGACCGGGGATCACAGAGGAGGCGAAGGAGCACCGGGGCACCACACAGGACAGCACCGGACAGGGGGGGAAAAGGTAAGGCTTATATTGGCAGCCTCCCCCAGGCGGATATTTCGGGGGGGGACTTAATAAGCCGGCCCCCCTCCCCCATAGGAGACTATAATGAGGGGACTTATAATCGGGGAAACACGGTAGATCACCATTGATTCCATGGTGCTGTACATGATAAAGTGTTAGATACTAAATTATAGATATAGATTACAGTAAAGAGACTGGTACAGACAGGAAAGGGTCCTACCCTTGGAAGCTTACATTCTATAAGTATTGGGGAGGATACAGTAGGTTGGGGGGTTGCAGGAGCTCCGGTGAGGATGAGGCGGCAGTTCTGGTGGTGATGAGGTGGCAGTTGGGGTCATTGCAGGCTGTACCATTCTTGAACAGATGGGTTTTCAAGTTCCATTTGAAGCTTTCGAATGAAACAGATGATTGCACGTGGTTGGGGCACAGAATTCCATCAGATGCGAGAAGTCTTGAAGGTGGTTGAATGAGATAAGTGTGGAGAAAAGAAGGAGTTCTTGGGAGGACCACAGATCACTTGTTGGAATATGTTGGGATATTACTGTAGTTCGGAGATACATGGAGGAGACAGATGATGGACAGCTTTGTAGGTCAGTGTTAGTAGTTTGAATCAGATGTATTGGGTAATTGGGAACTAATGAAGGAGTTTGCGGAGGGAAGAAGTGGAGGAGAGAGGTGGATTAGTCAGGCAGCATAGTTAAGGACAGATTGGAGAGGTGCAAGAGTGTTAGCAGGGAGGCCACAGAGGAGGTCAAGGTTTTCATAGATCGTTGAGCACAGAGCATGGCTGTCTCCAGCTATACCACAGACAACAAATTGAGTGGAGGTGTCTATATGTGGCCACAGCTTGTTCTCTAACTGGACAATGTAGATCCCCATTCTCGGGATCAGTGGGGGGTTGACACAATTGCACTCCCATCTATCATAAAGTGGTCACCTATCTTGGGAATAACTTTGTGATTCAGCGATGATGGAAAAGGTGCCGGCCAGTGCTGTCCATTTTTCTCGGAATGGAGAATGTTTACAGAAATGAGTGAATCTAAAATTTGAATTTCATGGAAAAGTTTGATTCGCCTGCTACCTCCTATTTTGCTCGAGTGTTTGTGGAGTGGGGAAGGCTAAAGATACAAAAAAATCATAATTAAAAAAAAGTTATACTTACCTTGCCCATCCACTGTCTTGGCACTGGAGCCCTTCCATTGGCTTTAGTTTCTTCTTTTGGCTCCGGTTTTCTCTTCTGTCTTCACTCTTTGGTAAATATCGCGCCAAATAGACCTCAGGTGATGCCCACCATGATTTTGCATGAGGTCTAGAGAATAAAGATGAGCAAATGACTTTGGGTGAAATTTAATCCACTGAATTTTTCAAAAATATGAATTCTGTAGAATATGGATATTTTCTCAATTTCAACGAATTCAATAGAATACTAAAAGTGGCAGCCAACACTATACTGAACCGTAAAGTTCTGGTAAAGGGTTAAAAAAAAAATCTATAATAATACTCACCTCCCCAATCACCTGTCCGTCAGCCCTGCAACTCATCGTTCTCTTCTTGGCGACACTGCTCTTTACCTTTCCCTGTTGAGTCGTCACGATGTTATGACGTGCACTGTGATGGCACAATGTGCAATGCCGTCAGAGGTTTGGTCAACGTTAGAAGACCTGGCAGAGGGCAAAGTAAGTCAAGGTGGGAATGCAATAGGCAGAGGTTGGAGACAACTGTATGGTAGGATGTGGAGGCAGCAGGAGAGGTGAGGGGTGAGGTGAGTATTAGTTGTTTTTACACCCTTTACGTCTTTCTAGACCCCAGACCTTCATAAGAAACAGTGAATTTACAAGAAATAATATCTATGAAAGCTGAATTTTCCTGTAAAATTCACATTATTTGGCAAATATGAATCTTGCACCATGTGCAGCCACAAAGATCTAACACCAAATGCACTTACCAGGATGCAGTTAGACACCATTAAGTAGAGACAAACACAGGTGCACAGTACCGACATGATAAATCACTCTCAACCTACCAATACATGGGGGAGGTGAGTGGTAGCATTTGTTATGCACACAGATAATGTTTGCACACATAGGACACCACTCACATTGATACATAAGATGCAGAGAGTCTGTATGCTACCTACTGATCCAGTCAACTACTAGACCAAGCAGGTAGTCCAGTACGATGCCTCCGCACCACTAGATGAATGATGCCCCATGGGGCTGCACCCCGAAAAATTGGTAAAAATGTAAAAAAATGCTAAATAATTTTTATGATAAAAAAAAAAATATTGGTAAGTTATGGCTAGATGTTTTATCCAGAACACGTTAAGCTCGTAATCCACATCATGGATCATTATTATTATTATTATTATTATTATTAAGTATTTATATAGCGCCATTGAGTTACATGGCGCTTTACAAGTGTGAGGGAAGAAAAGGACACGTAGTAAAACAACGACAAATCAGTCATACTGGTACAATAGGGCAGAGGATCCTGTCCGCGAGGGCTCACAGTCTAGAGGGGGTGGGGAGGGAGACAGTAGGAGGGGGAGAGGTGAGATGGTGCGGTGGATTGGGTCTCAGTGTGGGCCGTAGGCTTGTAAGAAGAGGTGGGTCTTCAGGTTTTTCTTGAAGGTTCCCAGGGTAGAGGAGTGTCTGATGTGGTGGGGGAGGGAGTTCCAGAGTCTGGCAGAATCACGAGAGAAGTCTTGAATGCGATTGTGGGAGGTGGAGATGCGGGGGTTGAGAGAAGGAGTTCTTGGGAGGAGCGCAGGTTGCGCGAGGGGAGGTATCGGGAGACCAGGTCGGAGATATAGGGAGGGGACAGGTTGTGTATGGCCTTGTATGTCAAGGTTAGGGTTTTGAAGTGGGATCTCTGGGGAGTGGGGAGCCAGTGGAGGGCTCGACAGAGAGGGGAGGCGAGGGAGGTAACAGGGAGATAGGTGGATGAGACGGGCAGCAGAGTTGAGGATGGTGCGGAGAGGTGCGAGGGAGGAGGCAGGGAGGCCGGTGAACAGGAGGTTACAGTAGTCCAGGCGGGAGATGATGAGGGCGTGGACGAGTGTTTTGGCCGTGCAAGGTGCAGCCTGGACCCCACGGGGCGTCATTCATCTAGTGGTGCAGAGGCATTGTACTGGGCTGCCAGCTTGGTCTAGTAGCTGGGACTGGATCAGTGGGTATCATACAGAGACTCTGCATCATATGTATCAGTGTGATAGATTAGCCAAAAAACACAACTTGGTGCGTCTAGGGAGGAGGTGAAAATTACGCAAAAGTAAAGATCCAGCGTAAACCTGATGCCCCCTGATGTGCCGGCATCCCCATCCTAAATCTATGGTGACAGGCCTGATCAGGAAGAATCAGGATTTCGCCGGATTAAGACGCTGGACTAAACAATGCAAGTGTGAAACCACCTTAACAAGTTAGCTGAGCCTTGTTACATCTACTTTCATCACTACTAATAATTCAGTGTATAATTGTCTCTGAGAACTGGAGATGAGCAGATCATGCAAAACTCAAATTCTCATGTTCACTTGGATTATGCTAAATTATTTAGTTTGCAGAGGAGTTATTACCTACAAGTTTGGTGTCTCCTTAAGGTGTCTACAGAAAGAAGAGCATAATACAAAGAAGTTGGCAAAAATAAAATAATAAATAATAAAATCCTTATACGTACCGCACCACTCACCCATCTGGGGCCTTTGTGTGCTTTGCCCTTACACACACATGCGCAGAACTGGAAGTCCCGGTAAGGCATGAGAGACCCAAGGAGGTTCAGCACTATCAGAAGATGCAACGAGGATCGGACAGGTGGTCATAAGACGAGGGTCCATAGAATAAGAGGTAAAGTGAGTATATGGTTCTCCTTACCGTTTAATGGTGCTGTGGTGGCCGGAAACTATACAGAGGCGGATTACAAAAAAGTATGCATTCTGGTGAATGTGGTTGTCTGTAAGATTCGAGTAGACTTTCCTTCCAGTTATGTATTTGTTTAACTCTACTGACCATTGAAAAAAAAATTGTAGTCATGATTAGGGATGAGCGGACCCATGGATATTCGATTTCTTGAGGTTCGGCAGAAATTCAGTTAATAGTTTGGTTTGGTCCTCGCACTGGAGCCATACTTGGCCCAGAACCCAGAAGCCCATACAAATCAATGGGACCCAAACTTCTGTGCTGTAAAATAGTCGTAAAATGGTCATAGTAAGAGCTAGGGGGCTGCAAAAGGAAGCAACATGGGGTTAAGAGCAGGACAATTGCCCTGCAAACAAATATGGATAGGGAAATTACTTCTGTCATCAAAGCAATAATGGTGAAATACAAAGTAAACGAATAAAAGAACATTTTGAAGAGTGTCTCCACAGAGGCAATATTGAAAGAGTGCCGCCATAGAGCAACATTTTCAGCTGGTGCAGTTAAAAAGCTTTAACTTGGATTTAGGATAGAGACAGTGATCCACTGCAAGGCGGGCTACCGTCAGTACCGGCCTTGGGAAACCTCCCCAATACTGGTGACTGAGTGTCCTGGGGGCCTGAAGTGTTTACTTTGAAAAAATGAGTGTTCAAAGTCAGGGCTAAGGAGTCGGAAAGCCAAACATCCAACTTTGATGCCAACTCCTCAACTTTCTTTATTTGACTCCAATACCAACTCCACCAAAATGGACACCGATTCCGACTCCATGACTACTATTCCACAACCATGGCTGTGAAGTCAGTAGGTCAAACATCCGACTCCGACTACTCAGTTTCACACAACTCAACTAAAATGGACACTGACTACAACTCTACAACTCCAATTGCACCAATTGCACAATAAGGGCTGTGAAGTCAGTATGGCAAACATCCGACTCCTCATTTCCCTGAATCCAATGCAGACTCCACAAAAACGGACACTGACTCCAATTCCAAAATCAGGGCTGTGAAGTCAGACAGCAATACACCTGACTCCTCAATTTACCTGAAGCTGACTCCAACTCCACCACAATAGACACCGATTCCATGACTCAGACTACACAACCAGGGCTGTGGAGTTGGTAAGGGCCTTTTCACATCACCTTTTTGCTCCATTTGGATGCAATGTGTTTTTTCAGGTGCAAAAACGCATAAAATGTGGTAAAAGCCCATTGCAAAACGTGCATTTGAATGCATACATTTGTACCCAGAGTATATGAAACATCGCTGGCTTGCGTTCAAACTCACCTGCGTTTTGCAATGCGTTTTACCGCGTTTGCATGCGTTTTTCCTATACAAGGCTATGGGTGCAAAAACGCATGCATTTTTACCGCATTTTGTGTTTTTGCATTTGAAAGAGTGCATTACATCCAAACGGAGCACAAACATGATGTGAACTTAGCCTAAACCAAACACCCGACTCCTCAATTTCCCTGAATCTGACTCCACCAAAATGGACACCAACTCCCCGACTAAACAGCCATGGCTGTAAAGTCAGTAAGGCTAGGGTCACACTTGGAGGGTGACCCACATTTTCCGGATCCGCTAAACGCTTAGCACAGTCTACTGTACCTGATATCATTACTGGCATTCACTGCCAGAGGACGCTGCCCCATAGTAACCCACAGTTTACCTGAAACGTTGTCTGCAACGTTTTCCTGTGCGCTCAGGTAAAGCGCACTTCCTGGGTCTTTGTGTGTGGCCGTATCCATGTTAAACTGCAGGTTACTATGGGGCAGTGTTCCCTGGCAGCAAATTCCGGTAACGCTATCCGGTACAGCAGACTGTGCTAAGCATTTAGCGGATCTGGGAAACGTGGGTCACCTTTCATGTGTGAACCTAGCCAAAGTCAAACATCCGACTCAATTTCTGTGAATCCAACTCCGACTCCACCAAAATGGACACCAAATCCATGACTCCGACTGCAACTCCACAGCCCTGTTCAAAGCAGGCTACAACCTATCGGAGAAAGTTATGGAACCTACAAAGTGGATCAACTGACAGTTATACGGATGTTGTGAGCACCTTGAGGACCACGTTCCACCAATGAATCTGGGGACTTTTGTTTCCAGCATTGATGACTTAACGGAACTTATGGTCAAAGATCAATTTCTTCACATGTGCCCACGGATGTGCGACAGTTCGTAATGGACTGGGAGCCAAAGGAGGCAGATAAAGAAGCGCAGATTGAAGATACCTGTGATGCCAATCGTAAACCTGAGGTGCGGAAGCCGGTCGTTGCCAACTGGAAAGGGGGTAAGCCGTCAAATATCACCCCTTGCCCTGCCGGTCAACGTTCAGGCAGCCCTGTCCCAACTGCCAGAACCAGGCTACATCTGATCACCACTAGTCCTATACCTCGTGACAAGTGAGTATCACCTGTCCTGAGAGACAGAGGAGGAACCTTCCCATCTGAGGCCCCAGGGCCTAATGCAGCTATTTTGTTTGTGGGTGGGAGAGCCCGTGAGAGCTTGCTGTCAGTTACCATGACTTACCGTGAGCAACACAATCACTATAGCGCTCAGGGACACTGGTGCAGAATGGACTTTCATCCTCCCTGAATTTGTGTGCCCTGATTAATACATCCCTGGGAAAACCCTGACTGTCACCGGGATTGAGGGTGTGCGCAAATTATTACCAATGACCTGGGTTTTTCTAGACTAGAATACGGGTAGATAGTGGAGGGAGGTTGCGGTGACCAAGAACCTCCCCACAATTGCTTTATTGGGCATTGATCTGGGGTGGTTGGTTACTCGATACGTCCCAAATAACCATCTCGATTTGATATGTCATGTAAACTTAATGTTTATAATTCTAGTATGAAAATGAATGTTGTGCATATTAAGAAAGCAGATCATGGTGTCGGGGAAGTCAGCCATGTCACACTGCGGGGTGATATTGCTGAGGATCCCATAAAGGTAGCAGAAGTCAGTGCTAAGAGAGATGAAGACAGGCACAATAGTCACAAGAATGGTGGCTGGGTGCAGCTTGCCAGTGTCACGATGGACTGTGACACAGCCGGTGGTAGCTGCTCCAAGATAAGTGTTGATCCTGAGGCATCACAGCATAATGGGCCTCATGGTGCAGGAGACTTCAGCCATGTCATGCTGTGTGGTGACATTGTTGATGGTTCCCTCAAAGGTGTAGAAATCATTGCTAAGGAAGATGGAGAAAGGCATGGCAATCACAAGGGCGATGGCTGCGGGCAGCTTGCTAGTGTTACAACGGACTGTGACATGGTCGGTGGTAGCTGCTGTGTGATTGGCATGGATCCAAAGGGATCACATGAAGAGGAGAAAGTGTGTACCCCAACAGGGCAGGATAATGGTAGAACCACACCCATAACCTGTCAGGTCGATGGGGAAGCAGCTCCCACGACTTGTCAAGGTAGTGGAAAATCATTTTCCCCAGCTTGCCTGGATGATGGGGAAATCGTGCCCCAAATCAATCCAGCTGATAGGTAAGTGATACTTCATGCCAGTGAGGACCCTGGGAAAGGTGTACGCTTGGTTTATCCAGATAAGAAGGTGTTACTCATGATCTATCAGGGAGATGGGGAACCAATACTCATCATCTGTCAGAATGGCAGAATGGCAGAATGGCAGTTCCCCGGCCTGTCAAGATGAGGGACAGTTGTTATCTGCAGCTTGTTTGGTGAATGTATTTCTCCTGTTTGCAGGAAAGGGAAGTGACCCACCCTTCCCCTATGAGTAGTCCACACACAAGCTGTTTCACAGGTAAAAAGCCCACAGAGTGGAGTCCTGGCTGGAGCCTGGATGGAGGTATGTTCACACACTCAGGTTTTAAATGCACACATCAGCTAGGGAATGCCTCGTTAGGGCAACCGTGACGAGGTGAGGCAGCTTACATATATTTTTTGCAAAAAACGTACAGACCAATAGCCCTGTTTTTGATACTTTTTTGATAGCACTTGCTACAAACTGGAAAAAGTATTTATTATAAACAGAGAGCTTTTTGTGTGATTCCTGTGCGGATTTTTTGCACTGATTTTTTTTGCAGCTATGTGGCTGAGTTCTGAGCCGCCAACGATGTCATTGTTAAGACGTCAAACACACTGATGCATGCTGCTCAGCGGAAACCCGACGATCAAAAAATGGTCCAGGCCATTCCGACATGATTGGCGATATCAGAGTGGGAGCCCGGTCAATGCTACATGTCAAACATAGCGAGATCGCTGGTGCGGTTGCTGTTGCGTCACAAAACTTGGGGGTTTAACCATTGCAGGCGCAACCCTAAATCATGTGCTGAGAAGCGGTTACATGACACAATCATTGCACTGAATCTTCATTGTCTAAGTGTGGAGCCGCAAGGATGTCCACCTCTTCCCCGACAAACACGTCCCCGTGCATAACAGCAACATTACACATTGAAAAATACTCAAAGATTTCAGCCCTTAGACTGCAGGTATAGAAGTTTAGGTTGTTAAAGTTGAACAAAGTAAAAGTAAATCTTATTTCTTTGATAGTTTAACGTAACTGATGAAATCATAACCAGAGGGATATTTCCTCATGGGATACTATTGGATATTTCCATTCTTTGTCTTTTAGAATCATACATTATATAAGCCAAGTATTAAGACCTCATTGCTCGCACAAGACCTGGTGTGTGCCACAGATCGCGGCGTTCCGTCTTACTGTCTTAGAAGTAACCGGAGATCTTACGTCACCGAGGTCTGATCAACGGGTGTATGGCCGGATTGGAAACCCTCCGCTCTTAATATCAGGTACATGAGCAGAGGATCGGTATTGTAATGAAGGGAAGATATCTCAACCCTAAAATTTCTATATCTTAGAGTCAGAGCTTCATAAACCTGTCTGACGTGCTTCATCTGAGATAACCTCTTGTACCTAAGGTAAAAAATGTTTGCACCATGTTAGCCAGTAGATAGAAAATTATATATTAGAATCTGAGAGATGATGTAAGATATGAAAAGTTGATAAGAAAAAGCAAGTTGTCGAGACGAGCTTGCTTTTTCTTACTCTCTTTTCAGTTTGCCATTAAAAGATTCTAATATATATTTCTCTTGTACCCAGTGATTATACAGAAAATATCTATTTTAATATCCTCAATTTTTTTATATGTATACATTGTGTTATTATATTTTAGGAAATGTGCAGTTTAAGTTAATGAAGTATTAAGAGAATTATCAAAATGACTCCCAAAATCTATAATCAATTAAAAGTATAAAATGATGGGTTTTATTAGTGAAATCTTTCTTCTTTACAGATTAATATCAACATCTCATGGATAACATCACGTCTATAATATTTCACATTCTGCCATTCTCTTTAAAAGACAATGAGAAGCCGCTGATTGCCGGGATTTTTTTCGGTCATTTATTTGATTGGGATCACTTTGAATCTGGTGGTGATCTCAGTGATCTGTCTGGATGTCAAACTCCACACCCCCATGTATCTATTCTTCTGTAACTTATCCGTCATAGACATGTGCTTCACCACAGTCGTTATCCCGAATCTTCTCCATATATTATTATCTGGGGATGACCTGCTCTCCTTCACCCAGTGCCTCACCCAGGTGTTCTTTTTCTTTACGGGAGCCAGTGTAGAGGATACACTTTTCTTCGTCATGGGCTTTGACCGATACGTTGCGATTTGTCATCCTTTGTCCTACCACCGGATCTTGAGCAGGAAAGTCTGTATCCTGATTGTTCTTGCTCTCTGGATCTCTGCCTTGATAAATTCTTCACTAATTATAAGATTTCTCATTAAAATGTGCTACGAGAAGGTCGTTACTATACATAACATCTTCTGTGATACCGTAGACATAGTTCATGCATCCTGTGGAAGCTTCTATGACTTTTACATCTTAATCTATGCTGAGACCGTGTTGTTTGGAATCATTCCATTTTTCTGCAACGTTTTGACTTATGTAAGAATAATCGGTGTGATTTTACGCATTAAGTCAAGGGAAGGAAGGAAAAAAGCCTTCTCCACCTGCTTGTCCCATCTCATTGTCATGATAATTTATGATTCTGCATGTGTAATGGATTACATGATGCCTTTCTCCGACCACACAGTGATCATCAAGCAGGTTTTATCAGCCTTTTATACCACGGTGGTGCCCATGGTCAACCCGCTCATATATAGTCTACGCAGCAGTGAAATCCTGAAAGCTCTTCAGAGGTTATTCAGGATTAAGTGAAAAATTATTATATAATTACCATGTAAAATTTGACTAAAGTTGTGCCATAATGGATAATAAAAACTTGTACATAAGTCACCAATGTCTAATTGTACATGGTGCAATCACTGGGACGTACACTTTCACCTAGATTAGGGTCTCCAAAGTCCCTGTTCTTTATTACTGGCACTTCACCACCATCGGACCCGGCGCTCCACCACCATTGGAGCCGACGCTCCACCACCACTGGACCCAATGCTCCACCACCATTTGAGCCGGCTCTCCACCACCATCGGACCCGGGGCTCCACTACCCCCATAGCAAACCCAACCCACTGTCGCCCTACCCACTGCCCTGTAGAATGTAAGCCCGCAAGGGCAGGGTTCTCTCTCTCCTCTCTGTATCGGTCTGTCACTGTTAGTTTGTTCATTGTATTTTTAACTTGTTTGTATGTAACCCCTTCTCATGTACAGCACCATGGAATCAATGGTGCTCTATAAATAATAATAATAATAATGATAATAATAAGGAGTTTGAATGGAGAGAGAGATGGCTGAGCATGTATAGAACCAGGGGCAAAGCTTTGGTGGGTGCAGTGGTTGCACCGTGCCCTTGCAGTCTTAGGGGCTAAAAGGTTATTTGGCCTTTTGAGAAGATCAATAATTATTGAAGACCTACCGGTATGATAGTTGGGGGTTCTGTTGGATATTTTGTCTTTTGGGCCCACAAGTAGGGATGAGCAAACTGTTCGTGTTTTGCCAGGTTCATGACCGGTGTTGCCCTGTTAAATTAAGCAGTTAGTAAACATAATATACTTACCGGGTAGGCGTTCTCTTTTCCCACTGTGCCACGGCGCTGCGTCACTTCTGGGCCGCTCCCTATGTTCTGGTCATATGTGATTGGCTGTTGGAGCCAGTGAGGTGAATATTACCAGAGGATAACGAGAGGCTGCCGCGCAGCGGCATAGCTTGAACGGAGTACGTGGACCCGGTAAGTATAATGAGTATTGTTATTAACTGTTTGCTTACTTTAACAGGGCAAAGTAGGTCACGAAACCGGCAAAAAACAAACAGTTCACCCATCTCTATCCACGAGCTTCAAGTTAAAAAATTGGAAATTGACATTCCCTTTAAAATCTATCGTAGTGATAGACCAGGTAAGTGTTATGGTTAGTATTTTATAGATAGTTTTTATTATCATTCCAATAATTCATATCTAAATATTCAGCTTTAATAACTTTAGTTTTTTATTTTTCTATCCTCAGCATAAATTTTGTTTGTAAAAATAATGAAACGATGTAGAGTTGCTAATTTCGAGAACTGTTTCAGACATCTGGTTCATAAGTGTAGACATAAGTTGCTAGAACATATGCTTGATTATGTTATGTTGACCTTATATAGAAGGAAATAATAGAGCGTGGAAAGGAGCGCTAGAGCATGGATTAATATTAGGCAATTTGTAAGGCGACAAATCTTTAATGAAAGATTATGTGTTCAAATAATTTTTATTCGAGTTTCAATAAATCAAGTACAAAGTATAATAATCAAATACAGTCGTACAGCAAACTGATAAGAAGTAGAGAAGTCAAAGGTATAATATGAAGAGATTACCTTATTACAATCAATTTCATCAAATACAGAACACCAAAAGAGAACAATGAAAGTAAACAGGGAAACAAAGAATTACACATCTCCAAATAATACTTTGGGAAGTAATTATGAAATAGTATAACTAAAGGCAATCAATACTAAGGACCAAGAATCTCAAGCTAAATCAAGTTATGAAGAACTGCTCTTCAGCAAATAAACATAAGGGAGAAAGGAAAGGAAATGAAGGGGGGGAAAGGTAGCTATAGACACTTACTATAGTACAAGCTATAGACAATGAGTCCATCATACAGTCCAATGGTGAAGCCTAGAGAAAGTTATTTGGGGGGATTTTGGCTGACTTTAAGAACGGAGATGGAAATTTTATATTCCACAATGCCCATTTCTTCTGATATTTGGTTTGTAGGCCATTTCTAATAGCGAATGAATATTCAAAAGAATTATGAGATGCAATTCTGTCTATGACATCCTGTATAGATGGGACTGTAGACTCTCTCCAAAGTGAGGCAATCATAGTTTTTGCTGTTAAAAGAATATGAATCGTAAGTGGCCTTATACGTTTTGGAAGAGAATCCAACCCAACCAAAAGCAACACTAACTCAGGAGATAGAAGAACCTCAATTCCTGAAATATCTTTAATTAGATGCCTTATGTCTCTCCAAAATTTTTTAAGGAATTGACATCCCCAGAACACATGAGTCAGATCAGCAGTTTGGTTACAGTTCCTCCAGCACATCGGGGAGTTGAGTGAATTAAACTTATTGAGCTTCAACGGAGTAAGATACCATCTTGAATACAATTTAAATTGGGTCTCAATAAGGGAGATGCACGGTACCTGTGTATACATAAGATCAAAGGACTTGCCAAGTTGTTCAGTATTTATAGAGATGTTCAGGTCTTTCTCCCAGGCTACTACATTTGAAGATTTCACATAGACCGAATCTAGGTTAATGTCCTGATATATGTTTTTCAACTTCCAAAAAAAGGTACTCTGCGGGAACTTCAAAAGTTGTGTCACATTGTGAGGAAGAGAGAATACCAGTTTATGGCTCAACAGAATGCGATGAATCTCCTCCCAGGTTTTAACTTCTATGTCTACCAGACCATAAGTGTCTTGTAGGACCGCAAAGGGAATCAACCCTCCTCTGCCATCCAAGATGTTAGATATAAAACCAATCCCATGGTCTTTCCAGGATTTAAGTTTCAGGTTTGCAGAAATATAGTCTAATATATCAATTGGGATCCAAGTAGGTGGATGAGGTTGAAAGCTTTTCAATGATTTGGAAACAAACAATCTCCAGGATTGAATGGAGGCTTTCACTAACGTTTCTTTCGGAAGAGGTTTGTTTTTATCACAACGGAAGGAAAGAAGCTGTGGACCAAGGCCTCCCTTTAGCATATTTTTATCTTCAAGAGTAAGCCAACTTGGTCTATCGCCTGTCTCCCACCATGATTGACTCAGTTTTATGATAGTGGAGTGATGATATGCGGTGAGGTTGGGAACAGCCAGACCTCCTCTAGACCTCCCTTTCTCCAGGGTAGTCTTAGCCACTCTTGGTTTTTTCTTATCCCAAATGAATCTCGTCAGTTGAGTTTGTAATTTTGCCATCCATTGTCTGGACACAGGTAGGGGTAAAGAACGAAAAATGTAGAGAAGTTTCGGTAAGATAAACATTTTAAATGAGTTTATTCTTCCCAACCATGAAATATCAATTTTGGAAATATGAAGAACATCGTCCTGAATGACTTTGTAGATATAATTAAGATTAACGTCTACAATCTTAGATAGGGATTTGGTCAAATAAATACCTAAATATTTTATAGATTCTTTTTCCCATGAGAGAGAGTGTTCGCGTTTTAACAAGTCAAGGAGGTCCTGATCTATATTTAAGTGTAACACCTGAGTCTTTTTCAAATTGATCTTATAATGGGAAATTCGAGAAAATTTATCAATTGTGTCAAGGAGATATCGTAAAGAATTTATGGGATCAGTCAAAGTTACCAGGATATCGTCAGCAAATAAACTAATCTTAAATTGTCTCATAGAAATGGGAATGCCTTTTATCAAAGGATGAGTACATATTTTTTCCGCTAACGGCTCAATAAAGAGGTTAAAGAGAGAAGGGGAAAGGGGACAACCTTGACGTGTACCATTCGTTAGCAAGATGTCTTTTGACAAAAAGCTATTTGTTATGATTTTCGCACTCGGATTAGAATAAAGCGAATGAATTAAGTTAGTTATATTACCCCCAAAGCCAAACTTCCTCAAAACCTCAAAGAGGAACCCCCAGTGGACCCTGTCGAACGCTTTCTCCGAGTCGACAGCGACCACTAGGGTTGGAGTCCCAGTTCTCTCTATAAAATCTATTAAATTTAACGCCCGTCTCGTAGCATCCGATGTTCCCCTTCCCTGAACGAAACTCACTTGATCCCCGTGAAGGAGTGTCGAGATAACTTGTTTTAGGGCCCTTTCACATCAGCGTTTTTTGAAATTTGCGGCAGATGCGGTGAAAAAACCGCATCTGCCGCAATTGCCGCATAACCGATACACTTGCGGCGCGGTTGCGGTTTTTCCCATAGAAAGTATAGGGGGACTTGCGGCAGGTGCGGCAAGTGCGGTTTTGCACTTGCAGCAGGTGCGGCAGCGAAAAAAACCGCGGTCAGCCGCGGTTTTTTTCGCGGCCGCACCTGCCGCAAGTGCAAAACCGCACTTGCCGCACCTGCCGCAAGTCCCCCTATACTTTCTATGGGAAAAACCGCAACCGCGCCGCAAGTGTATCGGTTATGCGGCAATTGCGGCAGATGCGGTTTTTTCACCGCATCTGCCGCAAATTTCAAAAAACGCTGATGTGAAAGGGCCCTTAGTCTGTTATTTAAAGTTTTACTAATAATTTTTAGATCTGAATTCAGGAGCGATATGGGTCTATAGTTAGCTACATTCTCAGTGTCACCCTTATCTTTTGAGATAACCGTAATCACTGCTTCTTGCATTTCCTTGGGAAGACTACTCTGGTCAGTAGTGAGGAAATTGATTAACCTAGTTAAATATGGGACAAAGATATCTTTAAAGGCAATATAGTATTCGTTCTGTAACCCGTCAGGCCCGGGAGACTTAAATTTCTTTAGGGACGCAATAGTATCAGAGATTTCAGCTTCAGTGTAGGGTAAGTTTAGGAATTTTAACTGGTCAGATGTCAAAGAAGGAAGTTGAATAGAGTCTAAAAACGAAGCCATTTCCACAGCACAGGGATCAACTTCCCCGGGCTCCTTTCCTAAGTTACCGTATATACTCGTGTATAAGCCGACCCGTGTATAAGCCGACCCCCCTACTTTTGCCCCCAAAAACTCGGAAAACTTATTGACTCGCGTATAAGCCGAGGGTGGACTCCAGCACAGGTATACAACCCCCAGCAGTGAGGTATACAGCAGCCTCCCCAGTGGTAGTATACAGCAGCAGCCCCAGTGGTAGTATACAGCAGCCCCAGAGGTATATGCAGCCCCATAGGTATATGCAGCCCCAGAGGTATATGCAGCCCCATATGCAGCCCCAGAGGTATATGCAGCCCCAGAGGTATATGCAGCCCCAGAGGTATGTGCAGCCCCATATGCAGCCCCAGAGGTATATGCAGCCCCATATGCAGCCCCAGAGGTATATGCAGCCCCATATGCAGCCCCATATGCAGCCCCAGAGGTATATGCAGCCCCAGAGGTATATGCAGCCCCAGAGGTATATGCAGGCCCAGAGGTATATGCAGGCCCAGAGGTATATACAGCCCCAGAGGTATATGCAGCCCCAGAGGTATATGCAGCCCCATATGCAGCCCCATATGCAGCCCCATAGGTATATACAGCAGCCCTTAGGTAGTATACAGCAGCAGCATCCCCAGGGCTGTATACAGCCACAGCCCCAGGGCTGTATACAGCCGCAGCCCCGGGGCTGTATACAGCCGCAGCCCCGGAGGTATACAGGCCCCCCATCAAGTTCCAGGGCCCCCCCCCTTGCGCGCCAGCCTGTAAAGTAAAATCATACTTACCAGTGTCCTGTCGCGCCGTCCGCAGCTGCCGACACGCGATCCCGGGCTTCAATCCGCGTCTTCCGGCTTCCGACTTCCTGTGGTCGCGGGCAATGACGTCATTGCCCGCGACTACAGGAAATGCGGAAGACGCGGAATGAAGCCGGGGATCGCGTGTCGGCAGCTGCGGACGGCGCGACAGGACACTGGTAAGTATGATTTTA
Organism: Allobates femoralis; assembly: GCA_033576535.1. Lineage (NCBI taxonomy): Eukaryota > Metazoa > Chordata > Amphibia > Anura > Aromobatidae > Allobates > Allobates femoralis. The sequence continues at coordinate 230,434,508 of JARQOC010000011.1, read as the reverse complement.
CTTTACAGGCTGGCGCGCAAGGGGGGGGGGCCCTGGAACTTGATGGGGGGCCTGTATACCTCTGGGGCTGCTGCGGTATTTTTTATATACTCGCGTTTAAGCCGAGGGGGGACTTTTCAGCCCAAATTTTGGGCTGAAAAACTCGGCTTATACGCGAGTATATACGGTATATAACTTCTTGTAATAAACTTCAAAGGCATCTGAAATTTCCGCAGGGGATTTGACTATAGAATTAGGTTTATTCCTGATCTGTAGAATTCTCGTTTTGGCCCTTCGTATTTTTATCAATTTGGCAAATAGTTTGGAGGGTTTGTTGGTACAATTATAAAAATTAGATTTAGTAATGTGGGAAACCTTATCAAATTCCGCAGTTAAAAGGGATTTTAGTTCAACCCTCAATTTAAGAATGTCACCAAAGATGGAATTTTTCTTGGTCCGAATCACCTCCGATTCCAAGTCTTTAATCTTACTTATGATGGAAGCCGTATCTTTAGTTAATTTTCTTTTTAGGAGAGAATTTAATTGAATTAGATGACCTCTAATCAGTGCCTTATGGGCAGTCCATAAAGTTGGAATAGGCATATCTCCCAAATCATTTTCTTTAAAGTAATATTGTAATATACTTTGAATTTTGGATTTATAATCTGGATGGTGGTATAGAAAAGAATTTGCTCTCCAGAGTTTTCGCCCACTATAAGAAGCCCCATCTGTAGTAACGAAGATTATCGGAGAATGATCCGACCAAGAGCTAGGAAGTATTTCTATTGATTTAATCTTCTGCAAGGAATTGATATCTGTCAAAACCAGATCTATCCTAGCAAAGGATTTATGCGAGTCAGAAAAATGAGTAAATTCTATAGATGACGAGTTAATGCACCGGAATGCATCATAGAATTCCTCCTGGTTAAATAATGGATCAAGCTGGACATTGGTATTCCTGGCTTTATTGGAAGAGTCAAACATAGCATTAGGAACCGTGTTAAAGTCCCCAAAAATGAAGAGGTTGCCTTTCTTATGATCATGGATAGTCCTGAACAGTTTTTTTAAAAATGAAATTTGACCTTTGTTAGGAGCGTATAAATTCACAAGTGTGTGAGGACTATCATTTATTTTACATATCAGGATAAGATATCGGCCCTCATCATCTCTATGGACCTCAAGTTCTTCAAATTTAAGAGTATCCCTAATCAAAATGGCAACTCCAGATTTTTTTTTCTTGTTAGAGGAGAAATAGATATGAGGAAATAGTTTATTCGTAAACTTTGGTGGATTTTCTAGGCAAAATTTAGTTTCCAGAAGTCCTGCCAAATCAGTTTTATGTCTCGCAAGTTCTTTCCATACATGGAACCTTTTTTGAGGGGTATTTAACCCATGGACATTTAGTGAAAGGTATCTGGTGGTCATTGCCTCAATGAAGAATTAAAAATGTATGTAAGCTAGCTGCAATGAAAGTATGAAGTTGAGGAAGTGTGAGGGAGAGGGAAGGGAGAGAGTTAGGAGGGAAACTAAACTACTACAGGTAGGTAAAGAAACAAACTATTAAATGAAGCAAACTATAACACAGAATGTAACTAGTAATAAGAACTATGTAAGTATCAATACTATAAGGAAGGGTTCAAGGGAACCGTTATTCAACTTCCTGCAAGGCTAATGTTTTGGTCATTGTGCCTAATTGGACCTTAAATCTTTAAAGTGTCAAACAGAGCTACCTAAGACCCGTCAAGTATTAGTTAGATGTAAGTTTCTCAAAACTTTCAGTCCCTCAGACTTATCTTCAATAACAAAAGATTTCTGTTTGTATGTAAAAATAACACTAGTGGTCGGACGACCCCATCTGTACAAGATCTCCTTAGCACGTAGAATGTCCGTTACAGGCTTCAAAGATTTCCTCTTCAGCATCGTGTCTTTAGAAATATCTGTGAAGATTTTAATCCCGTCGTAAGGTGGAGGTAGGGATTTGTTATCTCTTAAGAAAGTTGTCACTTTATCTCTGGTTTGATAGAAGCTAAATTTAGCTATCACATCCCTCGGGACGTCGTCCGAAAGATGCGAGGGCCTTGGCAATCTATGGGCTCTTTCTATAAAATACTCCATATTTTCCAGTGAGGGAGCAATTTTTCTAGTGAGAGATTTCACGTAATTAATCAGGTCATGCTGCTTTATCTTTTCGGGAATTCCCCTAAATTTCAGGTTATTCCTGCGGTCCCGGTCCTCTCTATCTGCTAACCTATCCTTCAGAACTTTAATTTCATTAGTCACCCTGTCTTGAGATTTTCTAGAGTCAATGCACTCCGTTTTTAACTCCTCAATGGCTTTCTCTGTTTTTCCTGTTCTGGATACTATCGAGGCCACCAAATGTTTAATCTCATCAATGTCGTCTCTCAAAGATTTTTTAAAATCAGCAAATACTTTAACCAAGAAATCTCTATCTGATAGTTGTCCATCGTCAAGGTTGGAGAGAGGATCTATGTCTTTCCTTGAGGTCTTCATTCTTTGTCTCACCGGGCTCTTGGTTTGAGGGTCTCGAGCTGAGCCATAATCTTCCCGAAAATTAGAGCCATCATGTGATCTGGATATAGTTTCCGTTTCTTTTCTTTTTGAGTTTGCCTGGGTAGATTCATAAATCATAGGTGTGGATTTCCATTCTTCTGAACTATTCTTCACTGGTAAGGAATCTTTACTGCCACTTTGTGACTGGTTACTATGGTAGGCCGAGGAAGGCATAGTGTTCGCACTCTGTGGACTAGCCTCCACCAGTTCACCAGTGGAATTTTTGGAAGTAACGTTTGGTTTAGGCTTGGGAGACATTAGGACTAGAATACTGTATAAATTGAGGTATATAAATTAAGAATATCAAAGTACTTATAGTAAGTCTCTATAGCCAGCTCCAGTAAACTATATTGAGCCAAAAACAATTACAATTAGGTGATAGACTTCCACAATACAAGAGCCAAGGAACAGAAATGAAGTACAATTATCTGTAAATACGGACTCAGAGTATAAAGTAAATAGCTCTCTCCCCCAATTAGAAGATGAAAAGATCACCCGCCCAAGACCCAACAACTACCACCCAAACTACCTTTATCCACAAGAAACAAAGTCAAACATCAATATGCAGATCAATATAAAGGTGTACCCCAACAGCACATCCCCATAAAAGAATAGCTGTTTAGTTGACTCCTCGACACCGGAAACCGTCTACGAAGCTCGGATACGTTGGAGGCCCGCCGACCCCGCTTGATTGAAGAGATCCCTCCCAGGAGTGGTCGGATCGTGTAGAAACCTCAGACAACAGGATCCATCTACGTAGCTCGGATACGTTGGAGGCCCGCTGACCCTGCTTGATTGAAGAAGTCCTTCTTGGAGATGTAGTAGCACGCAAAGATGGAAGAAGTTATAAGGCAACAGCTTGCAAATAAACAAATGAGTAGTGAAAAAGAGTCTCCTGAAGTCTCAGTGTAACACTAGGACTAGAAAGGTTATACATCTCCCCTTCAGACTCATGAATTGTCCAATATGTAGAATGGTAATATCCCCACCCTATGCAAGTATGTAACTAAGCAAGGAGCATCCAAAATAGTATGACCAGATAGTCTATGAAGAAGGCTGCAGGGATGTCTCAGTCTAGTCACTTATATTAAATCTCCTCAATCAGGACAGCAGCTCATCTTTTAGTAGATCCCCCACGCCTCCTGTACCTGTCACTGTTGCTTTCCAAATGCATATGAGGGAAAATTTACCTCAGAGGTCCAGATCTTACAGTGAGGAAAATCCGTTTGTGTAGTAAATTGGCATCCTCCGGGAAAGCCGCAATCAGCAAATCAAAGATGGCGCCTCCACTACTCCCCTGAGAGAAATGGCAGTTTTCCTCACAGAATAGCAGAAAATGGTCTAACAACAAACTTAATAGACCAAAACAATAAAATCTCCAAAAACTAATGAGAGAAGTGAATAAAAAAGCCCATGTCAGAGATAGCATAGGCTGTATATTGAATATAAAGCAGAATAAGATATTGATAAATATATCCCCAAGACAAGATCTTCTGGTCCAGAAAGACGAAGTCTAATATTACTTCAGTAAACTGTGACCTGTGTTGTCAATCTCAGATGATTTATGGGTGACAGGAGTATTATTATGAAGCATTCAGTGATCACAAAATGGCCGCCACCTTCACTCCCATGTGAGGAAAAAAAAACAAATAGACTTCAGGCAATGTCTTGAGGTAAAAATCATTACAAATTCAGCAGAATAAAGGTAAAAGCCAGTATAATTTCAGAATTATGACCTGAAATGTCAATTCCTGACTTTTAACAGGCAACAGGAGGATATTATTATGAGGTGACCAGTAGTCTTAAAATGGAGCCTCCATCACTCCTCTGAGGGGCCAGATTTCAAGGTGTCCTGAGGTGAATTCCTCTCAGTATTGATCTCAAAAGGGTTCAAATGAAGCCCAAAGATTAGATCTTACAGGTCTTGTCGCTTTGATGAGACAATTTGCCTTTAAAAAGGCAAATATTCCCAGTAGCTTGTCTGTGGGCACAGGAGCTCAGGGATCCACGTCCTCACATGCTGCTGCAGGCCACGCCTCCAACACATTGTGTTTATATAAAAGTTTGTGTCAAAATTGCATCAAAAAAGCACCAAACCACAACGTGATTTTTGCCATGGATTTCATGCTTTTTTGTGCAATTTTGGCAAAAAACAGCATGCATTGTGTTCAATGTGTTAATTTGCATCTCCTGGCTGAAAAAAGCACCAAAAAGATGTCACAGTTGAGCCTTTTTTATTTTAAATGATGCCTTGGTGCTTCACCGTATGTTTGTATGCCAGCCAGGTACAGCACGTAGTTTCGGGCTGCCTCCTACCCCCAGCTGCCTATTGTTACCTGGCTGGAAACCAAAACTATAGACAAGCCCTTTTTTTTTAATTATTTCATTAAATAATTTAAAAAAATCTGGGGCTTCGCCGTATTTTTAATTTCCATTCAGGTACAACTAGGCAGCTGGGGGCTAGAATCCTCATCGCAGAGTGGCCCATGCATTCGGGGCCTCCCTGCTGCAAATTGCAACCTGCAGCTGCCCCAGAAAATGGCACATTTATAGAAGCGACATTTTCTGCCACTGTACCCGACTTTTCCAATGATAATGCCAGTTTTGTATTGTCAGCTGGCACTAAGACAATTCATGGTGTCAGGCCAATATTAGACCCGGTCACCATGAATTTCTAGTAAACAAAGAAAAACACAACTCATTAAAAGAATGTTTTGATAGAAATAAAACACAAGACAACCCTGTTTCACATCTTTCATGAACCAAAAAATCCACCTTCTGACGTATTTCATAGTGAACATCTTAAACTTTGTGACATCTCTTTGAGCAGACACACATCTGTTCACAGAGATGAGCAGGCCCAGTCTCGCACTAACAACTGGCTGTGTGAAAGGTTATCTGAGTTCACACCTGAGCCGCGTCAGGTGTAAGCTCAGATGACCCCAGCATGATTGCACATGGAGCACAGCCGTAAGTGAGCGAGAGAATCGCTCACATATGTCCTGTCTGCTCACAGAGCTGAAGATGTTCAGTTGTGGATTACGTTGGAGGGTTTTTTTATTCATTAAAGATGGGAAACAGGGTTGTCCTGTGTTTTATTTGTATTAAAAAAAGTTCTCTGTGTTCTCTTTTATGTTTACTAGAAATTCATGGTGACTGGGTCTAATATTGACATGAAGTAACCTGGGGTAACCTGAAACCAGCCCATAAATTCTAACATCTAGCATGCTAGAACTTATGGTGCAGATTCCAGATTACTCCAACTGCCAATCACATATGCTCATTCTCTATGACAGCATTTGTGATTGGCTGTTAGAGCCAGTGCAGTGAATATCCCAGAAGTTATTGAGTAGCCCCGGAAGTAGATGCATCAGGACGTGGGACGATGGGACCCGGTAAGTATGATGATGCTGTTTAATAACTATATGCTTTATTTTATGGCTCCCATCCCATAACTTTAAAGTCCAAGTTCGAGGTTTGGACTCAAGTTCACATTCGGCCCTGAACTCAGACTTTAAAAAAAGTCGGGGTGTGTCTGCCGGACCTGAACATCAGCAGGTTCACCCATCACTATTAACCACACTTGTACAAGCTTGAAGAAGATTTGAACACTCCTGTAACATCCAGGTGTGTTGTTCCTTGGTGAAACCACTCCATGTGGCATCTCATAGGCTCTGAAGGGATTGTGGAGAATATGTTGAATTTCATTTTCATATATTTTGGCCATGATAGCAACTTATTAAGTAACTACGAAAAAAATAATGGGAACCAATCATTACATTGAACCATCATTGTCCAAGTGTGGATGTTCACCTCCTCCTCAGTAGACACCTCCATGTCCCCAACAGCAACATTACACATTGAAAAATACTCAGTTTTCAGCCCTTAGACTGTACATATACTATCAAAGTTTATTTCAGGTTGTTTAAAGTTGAACAAACTAAATGTAAATCTAATTTCTTTATTAGTTTAAAGTCACTGACGTATTCACAACCACAGGGATATTTCCTCATGGGATACTATTGGATAGTTCTATACTTTGTGTATTAGAATCATATATTATATAAGCTATGTATTAAGACCTCATTGCTCGCACAAGACCAGGTTTGCCACAGATCGCTGCGTTCCGTCTTACTGTCCCTATATTGTCTTAGAAGTAACCGGGGATCTTACGCCACCGTGGTCTGATCAGCAGGAATCAGACCGGACTGGAAACCTACCGCTCCCAATACATAGGTACATGAGTAGAGGATCAGTATTGAAGGGAAGATATCTCAACCCTAAAATTTCTATATCTTTTGCTTCACACCATGGTTTTTTGCTGTCAGGCTGTGTCCGGTGTGTTGCTGGATGCACCGGACACAGCCTGACAGCTCTGGACAAGCAGAATCGAAGGGCGTCCTGTTTTCTGCCGGAATCGGCAGTGTGCGGTAATGCCGCTGTCCAAAGTTGTGAAATTTCAAAATCGTGGGGAGCTAGCCATTGTTCTGAAATTTCAGCTCTCCAGATGCTGAAGTTCAGTGCTGGCGTCCGGCAGTCGGATCCAATTTTCTGTCGGATCCGGTGCAATCCGGCGCCCATAGCCTCCCATGTTAGAGGGCGCCGGATCACACCGGATATGATTTTGTCCGATTTTTGCCCCAGACACAAAAATGTTGCAAGCTGTGATTTTGTGTCCAGGAAAAAAAAATTAATTCTGCCAAGTATACTCCCTGACAGCAGATAACCGGATGGCAAATCACTGCTATCCGGCCCCATAGCAACACTATGGGGCCAAAATCGGATCCGGGGCTCTCCGGTTCACACCGGACAGCCCCGTATCCCAAATACCGTGGTGTGAAGCCGGCCTTAGAGTCAGAACTCCATACACTTGACTAACGTGTTTATTTTGACCAAGTAAATATACGGGAAATATCTATTTTAAAATCGTCAATTTTTTAAATATTTATATTATTTGTTAAATTTTAGAAAATCTTGTTATTTGTGCAGCTTAAGTTAACGATGTATTCACAGAATTATCATATTTGCCGTCTCTTAATTTATAATTGATTGAAAGTAGAAAATGATGGGATTTATTTCTGAAATCCTTCTTCCTTACAGATGTATTCTGCATCTCATGGATAACAGAACGTCTATAACATTTCACATTCTGCCATTCTCTTTAAAAGTCCATAATAAGCCGCTGATTGCCGGGATTTTTTCGGTCATTTATTTGATTGGAATCACTTTGAATCTGGTGGTGATCTCAGTGATCTGTCTGGATGTCAAACTCCACACCCCCATGTATCTATTCTTCTGTAACTTATCCGTCATAGACATTTGCTTCACCACAGTCGTTATCCCGAATCTTCTCCATATATTATTATCTGTGGATGACCTGCTCTCCTTCACCCAGTGCTTCACCCAGGTGTTCTTCTTCTTTACGGGAGCCAGTGTAGAGGATACACTTTTCTTCATCATGGGCTTTGACCGATACGTTGCGATTTGTCATCCTTTGTCCTACCACCGGATCTTGAACAGGAAAGTCTGTGTCCTGATTGTTCTTGCTCTCTGGATCTCGGCCTTTATAAATTCTTCACTATTTATATGTTTTCTCATTAAAATGTGCTTCGAGAAGGTCGTTACTATACATAACATCTTCTGTGATGCCGTAGACATAGTTCATGCATCCTGTGGAAGCTTCTATGACTTTCATATCTTAGCCTATCCTGAGCTTGTGTTCTTTGGAATTCTTCCTTTCTTATGCAACTTTTTGTCTTATGTAAGAATAATCGGTGTGATTTTACGCATTAAGTCAATGGACGGAAGGAAAAAAACCTTCTCCACCTGCTTGTCCCATCTCATTGTCATGATAATATACTATTCTGCAACTGTAATGGATTACATGATGCCTTTCTCCGACCACACAGTGATCGCCAAACAGATTGTATCAGCGTTTTATACCACGGTGGTGCCCATGATCAACCCGCTCATATACAGTCTACGCAGCAGTGAAATCCTGAGAGCTCTTCAGAGGTTGTAAAAGATTAAATGAATAATCAGCGATGTATTTATCATGTAAGATTGACTAAGACAAATTTACTTTAACTCAGTAGATCTACTTTTCTTTATATAGGAATAGCTCGGGTTATCCGCCATGCTTCATTAATCGTTCTTTGCTTACATACCTGATATATACTGTATGCTTTCCAAGATTTCAACTTATGGACAGCTTTTAGGATTCATAAAATTCTAATAATTAGATGATCCTGTATAAATTAATCCTGGGAATGTAAAAAATAAGTCAATATTGATGGTCCTTCATGAAGGGGGGATTGTCTTAGAGAGGTTGTGCCAAGTTGTGTATTAAAAACATATGCATAAGCTAGGTTAAAATATATGTATGTACCATGTTAGCCAGTAGATAGAAAGTCACTAAAACCTGACGATCAGTTGTTGATACCAGGCTAGTACAGTTGTGGCCAAAAGTATTGACACCCCTGCAATTCTGTCAGATAATACTCAGATTCTTCCTGAAAATGATTGCAATCACAAATTCTTTGGTATTATTATCTTCATTTAATTTGTCTTCAATGAAAAAACACAAAAGAATAGTCCTAAAGCCAAATTGGATCTAATTCCACCAAACATAACAAAGGGGAGGACAAATGTATTAGCACTGTTAGAAAAATCATGTGATGCTTCTCTAATTTGTGTAATTAACAGCACCTGTAACTTACCTGTGGCACTAACAGGTGTTGGCAATAACTAAATCACACTTGCAGCCAGTTGACATGGATTAAAGTTGACTCAACCTCTGTCCTGTGTCCTTGTGTGTACCACATTGAGCATGGAGAAAAGAAAGAAGACCAAAGAACCGTCTGAGGACTTGAGAAACCAAATTGTGAGGAAGCATGAGCAATCTCAAGGCTACAAGTCCATCTCCAAAGACCTGAATGTCCCTGTGTCTACCGTGCACGGTGTCATCAAGAAGTGTAAAGCCCATGGCACTGTGGCTAACCTCCCTAGATGTGGACAGAAAAGAAAAATTGATGAGAGATTTCAACGCAAGATTGTGCGGATGGTAGGAGACCCAGGAAGACCCCACTTCTTACCCGAGACATAAAAAGCCAGGCTGGAGTTTGCCAAAACTTACCTGAGAAAGCATAAAACATTTTGGAAGAATGTTCTCTGGTCAGATGAGACAAAAGTAGAGCTTTATGGGCAAAGGCAGCAACATAGAGTTTACAGGAGAAAAAAAGAGGCATTCAAAGAAAAGAACACGGTCCCTACAGTCAAACATGGTGGAGGCTCCCTGATGGTTTGGGGTTGCTTTGCTGCCTCTGGCACTGGACTGCTTGACCGTGTGCATGGCATTATGAAGTCTGAAGACTACCAACAAATTTTGCAGCATAATGTAGGGCCCAGTGTGAGAAAGCTGGGTCTCCCTCAGGAGGTCATGGGTCTTCCAGAAGGACAATGACCCAAAACACACTTCAAAAAGCACTAGAAAATGGTTTAAGAGAAAGCACTGGAGACTTCTAAGGTGGCAGCAATGAGTCCAGACCTGAATCACATAGACACCTGTGGAGAGATCTAAAAATGGCAGTTTGGAGAAGGCGCCCTTCAAATATCAGGGACCTGGAGCAGTTTGCCAAAGAAGAATGGTGTAAAATTCCAGCAGAGCATTGTAAGAAACTCATTGATGGTTACCGGAAGCGGCTGATCACAGTTATTTTGGCTAAAGGTTGTGCAACCAAGTATTAGGCTGAGGGTGCCAATACTTTTGTCCGGCCCATTTTTGGATTTTTGTGTGAAATGATCAATGTTGTGCTTTTTGCTTCATTCTTTTTCATTGAAGACAAATTTGTCCTCCCCTTTGTTATGTTTGGTGGAATTAGATCCAATTTGGCTTTAGGACTATTCTTTTTGTGTTTTTTCATTGAAGACAAATTAAATGAAGATAATAATAGCAAAGAATTTGTGATTGCAATAATTTTCAGGAAGAAACTGAGTATTATATGACAGAATTGCAGGGGTGTCAATACTTTTTGCCACAATTACATAAGACTAAATCTGAAGTGACATATATAAATACACACACAACATGACATGGAACACTGCAGTTCTTAAGACAAGTAAAGTGGAGCAGAACAGGAATGAGATGGGTGAAACAGTTATGGCCTCAGAAAAACCTTTTGGAATCAGGTCAACCCTCCAAGAGCAATTGGAGCCACTAGAATATCAAGAAATCAACTACTACATTACATAACTAAAGAAGAAAACAACCATGTCCCTCTCTTATTCACCTAGGATCCAAATCTGGAGGTGTTAAGAGGAGCTGCACGGAAACTACAACCACTGCTACAAGCAGATGCCCGACTAAAATCTCTATTTCCGGACCCCCAACTTCTGTGTTTAAGGCAGCTCCGGAATCTAAAAAACATCATTGTCAGAAGCTCCCTGTCCTCTACAAAAATAAGAGGATCCTTTCCCTGCAACCGGAAGAGGAGCAAAACCTGTCCATTTATAATGGCAATGGACAAGATAAATATTCCCAGCACAGATCAGGACTACAAGATCAAAGGTGACTTCAGCTGCATCACAACGAATGTGCATCACAAACTAATTATATGTACCAAATGTCCAACGAGGGGTCTATATATAAGGGAGACTGGACAGAAACTTGGAACAAGAATGAATTTTCTTCGCCACCCAATAAAAGGAAGAGGTATGGATCTACCTGCGGCTAACCATTATTGTAACCATGATCACAGTATGATGGACATGAAGTTGCTGGTATTAAAAGGTAATTTCAAGTGTCAGAGAGACAGAAAAATCTGCGAATACAAACTGATGATGACCTTTGACACATTCAGGGCAGGAATTAATATTTTACATGGATTCATGTCTTTTTCCATTAATTGAAAGGGCATTTGGGGGCATCATATCTTTAAACAGATCTCAAATAGAGTAAAATAAAACCTTCACTCTTCTTATCAGTGAACCGTTGCGATATTCGCTGCCATAACCATTTCACCCCACCTCATTCCAGGTCTGCAGTATTCCATGTCATATTGCATATTGTGTGTACAAATATATATATATATCACATCAGATTTTGTCTAATACTAGCTAGAACAAGGGGCCAAAAGCTTATTTGAACTTTTCAGAAGACCAATATTATTGAAGACCTATGGTAGTTTGGGGCTCTGTTGGACATTTTGTCTTTTGGGCCCACGAGCTTCCGGTTAAAGAACAGCAACATCTTTCATACTGATGGAGACAAGTTTGTGGTTATTATTTAATAACTTGCTATTATTATATTTTAAACAATTTATAGCTACATATTTGGTAACGCTGTTTTTTATTTTTCTGTGCGCAGCATAAATTTTGATTATAAAAATAGGGAGGTTCGTTAATGCCGAGAACTGTTTCAGACATCTGGTTTCATAAGTATAGATATAAGGTACTAGAATATATGATTAAAGGGCAGACATATTATCTGTGCAACATGTGCAGTGGCAGAGAAGCCTAAGAGGTAAGGGCAGCCATTTTCAATTGGGCAATATGTTGCACTTTTGGGCTGTAAAGGGCCATTATTTAGTTCTTGCACAGAGGCAGCGGTGTAACTAGACTTCATGGCGCCCGGGGCAAAGATCTATTCTGGCGCCCCCCATCCCCAGTGGGTTAGCCGTCAGCTTTCAGCCCCGCCGCCCCTGCAGCCTTGGTGTTGAGGAGCGGGGGGGGGGAGGTTCTGTCAGTCTCAGTGGGCCCACTTAACACATGCTGGATATATATATATAACACAGTATGTATATATATATATATTCATGTGTATAACAGGCTGTGGACCACAAGATTACTATTATACTGTGCCCCCGCAATGCCATCATACTGCCATTCTATGCCCCAGGCTCAGCCTGCACCACCTCCACACACTGACCTCTGAGGCGGTGCTGGGCTCCGGTGTATGCGGTGCCGATGTCTGGCTGTGGAACACAGAGGAGAGGAGATGAGGATGGGCGACGAGTCTCTTCTGTGCGCTCCACACACCGCCCGCAGGAAGAGGAAGTGAGGGGGCGGAACGGGGACCCTCTTCTATGCGGTCCACAGTGTGGAACGCCCGCAGCAGTGGAAGTGACAGCCCGGAAGCAGGGGCGGAGCGGAGGCTGGCAGCCGGCGGCCGCAAATAATGAAGTGTGCACCATACCATACCGCGCCGGTAAGAGATAATAAATACCGGCGCGGGGCGGGCTTTGTTTGAGGAGCGGGGGGGGGCTGTGGGGTGCCGCCGGCGCCCCCCTCTGAGTTGCGCCCGGGGCAAAGGATCCGGCTGCACCCCCCTAGATACGCCCCTGCACAGGGGCCCTCTTCTGTCTGTGATATGATTCGTGCTGTACCATTGACCTTATAACCTTTTATGGTGTAATACAGATATAACCTTCATTTTTCTACATTGGTAAAAGCTCACTTGTCTTAAGGTCTGGCAGACATTTTTTTGCACACAGACACGTGTATACAGTATTCTTGCTTCGTCTTCCGAGCGATCAACTGCCTTGATTTGGTCAAAACTAGCAAACGTGTGACATCCCTTATATCCCTTGAAGCATTCTCTAAGGGGGGTTTTCATGACTGTACATGATGCTGAAATCCCCAGATTGCTGAAAATGGACCTCCTTTGGAAATGCCCGCAAAGACCTCTACTGAATAAAATGGCAGTAAGTAACTCATTGGGTTATTAACAATTCAGTATTACCTACAGGGTTCCGGGAAGGATAACTGGTGTCAACACAAGCCAATCTGTGTCGAACATTTGCCTGAGTTGACTTTTGTGTGTATAACTTGTGATCTATTGCATGTTTCAGCATGTCATTTTACATGCATAATTGATGATTTAAGGAACATTGAATAAAGTGAAAACTAACCAACCTTGACCAGTAATTCCTGTCAGGCATTAGTAGGATTGTTACGTAGTGTCTACATAAATTTTATGTCTGGAATGATATTATTATAAACTATGAGGCTCCCTTGAATGTGAGACTGAAATGTTTTGACTTACCAACAAGGGACTCCAGTCTATGATAAATAAAGGATCCTGATAGTCAGTGGCGTAACTACCGCGGTCGCCCCATGCCCCGTGCTTCTAGCCACCCGCCGCGACCGCTATAGCGTTGGCCCAAGGATGAGGAGTGGAGGGAGGACGGAAAGTGAGAGAAGCCTCACTTCCTGCACTTGTGTCCACCCCACACCCCGGGAGTCACTGAGAGCTGGGAGCCCACGACAGGTACTCACACTAGCCCCACCGCTAGCTAAAATTTCTCACCAGCACCCTCCCCCCCTCCTCAACTATGGGGTTCTGGAGTGAATCCTGCACCGGGGCCCGCGCCGATGAAGTTATGCCACTACTGATAGGTGTGTTCCTTGAAATGTCGTGAAGGAAAAATTGGTCATTAACAGGATGGGGGGAATTTTGATTATCGATAACAGAGGCAAGGGAGTACTCTGAGGGTATACATATCCTAAGTAGTTTTTTTCCATATATTTATAAATCTATCTGTACTTTAAATCCATCTACTGTATATATCCATCCATCTACTTAAACAGCTGAAAAGTTGAATAACATTTAATATCTTAAAAGATTTTAAAATCTTGAAAAAAAATGAGCAGGCCGCAGGTGCCCCATTAGATGTGCTACTTCTGGCACTTCGCTCTCTCTCTGTGCATTGGCAAATATTGTAATGGTATTTGGAGTTGATGCCAGCTGGGTAATGTCAGCTGTCGAGGTGTCAATCAGATACTCGATATTACTAACCAAGTCAGTAAAGACACAAATAGCCACATCAATAAAAATTTATTTGAAAAATAACCACAATACATTCCTCTTTCACCTTTTTTTAATTAAAATCCATTTGTTTAAAATCTCCCATTCCACCCCCCTCCCCCCACACACACACCCTTCATAAAAGGGTAAAAAATAAATAATTAGAAAAAAAAAAACAAAATAATGAAACCCAAATAAATGCTAAAGTAGTCCAAGAATATAGGGGGAAAGATCAATGACTGCATCCCCCATATTGTGGGAGACCAGGCAATGCACAGCTTCCGGTAGTGAGACAAGCTGTGACTTCCCTAAGGTTATCTCAGGTTACACAGTGGGTGTTATACAGCTGAGAATCCTGCTGTGTGACCTTAGATATCCTCAGTAGCATCAGCGCTCATAACAGATGCTGTCTTGCTAGAGCTGCGATATTTCAGGAGACGTATCGGGTATATCTCGCCAGTAGGAGCGGTGACATCAGGGAGTGCTGTGCATTTCAAAGTCGTGGGATAGCCCCAGTGTGACCCGTCGAGTCTGAACTGCAGTAATGTTTATAATGGCACTACTTGTCACACTCTCACTTGAGCCTGCATGCCTGCTCTCACAGCATATGGGGGATGCTTACTGTAAGCATGACCCCATAATATTGTTGTAAGGCCTTGTGGTCCATGATCCATTGTTTGATGCTTCTTTTTAAGCAGATTTTGAGAATCTGCATCAAAATCTGCATGTCTATCCTGAAGTCAGTAAAGTCTTTGAAAGTTCAGAAGTGCTGTGCCAACGTGTTTTTTTTTGACTTGCAGATTTGGTGCTGCTTTTTGGGCAGAAAAAAGAAATCTGAACCAAATGTGCTAGAAAAAAAATAATGTGGGCACAGCACCTCTAACCTGCCATTGACTTTGCTGGCCTCAGGAATAGACATGCAGATTTTGATGCAAATTCTCAAAACACATACAAAAAACATTAAACAATGCAACGTAAGCACAAGGCCTAAGAGCATCCAGGAATTACCCCAGTTGTGGTGATAGGACATGAGGATTCCTCTTGCCCCCTGGCTACTTCCACATAGACTTCTAGGGCAGGGGTGACTACTTACAGCCCTCAAGGTCTGAAAACTGCAAGCTTTCAGGATTACTTTAGCATTGCACAGGTGCTAATTTCATCACTTACAGAGGTGATGATTCCAGCAGCTTGTGCAATTCTAAATAAATCCTGAACACATGCACTGTATGAGGTCCTTGAGGACAGCCCTGTTCTACAGCAGTGTGTGTAGTGTCTTTCATTTACATACCTCAGACCATTAGGCCAAATACCTGCAGGGTGTTTGCCAGTATCTGTAGGGCAGTATCAAAGCACCTCTTTGCAGAAACAGTTCAGCACATGAGAAGTAAACTAAAAAATTTACTTTAGCAACTTTTGAAAAAAGGCCATGGTGGTACCTGATGTAATTTGTAACATTTGTCAGACCCAAACAGTCATAATTTTAACATATGCAAATGGAGTCCATGGAGCCCCATTTAAGAGGCTTTGTGATCATTTTAACATAGGCACTTACCATAGAATATAATAAGTCTAAATCACACATATATCAATATACACAATATATAAGAAAAGTCCCACAGGGATCAGCAGAATGCATTACAATGGGGCAAAAGGGCAAATTCAATTAAGGGCACTGTCTATTAAGGGCTTTGATGTGTGTAGCCTAAAGGCTGCACTCCCGTTAATCCGGGAGGGGGAAGCGCTAAACTTGGGAAGGGGAAAAATAAAATGAACAAAAAACAGGCCTCACTCTTCTAAGAGCTCAACAAATGAAAAAGTTATCTCCTTACAACATGCCAACTAAAGGACGGGTAGTCCTCTTTATTTTGAGTACAAAGCTTGAGCAGCTTGTTGAAGGCTGCCTGAAATGAAAGTTGTCATTCCTCATCGTAGTTCGCTGCTTGATGGTCTTGAGGGGTTGCAGGAATTACTCCTCCAGGGGTATTCTTCGCCAGCACCTGCCCCCCAGCACACCCCATTATAGCCACTGCGGGAAAAGAGGACAGAGGAATTAGGTGATTCCCAAACTCCTCTAGGAGAGACGGAAGGAACTTGGGCAACACCAACAGGCCCTTCAGTATTGATAGTCCCTGAGGTTTTGTCTGCAGCTGCCTGGCCAACCCGAACAGGTATGGCCTCAATCTGAAGCCAGATACTTTCCAAGTTGGCCTCCTGCTGCCAGTTTTTTAATTCATCCACGGTAGCCACCCAATTTACACCTACCACGAACCACCCCTTGCTGCTCTTCACCTTCATGAAGGTGATCTCCCCAACATAGAGTGTGTGGAATCTTTTGGGAAGATGTTCATGCAGCAGGGTGGACAAGTTGACATAGCACCTATGACTAGTCACTTCAGCTATACACCCAAACCCCCTCTCCTGGATGAATATCATTACCATGCCTTTGAGCCCATGCAGCTAAGAGCCAAATCTCTTCAAGAAATGAGACAGGCCGGGGTGGTTTATGCCTAATAGCATAGTTGCTTGGAGGGGGTACGAGTCCCCACATGGCATTCTCCCAGTCAAGGGCTCTGGCGAGGTGCTTCACAAGGCAGGGAAACAGGACTTTCTGTCTCTACTACCTCCTGCTCATCTTCCTCGTCCTCCTCATCCTCCTCCTTGTTTGCTGACCCACCAGCTATGACACCAACTGCAGGTGTAATAACACCAGGTATGCTGCAAGATCCTCCTAACTGTGACATCTCCGAGTTATGGCTAGAATAGGGAACAGCTCACCTCCTGACTGTGAGCTCCATTGTGATGGGACTTCCTCAGGAATGCGAGACCAGTGCTAGATCCTGACCTCGCTGCATATCAGGCCCAATGTGGGTAGTGCGGTGGAGCTCAAGGTGACATATGTGTCCATGTCCTGTGTGGGCTGCTTCAGTTCTGATGGTGAAGGACCCTCTTCCCCTGGGGTGGTGAGGAAGATAACATTCTCCAGAGCTGTCATGTCTTGCAGTGGATCCATCAAGTATCCAAACTGCGTACTGCAGGCGCACAGTAGCACAGTATAGCTGTGTTGCACAGCACTGCCAAGGTAGCGCCAGTTTACACGGTGACGCCTCTTTGCTTTGCCTAGGGTCCCACCTCTTCAAGTGCCAGAACACAATCGCTTACAGGATATTATTGTTTGCACAATCCTGTTGCACCTCATTAATCCCTCCATGGTGTGGACTGCACCTGACTTACAAATCACATTCCCCCTGTCACAGGTAACATCTAGGCTTGCGTTTGGGTGGATTTTTGATTATTGAAGCCTGACATATTTTGAGGACAAATAAGAAAAACAAAATAGTTTATTCAGCTCACCACCAATTCATCTGGAATGTTGGATAACGGTAGTGGGCAGCAATGCAAGGACTGGTCTAATATTAATGATACATAAAACACTCTTGTGCACATGCCAAAAATCTGTATTCTAAATGTACGGAATGACATGAAATAAAGTGACTGCACATTTTCAAGAAGCAATATCCATACTATAGTTTTTTATTAGCGTAAACAGACCTATAAGGCCATGTGTATGAAGCATATAATGGCCATATGCTATTTTTATGTGAATTGCTTTGACATAAGTGTAGAGGAGATGGCCTCATACCCTGATGACCCTCTGCAATAATAAAGGTTTGCGCTAAAAAAAAAAATAATAATAATACTAATAATAATAATAATGATAATAAAAATATATAACAATAAAAAAATTCTAAAAAAAAAATCTAAATAAAATATAAAGGTCTCTTAAACGGTTGTTTAAAGTACATTGTAAGGTTTTTGGACTTCACAGCTGCTGCCACATCTGGCACTGTTTACAAAATTCACACAATGCAGGAAGTTTATTCTACCAGTTGAAAGAAAATGGTAGACCCGATGGCTGGGAACACTTCCAACCATAAGGTTAAGTGTTGTTCCCAGCCAGCAGGTCCTCTGGCAACCTTTTTGGCTCCAAACAATCAGGGAACGTTTTAAGGCCATTTTAAACATCAAACTTTTATCCTGAACAAAGCTACATTAAGCAATTTTTTAAGGAATGAGCTAGATATGGATGGTCCTGGACACAGTATGGCAGATTTATAATTCTTCATACTGAAACATCATTTTAAGAATGACAGAGAGAGAAAAATTG